>CM075855.1:74365791-74943291 GCA_037975125.1 Latrodectus hesperus | reverse complement strand
ATAATTCATTTTTATTTTTTATCAAATGAGTTGCTACAAGCAAACCTGTGACGCATAATGTATGTAAATATATTATAGATGAGTAAGTATATATATATATATATATATATATATGTATATATATATATATATATAAAATTTATATGTATATACAAATGTATATATATATATATATATCAATATATGTCTATATATATTCGATTTACTAAGTTACACGTATCTGCACAAATTTACACGATATGAAAAAGCTTAGTTGCAAGGACAAAAACATTTACTACTAATATACTTAAACAGACGTATAAAACTAGAGAGAAAATAATATATAATTTTTCATAGAATAAAATACATACAAGGTATGTGGGATTTGTTATATTTGCCTGTACCTATACAGTTTAAGTTTTCATGTTAGATTTTTTATGGGTAGAGTAATCAAAATCAGTATAAAACATTTAAGTAATGGAAATTTGACATTCTAACTCATTCTATTGTGTTTCAAATTTAGGACAATAGAATTCATCAAAAGGAAGGAATATCACAATCAAAACGTTAATGAAAAGCAAAAAGTTTATAAGTGGAATAAACAGACAAATGTGTGTACAGTATAGAATTTATTTCGTAAACCTAGAATCTTGGTTAATTTCAGATCTGCCATCTAAATCTCAAACTGTCAGTTTATACAAATCTAATTGGACTTATAAAATGCATTTGCAGTATATCTCATTTTTTAGTATTTAATCTTTAAAAACTTAGGAGATCAAGAATATTTTTTGAAACTTATACAAATCTTAATGAATTAACTTAATTAAAAAATATAAGAGGAGTGCATGCACACACGCACGTTAGATTTTTAAAATAAAAATATTCATCGATTCATTAATAATTTACAGCATAAAATTTGAGAATTACTACTCTAGACGTTTTTAATTCTGCCTTTCTATGTAAGCAAAGTATTAATTAACATATAAAAGTACTTTAGAAAAAATCTGCTTCGTGATTCGGAGTCTTTTTTTTAATCATATTTCTTGACCGTTACAGAGTAATTTGGGCCTTCTAATTTGTTTCAAAAGGGTTTTAATGCGCCTTATATGAATCCAATTAATTTCTTTTTAAATATAAGAATGTCGAAAAATATAACTCATAAAGACAGTTAATATTTCCAAATTACATGTAAAAAGATTTAACTCTAAAATCTAACATCTTTGCCCAAATTATTCATTAATTAAAATTGTAATTTAATATAATTGAGAGAATAATTTTTTTATGTCAGTCGATTTGAAAAGTATCTTAAAACATTTTTTTAAATTTAATATTAGTATTGAGATTTAATTAGCCAGTTAAGAAATTGTCATTGATTTGCGTGTGCGAAAAAGAATATATTCCCCCTGTCATTATGAAGTAAGACCTCTGTTTTTACTTCAGAGATTATTCTTGCATAATCCGGAAAATAAAAGTAATACACTTTTTATAATCATATTAATGACATTACAGGGTGTTTCATTTTGAATGGTACAAAAAGAACAGCGCAGTTGAACGCCTTAATGGATTTTTTCAACCGAAAACAAATATATTTTGCAACTACAATTATATAAGTTTTGTTTGGCAACAGAGAAAAACATCGAATGACAAACTCATTGCTAGAGGCGCTCTTAAACAAAATGGTGTCCATGGAAAAGAAAGCGTACTGTGTTTTCGAATATGCCAAAACCTCTTCATTCACCGTCGTGAAAAGACATTTTTGCACGATATTTAATTTAGTAAAGAACCACCGCATCATTACAACATTGACAGATGGATGAAGCAGTTCCATGATACGGGCTGCTTATGCAAAAACAAAAGCCGAGAACGAAAAGCAAGAGAAACCAAAGTGGTTGAAAGAATTCGTTAATTGTTTTCACGGAGCTTATCAAAATCAACGCCACATGCATGTGCAGAACTGAATGTGCCTCACAGAACGGTGTGGCGTGTTTTATGAAAGTGTCTCTAATTCAAGCCGTACAGATATCAGATGGTCCAGGCCTTAAAACCTAAAGACAAACCGTTGCGTAAGGATACCTGTGTGAAATTTCAAGAAAAGCTCGACGTGAATGGATTAAAGAATAGACTGAATGTGAATGAAAGAATAGACCGATGAAGCCATGTTCCATTTATGTGGCAAAGTCTATCGCCATAATTTGCGATTTTGGGGCACGGAAAATGTAACATTAGAACACCAGCGTGATTCTCCCAAGGTGAATGTTTTTGGTGCTTTAACAAACAGTTGTTCTTTTAGTACACTTTTCTAAGCGGAACAATCGATTAATTGGAACATTTACCAAAACATGCTGTCTGAGTGGTTGCTCCACCTGCTGGAGGAAACTGTTCCTGCTTTCATTTTGCAGCAAGATGGTGCTCCCCCGCATTGAAAAAACAACGTACGTGAGTTTCTGAATGAGCGTCTACCCCAGGGATGGGCAAACTATTTCAATCGCGTGCCAAAAAAAAGGTTGTGGCGGGTTACGATAAGTTTTCTAAAATTTTAAAAACAATATACAAGTTTTACAATTTAATTATGTTAATGAAATGCGGGAAACAGAGCGATTGTAAAAGTTCCTTATATTGAGGTTCGAAGTGAGATGTACTGATTCTAAGGAACGATGCTAAATACTTATCTGTCAGTCTATTTCTGAATTTTTAAGATCCATAGTTGAAAACACTTGTTCACACGTATAAGATGAAGCAAACATAGCACTGATTTTCTGTTCTGTCACAAGCTTAAAATGCGCAGTCTGCTACGTGTGAGGTCTAATTCACATATATTGGATTCACATATGTCTGCTCCTTGAGAAAAAGATAATGCTTGTTAGCGCCAGTCTACAGCTATAACTAACAAAGAATTTCCACTTTTTACACTTTGACGATTACAATGTCTGTGCTTGCTATTTCTGTCAATTTATGTTTATTAGAATAAAAAATAGAGAAAGTAAAATTTATCATCAGTCCGTTGAAAAAAGAGAAAGATTTTCTAAATATATTAATTACAATGTTCGCAATCCTGTTTTTTTTTGTCCCATTCAATATGCAACACCCTGTATTACAAGTTAATTTTATTCCACGCAGTTGCATACATTTAAAAAACTGTAGATTTTTCTCCTATTTTTTTATTTAGTTTAATTTTTGAGAATATTTTTCATAGTTTTATAATCACATTGTTGATTGGAACTAATAAATGTAAATTTATAAGGACATATAAGGAAATCCCATTAATATTATTTTTTTAAAATGCAAATACTGTTAAAAAATCGATAATGTTAGGTTGTTTATTATTGTTTTAAGAATAAAACTATTTTGTTTCATTTATATTTTATAGCATTTAACTCTTTTGTTTTGCAATTAAAAATATCTACAACGAATTTAAAATTTCATTTTCAATTATCGAGTATGAAAACTGTTGTAACTTTTCAAGTTCTCATAAAATACTGAAATCGAGTTTTGAAAAATAACTTTAAATGGTTCTGAAAAATTACAGCTTATGTTGGGTCACTCGGAAATGTTCGTCGATGGATGAGTTTACGTGGTATAAGCCATATAACTTGGCGTATTATTGCGACGAAGAAACCAATCTTCAAAATGATAATAACCAGCCCATGATCTCTTTCAATAGGATTTCATGACATCTTTGAACTACAAACGATTGATTGAAACATAAAAAAGGGAGAATTTGCGCTAAAAAACCAAGGATATTGGAGAAATGTTGCAGTATCGTTATAAAGCATGATTTTTTGATTTTAGCTTTACTTGGTTTCGTGATATCATTCTATCTATTAAAGTTGTGTATGAATATAACATCATAACTAGAATCTCGGCAAGTCACTTTAAACGTTTCCTTTGTTGTTGTTGTTTTGTGCAAGCCAGGCTGACAATATGGGGTGCGCTGCTCCACTTTTCCAACTGAACCATATTTTTGTGTGGAGTCCGATTTTCTCAGTACACACATGCCATAGGAACTCGTTTATAGGGTATGCAACCATTCATACAAAGAAAGGACAAAGACAGGATAGACACAGAGAGGAAATACATCCATGCCCGAACTGGAATTCGAACCCAGGACCTCCCTATCCGCAGTCAGGTGGTCTGACCACTACGCAGGGTAGGCGGCAAACGTTTCCTTTACTTTCGCAATAGAAAATAGTTTTAAGATATTGTTTTATTTTGAAAATTTATGAAAACGGTACATATTTTACAAATTTCTATTGATCAATTTATAAATATTTAATAAATGGCAAGAGAGATAAACATTAAAGGGTGATCTTTGACTTATCCGAAGCCGACTGCGGTGGCCTGGTTAGTTACTGTGTCTTTCTAATTATCAGAAGTTAGAGAATTTATATTCCTATTTAACCGAAGATATGAGGAATGTTAAATAGGTCGTCGTCACAATGTCCTCTAAGAGAAATAATTCATCTTGGAGAAGCAGGTAAGTATTGGGAGTTGGATGTTTGGTTCCTGCTTCTAAATTGTGAAAACACCCTTGCCGTTGTTTCCAATTAACTTCAAGCTAGGTACAGATAAATACTATGGTGCAGCAACAATTTTATCTAAACAAATCCCATAATGTTTAACAATGGCACTATTTATATGATTTGCGGAATTGTTGTCGAAATACTTTAGGAATAAATTATTATTTTTATCGGGAATCTTTAATACAAAGAATAATTGATTTCTAATAAGCTTCTAAGGTTTCCTGTAAACCAAACACGCTAGATTACGTAATTATAAATTGGTTAACTAATCCAATTTACACTCAAATTTAAATACAAAATATTGCTAACGATATGAATAAATAGTATTTATTTGCGCATGTTATTCTAAGTGATTACATTTTTACACAAATCTAAATAACTTGATATTTTCGTTTTAACGATTTTAGAAATTCTTACAAAAAAACAATTAAATGAAAATAATATAAAAAACCCTAAAATTTATATGACCAAACATTTTGACTTTTTACTAATGAAACAATTTATTGTGAATTAAGGAAATAATTTATATAGGATCATTAAATTCATATTTTTAACTACCCTTTTAAATTAAAACTATGCTTAGTTTAAAACATTATACGGGTTTTTAAAAGCATTTGGAAGAATGAGTATTGTATTCTTATTTAAATGTAAAATCATTGAATGGTTTTTAGAAGTCTTCAAAACTAATTTTAGAATCAAATTAACAGATATTTTCTGAAATTAAATTTTTGAATCTTTTGCAGCATACAAAATTGTATTCATTCTTGCAAATCATTTAAAATTTTACTGATTTTTAAAACTTGCAAAAGTGTATTTCTCTTCGCAGACGTTACCATTTAAAATTGATTTACTTCAAATTTTTGGTGTAAATACAATATAATCCAGAACGCCAAATTATGAAATTTTCTTAACGACGAAGAAATGTTGCCAAGATAGCGTATTATATCATCTGACGATGACATAAATCTTAGGGTTGCCAAAATAGAGTTGTCTACATAATTCTTATACGTCTCCATATCTGTATGACGTAATGAAAACCAGGATATCAGATGAATAAGATAATCCGGCAAAAAAAAATCAAACTTAGAGTTTAGCATGCTTTATTATACGGCAGCAATACAAAATTTTTAATTGTAAAAAGTAGTATTATTATACACATACACATATATATATAAATAAATGTATGAGTATAATATATAGTTATCCATAGACCCATATATTATATCAAATCTTTCATTCCATTTTATGCACCGTTCTCAATTAAAATCCGAATAAAAAATCGATTTACTTGCATAGATTAATGCAATTCATATTCATGTCAGACTACTTTCACATTTGACTACTTATTGTAAGCCAATATCTGGAATACAATAAACTGTTCTTGTTATATTGCACAGAGAAATGGTTATATAATCTTACTAAAACAATTTTACGTATATTTTTTTAAAAAAAATATTTTAAAAACATGAAATTTAAAATGCAATTATTTATTTTTAAGTTCTTGAACGTAATAATTATGTTCACAGTTTAAATTCATTTCAACTCAATTTTACTTAACTTGATTTTTCTCAATGCTTAATTTAAATATAATAATCGTTTAACATTTGAAAAAATTTACTCTATAAAACTGATGTGATTTATTTCGTCTCGTAATACAGGTATGTTTCACTTTTTTAACTGTGCTATTTTATTTTTATTACATTACATATATTCAGACTTGTACGCTTGATTCTTGAGATCCGCTTGTAAGTCTTCGTCGATATTAGGACAAATAGCACAATGACAGACGTACAACCACAGAAGAATAACGAAGAAAACACCCAGGGCCACGGTGGGAATCGAACCCACACTCCTACGCTCTCAAGCGATTAGCAGTGATGCCTTTGTACCACTCAGCCACGGAGCGCCCTTAATTGTGCTACGATCTGAATTAACAAATATTAAGATTGCAGGTAAAATAAGCTTCACGAGATTGAAACATTTAAAACGAAAAAGATATAGGAAAAACGAAATGTTAAAATATTATTCACATGTCAATAAATTACAAAAAAATAGCTCTGAAATATAATTTAACATTCTCAAAATAATTTGTTTTATAAAACCTTTTTTAAATGCAAGTTCCCTTACTCTCATCATTTGTTTGTTAAATTATGAATATGGAATATATATATCATTGCGTTTGATTGTATAGCGAAAATATGGTAAATTATTTTAATTAAAATATTTCCAGTTTAATTATAATTTAATTATATTTATGAAACTCAATAGTACATATTTAATTACGTTCAAGTTGAGATGTTATTTATAAGTACAAATAAAAATGTTACTCTTTTCTTGAAACTATACATTTACGTTCAAGTTAAGAAAGTATCTATATGAGCACACAATTGTTCTTATCTTGAAACTTTAAGTTTACGTGTTCAAGGTAACAAAATATCTATATATACACACAAATATTACTCTTTTTTTGAAACTATTATAAATTTATGTTCAAGTTAAGAAAGTATCTATATGTGTATACAAATGTTATACATGTTTATGTTACTAAAGTATCGATATGTGCATACAAATGTTAAAAAATTTTCAAACTACAGATTTACGTTCAAGTTAAGAAAGTACCTATATGTACATATAAATGACACACATATCTCGAAAGTATATGTTTCAAGGAAAAAAATATATACATATAACAAGATATTCGTATTACATACTGGGATTGGCCAATAGAGATTTGATTTCTGACGGGTCATTGAAAAGGAGAGGATGTATCGAGCACACTTGTTTCAAAGCTGTATTTAATTAGTCAACAAGCTAATTAATTATAAGATGAAAAATAATGGACACAGAACCGCGTTAACGTAATGCACAAGAAAGAAAATGCAAAAAAATAATGATAATAATAAAACGAGTTGTTTTATTTTTTGTTCAGATTCATAAAGGCAAAATTTAGATACATGAAATCCAACTGATGTCAAAGAAGACATATCGGTATCTCGGATGTGATCTAGGCGCCACACCTTCAATGCAAGAAAGTTCATTTATTTTCAAACACTGCGCAACTGCAAACAGGAGTGGCAACGAAGTATTCAATGCTGTGTGTATGGAAGTTTCATCACTCTATGTCGACCTAGTAGTCACGTGATGTTTATATCACGAGAGATATATACAAAAGAGGGAAGTCTGTAATCATTTTTATCTATTTAAATAAGACTATTTAGCCAATTTAAATTAGAGCTTTCAATGATGTTTTAATGTATGATCTATCTAAAATAATTATACTTTCAAATATGTTTTTCATAATAACACTTTTATTTCTGAATTAGATCTCTAATCGTTATTGTCTGCGGAGAAAAATGAAGAAATTACAAACTCGCTTTCTTTAAAAATGAACTTGATATTTGCGTGGGATCCAAAGTCATAAAAAAGTGCCGCTGTTAATAGCGAGCATCGTGCACGCTCCTAGACAACAGAGACTAATCTTTGTCCTTTTAAATATGTCACTATTTAATATTTTTGTTATTAAAGTGCGTCCGTTTTAAAACTAATTTTTGTTTATATAAACTATTGACACACACATACATATATGTATTTCACCGACCGATGGCTGAGTGGTTAGCTTTCCTAACTACAAGGCTTTTGATTTCAGTTTCAAATCCTGGCTCAAGAATAGATGTTTTTTCTCTCTGTTTTCTCTCCTTATGAGATTTTGTATCAAAAAGGCCCATTTTATAAATGGATTTGTGGTGGTATGGCGTGGGTAATGAAACTCGCCTCCGAGACTTGGTTCACAGCTGCCCGCCGGGTAACGATAAATGAGTAGCAGTTTCCGGCGAAGGGCTAGTCACCCAAGTGCCCACTGTTGTAAAAAATAGCATATGTATTTTGCATAAATATAACATTTGTTGTTTAAATCAAAATCAAAGTTCCTTTCAACGTTTTTTGATAAAATTATGTTGCGCAGCATTGCATTTGAAAATTACATTAAAGTATATTAACTTAAAAGTTAAATTTTAGTTAAAACAATTGGAATAATCAATGTCAAACCTTCATTGAATACATTAATATGAACTCACAAGTAGAAAGTATTGAAAATATAAATTTCTTTGCTAAGAAAATTTATTTATTCTAAAAACAAACTTTACAATCACTTATGTATATCACTCATATAGATATAAACTTATTTTTAAATATATATATCAATATTTTTCATGACTTTTTAATGCAATTTATAGAGTTTTCTTTTATCACAGATGGCTTGAATAGTAGATTTAGCTCTACTCAATGTAAATAAAGAATATTAGTATTGATTACAATCATTGATTTCTGACTTTTGCGATTAATCGATACTTGTTCTGCCTGTTGGGACTAAGGGAATTAATGGACTAAGATTCTGTAGTCAATTCGCAAGGTGTAGCAAATAAATATTAGTTAACTTAAAATTTGATTATAAATAATATTTTTAATGGTATAGTATGAATGTGAATTTTAAGCATTTCGATCTTTTTATAGTTTTTTTTTTAATATGTAAATATTATGTTTCTTTCATTAATATATTCTATATTTTGTAAAATTTTCAACAGATTTTATGCGCAAAATAATAGCAATCTGTACTTATGATGAACTTTTGATCAAGACTCAAGTGTTCATCAATTATGTATCAAATAGAATTACTGAACAATAACACTGAATTATAGCTTATTTCGTCATGTTTGTTTCTATATTGACCAGTAAACTCGCAGCCAATTGAATAAGTCTTAAGTGAAACTTATAAAAAGCATATTTTCTTGAAAATATATGCAAAAAAAATCATTCATATATTTGTCATTATTACAGTTTAAATTTGGACGAAAAGCTCATTATATTAAGCAGAGAACTTCAGGTAGTTTATGCAATGCATCACTGCATATTTCCATTTAGATTTCTAATCAAATTATGAACATATGTTTGTAATGCAAGAATTATTTAAGCATATGATAACCTGAGAACTTCAATAAATTTATTCTGTTTCAAGAAATGCTCCACAAATAACAAAAAAAGGGTAACAGGTCAATTGTTTTTGGTTTTGGTTGATGTTTTGAGGTTACATATAAGTTTACGTAACAGAAGAACTTCAAAGTCCATTCACCTTTTATGATTCAGATTATGAATATATGTTAATAAAAAAGAAGGCATGTTTTTATTTAAAGAATACACATTTCAGATTCTGAAAATTTCAGTTCCTTCTAATAAATTTGAATTCCTACCAAACATTTGAATAATACCAAAATAAAGGTTCCTATATAATTAGTTACACAAAATGAATCTAAAACACATGGTGTATTCTGAGGATCAATCAAATTAATGTTCACTCACTATGTAAACCGATATTGGAAATTAGTAAAAACTATAATAAATGAAAGAGAAATATAATAATTTACTTTTTATAATAATACGTCTTAAATTAGACAAGTAATTATAAAAAGAGAATTACTTTTGGTAAATGAATTTCATGGGAGTTGCAAGCATTAATATGGTACACGTATTTGTGGGACATAAATTGGGAAGTTTGTTGTTGTTATTACTTATGACACTTGGAGAGGCCAAGCTCCTTATGTCGTTGGCTTTGCGAATTTAAGTCAATAAGGTTCGTCTTTCGTTTAACCAAAGCACCACGAAGATGAAAGTACGACTTTGCTCTAAACTCCTCCAATAGATTGCACCACCAGAGGACCCACTCCCTCAATTTTGATATTGATCTGAAAGGGGATAAATTTTCAACAAACTAGGGAAGTATGTATATGTACTTATCTACTATTAAATTTTTTGGTCGCTCATATGACACTACTTTTACAATCATTATATAAAAAATAGAAAAACTCAGAACACTTTGTAAAAATACTAATGATATATGTATATAGTGAATTTTTTAAAAATTACAATGCATAATTTCAAGTCGCAAAAAGCCAAATGCCAAATAAAAAAAAAGATTTCATTTTGTGCATTTAAAATTATAAAATCCCTGTCATAAGAAAGAGGATGTATCAAAATGGTTGTGTTTTACAGCTTTTAAAAGTAGAAAATGTGTGTAAACTTGAATGTAAAATATTTTTTAAAACAATATGTAAACAATCATAAAATTTTTTAGTTTTTTAAAGTTTGTTACAAATGTTAGTAGTTTAGCAGTTTTTATAATACTACATTATGTCTTTTTCAAAAATAGACATTTGTACATGCAAAAATCACCGGTAAATAACAAATTCATTTATCAGAGAAGAGATTTGAACACAGTAAATTGTGAAAACTGTAATGATTTTGGTAGAAAGGAAATTCTGAAATTTATGATGAAAATAATTTTCTCATTTTTTTAAATTTTTTTATTTAACTATCATGAAAAATACATGAAACAATTCTGAACACAAGAATTTGTGAAACATATGTCGTGAAATATTTATGAGAGTAGTTTTAAATTCTTTTTTTTCATACCTGATAATCCATTGTTATCTTATTGATTTTCTCAAAAATAATAAAAAACTATGTGTGTCCTTGCTGATTTAAGCTAACCACAAAGTGAATATTTTGTCTGGTCTTTTTCCTTTTCCCCAGTTCTATTTTTGAAGCAATATCGCTAAAGATTTGAAAATTTTAAAACTAAATATTTAGAATAACAGGTAATTTTCATGATTATGAAAACTTTTACAAACGGAAAAATAATTAAAAAATACTTTTATATTATTGGTAAAAATCATGAATGGATTTTTTTATCATCGCCGACGACACTCAAACATTTGATGGCGAAATTCTCTTTGTTTGCTGCTGCGCGGGGAATGCGATCTGAAGGCAATCAGTAAACTCGTCGATAAGTCGGATTTACGATGCCGTCCCAGTACGATGTGACGTAAATAAAACGTTATCTCACGTCATGGATATTTAAAACTAGTGAGAATTGTAATAAAGTGGCGTAGTCATAATCATAAAGAAAGAGAAACCACTTTATGGTCAACAATTAGAATTTGTTTTACATATAAGTCATAAGAAATTTCATTTATTCTATTAGATTTAAGATAGCCATTAAAATTTTTCTTGAACTCAGATTTTCTCAATCGCGGAAATTAAATAAACATAATTAAATTTTCATGAAAACTGTTATATTTGAGCACATATTGTATTTTGAGTTAAATAAAAACGACTTTGTTTTGAGTTTATGTTATAATAGAAATACAAAAAGTGATTAAATTCATCCTTTGTTCAAAATGGAGCACTCTACGTTGAAAAATGTGATTTGTAAGTAAATTCAAGAAATCAATATTATTTGTGTGGAAAAACTACATTATCTACCACATTAATTAATAATCTGAATTCTATATAAAAGTTTTGACAAAATTGAAAGGCAAGAGTCTATGATCTCTCTTCTGATCACTTTCCAGTTCTTGAATGCCTGGGAATAAAGAAAAATATTACGAATAAATTTTTATTCAGAACCAACTGGCAACTCTATTATAATATTCTTCAAGATCAAGTTAATGAAGAAAATCTATCCTTAATCAACAATAATCAACCCACTAGTAATAATTATCAAGAAATTAAAAATAAAATAAATCATGATATAAACTTATTCAATGAAAATATCAATGATGCAAAAGAAATAGCAACCCATAAAATTAAATACCACGAAAATTACTTAAAATTACCAAATAGCATAAGAGAAATCATAAAAGAAAGAAATCGCATCAGGAAACAATTTCATAAAACCATGAACCCACGACTCAAAACCACAGTCAACAAACTTAATAAGAAAATTAAAAAACTCTGCACAGACTATAGGACTAAACAATGGCAAGATAAAATAGAAAGCCTTAGCACAGAAAACAACTCTATAGAGTTGTTTTGCAAATTTCCATATATGGAAATTTGCAAAACAATTAAGAAGAAAAACAACAACTAATCATTGCATTAATGGCCAAAATGGACCAGTTTATACAAACTATGAAAAACTGAACATCTTTGCAAATACCATATTTCTACAATTTCAACCAAACAAAGTCACAGATGAGTCCTTCACCAATGGTATTAATTCATTTATTCAAAACTATATGCAAGCTAATATTCCTCATAATACCATTACACCAACGAATGATGATGAAATAATTAAAATTATTAAAAATCTAAAGACCAAAAAAGCCCCAGGAGAAGATAATATTACCAACAATATGATCAAATATTTACCATTGGACTTTATTCGCAAACTCATTAATATTTATAATAACTGCCTTAGAATATCATATTTTCCTACAATCTGGAAAACTGCTACCATAATTCTTTTCCCAAAGCCTGGAAAAGATCCCAGAATACCTGAAAACTACAGACCAATCAGCCTGTTTCCAATTTTAGGAAAAATATTTGAAAAAATAATTTATAATAGAATTAAATGTTATCTTCACCTAATTCCGAAACAACAATATGGCTTCAGAAACAACTTATCAACTGTTAAACAACTCATAAGAATTACTGAGATTATAGGTCAAAATATTCATCGCAATGTGTATACAGCTATGGTCATGCTCGACGTAGCAAAAGCTTTTGATAGAGTATGGCACGAAGGCCTACTATACAAACTCATAAAACTCAACATAAACACTGATATAATTTTACTCATCACCTCATATCTAACTCATCGCTTCTTCCATATTAAATACAATAATGAAAACTCTATTACTCTGAACATCAAAGCTGGAGTCCCCCAAGGTAGCATCCTGGGCCCAATCTTATACCTATTTTTCACCCATGACTTCCCCGGTTTGGACAATAACTCAATTCAAATTGCTTTCTACGCAGATGACACTGCTATTATAGCTGATTCTATGAGGCCGAATAATGCTATTCATAAACTTCAAAATGCGTTAATTAACATCGAAAACTGGTGCAGTAAATGGAGAATAAATATAAATGCTGATAAATCCCAACTTATAGTATTTAATAGAAAAAGAGAAATAAAATAAAATTACTTCAACATAATAAATTCTATCTATTCGATAAAATCATTCCGGAAGTGAAAACCATTAAATATCTTGGATTAACATTTACTACTCAACTTTCATGGACTGCACATATCAATAACGTTATTAAAAAAGCCAATCAAGCTTATGGATGCTTATTCAACTTAATTGGAAAAAACTCAAATTTAACGCTAAAACTCAAGAGACTGCTCTACCTTACAATGTTAAGACCCATCATCACCTATGCTTCACCTGTGTGGAATACTATTACGCCAAGAGACAAACACAAACTTAGAGTGTATCAACATAAAATACTTAGAAAAATTACGAAGGCGCCCTACTATATTCGCAATAAAAACATTTCAAAAGATCTGAAAATTATTGATATTCTAGAGCATATTGCTAACCTAAATAAGAAATTCTACGATAAAGGAATTAACTGCACAGATGGTGCATTTAATCAAGTTTTTCGCTATGAGTATCTCATAGAAGACTGTAAATATAGGCCAATCGCCAGACATTATTTAGATGAATATATTTAATATAATTTTTGTATATAGAGTATATAGCCTTACTTAACTTCATATTACTCTTCATTATTCAGGATTATTTCTTATTTTTTCTATTTTCACTGTATATAACAATTTTATTTTAACTTTATTATTTCCTCTATTCTCGAGTAGAATAAAAATTTTCAACTCATTAAAAAAAAAAATTCAACTCATTGCTCTGCCTCTCAACTCTCTGCTGATTGGCTCTCACCGCCAAGACTCGGTTCTTCACGCTTCAAGACTAGCGTTCCCTGTCAGTACCGCAATGTCTTCCTTCAAGGACTTATCACAGATGAAGAAGTAAAGGCCTGCTCCGCAGGCCGACACTTCGTAAACGAAAATAGATACAGATACAGAAAGGCAAGAGTATCTAGAATCACTTTTGACGTTCAAAATGTTTTTGCTCCATGGGTGAGTGAGATGATTTGCAGCTTATGAAAACAATGTTATGCGTTTGGGGTGTACTTAGATTGCTTTCATCCAACTGCAGTCCACAGGTGCCGTATAATGTAGGACGACAGATTCTGAGTTTGGCGATTTTTTGGCGGATTTTTGTGTCTATCTGCCAACTAATTTTTATTACATCATAGATATGGAGATCTATAAGAACTAGGCAGAAAGTTCTATTTTGGCAAGCCGAGTATTTATGCCAACATGCACCTCATAATACACCATCTTGCCAAAATTTCTTCGCAAAAAAATTTCGTATTTGGCACCCAGGGTTATACGGCATCTGTACCCATATAATCTTAGCTCTTACTGAAGGTAATAAAAAGTGTGTTTACCCAAAAGTTTGCTGATTTTTTCAAGAAAAGTAAATGAATAACATCTAAGTGAGAATTAATGAAAAGTAATGTCATTTAAAGAATCAAACACAACAAGCTTAAGTAAAAGTAAGATATTTCTTCGATAAAATTTGCGTAATCGTATCAATACTACCTAAATATTCTGTAACGTTCAACTGTACCGAAAACGCAATTGAAAGTACAGAAAATGTTGGAACTATAAGATTCTCAAACTTTGCACTTCTTTGAATATGATCTGACACCTACACACGAATACATATTTATCCATAACACATTCATAATATATGCCAAATATACATATTCATAATATATATTGTGCACATATTTAATGTTAGTATGGAAGAAATAACTAGACGTGGAAGCCAGCTGAAAAGAGCTTAATAGGTTTCATGCTTAGAGTACATGTTGATACATAGAGAAGGGTACATAAAATAATGATCAATTTTAAAATGCAATATTCATAGAAAAAGTGCACATATTCGATTAGTAAACAGTACATGCAAAATAACCTTCCACTAATAAGCAAAATATCAGAATGTAGTGTTACCTTGGCGTAGTAGCTGTGCTCTCTGTCTGAAAAATCCTTTATACCATTCTTTAGATTATTGTAAGAAAATATCTTTCCTAATAATAATATATTATGATTATGAAAATGTAGAAATACACTCTGAGAGATAAAAAATATCGTTCTAATAGTCTATCTAGAATAGAAATGGGCAAACCTCTTCGGTCGTGGGCCATAAATCGAAAAAAAAAAAATTGGTGGGCCAAGATAAATTTTTATAAAATTTTAAAAACAATATACAGGTTTTACAATTTAAATATGTTAATAAGATGAGTGAAATTGCGATTTCTCATGTAAAAGTTTCTTATTTTGAGGATCAAAGTGAGATGCACTGATTCTAAGGAACGAAGCTAAAGGCTTATCTTGCAATCTGTTTCAGAAATGATCCTTTCTAAGGCTCATATTGAAAACAACTTGTTCACATGTGTAAAATGAAGCAAACAAAGCACTGATTTTCTGGGCTGTCTGGAGCTTAAAAAGCAGTCTGATACATGCGAGGTCTAATTTACCTATATTGGATTCCCATATGTCTGCTCCCCCAGAAAGAGATAACGCTGCTATCTGTGATTGCTATTTTCGTCAATTTATGCTCTATATAACGAAAATCGAAAAAGTAAAAAAGTCACCAGTCCTTTGAAAAAAGAAAGAAAAAATAATATTTAAATAAAGTAGAAAAGGAGATAGATATATAATATATAAATCATACTTTCTTTTAATTTCCATAGGGCCGATAAATTAAAATTCTATCTGCGAACCGCATAAAATTTCCAGCGGGCTGATGGTGGCCCGCGGGCTATAGTTTGCCCATCCCTGAGCTAGTGCACACACACAACATGACAGTTATCAGAAAAAAATTACAATAAAACTTGGAAAACTGAGAATTTTTCACATGTCATTTTTTTAAATTATTAAAAAATATGAATATATATCATTAATGCTTGTAGTCTATATATAGGACAATCCACTAATTCTGCTTTATCTCAGTTCAAGTTGAATAGTCATTTTACTGTCTAAGAAAGCAAATGATGATCAATTATCTCATAGAAATGTTTTGCTTTCAACTTTATTTGAAACGGAATTCGTAACTTGTGACCATATAAATTTGTAGCAAGGTGACAATTATAAAAATAATCTCAATTAAAATTACTTTCTCATGTATTGGAATGAATAAGTTTCACTGTCTACATCCCTTCACAAAAACAGCAGGAACATATCTGTTGATTGTGATGAAACATACGTGAAGTGTATTGACTCACTGAGGACAAAATAAAGAAAAAAATATCGTAATTCAAAAAGAGAACAGAACATATTGTTGCACAATTGCTCTTTAGACTTACTCTCATTACAAAATGCAAATGAAGATGTTATTACATTTTATAAATAATGTTTTTATTAAAAAAATTCTGTTATAAATATACAATTATTTCTTCATTCAAAAGAAATTTAAATAAGGAATGCATGCAAATCAACATGGGTGATAATGTTTCATTAACCTTTTAATAAGATAAGACATTTCATTCATTAGTCTGGAAATGCAATAATCTTAAGTCACTGTTTAATAATATTGCATATATTTAATAAATTTATTGCGGACTTATAACAGCCTAGATTAGAATATATCCGCATTAAATTATTGATTCATTGAATTTTTCGCTCATGTATTTAAAGGGAGTTTTGTCACGCTGAAATGTTTTTTATTATTAATTCGAGGACAGATTTATTAAGTGTTTTAATGGTAAGAAAATAAGGGACTTTAAAATATTTAGTTTTTCGAGGTCACTTATGATGATGAGCAGCAGTACAATTATCACACTCTGTTTATAAAAGAGTATTACTTTATTTTTATGATGATAAGTATATTTTGATTTAGCTCAAGAAGGAAAAACACACATTGCAACGAAAAACTTCAACATAACAACTTATACAAACAGTTAGACTGAAATAAATAACCATTCTTTAAAAAGCTTATACAAGCGCAAATATATTACATGTACAACGCCTAGAAAATACGTATTTAAAAACAAATCTTACTACAGAAAGCAAGAATTTTCAGAAGATTAAAACACCGTTATTGGGGCGAAACTAACAAGAACAATCAATGGATATTAAGATATGTTCACCAACTTGTTGGCATTTTATTTATATCGACAAGATTATTGACTAATGAATGTGGTATATAATATAACTGCTTATTCACATAAATAACTTTAA
This sequence comes from Latrodectus hesperus, assembly GCA_037975125.1. Taxonomy (NCBI): domain Eukaryota; kingdom Metazoa; phylum Arthropoda; class Arachnida; order Araneae; family Theridiidae; genus Latrodectus; species Latrodectus hesperus. The sequence goes on along the minus strand of CM075855.1, from coordinate 74,925,687 downwards.
ATGTTTTAATAATTAATAAAAATTATCACTCTGGTTATCATAATGAATGCATATGATGATTATATCTCGCAAAAACAAAAGTCGAAATTGCGTTATGTCTATCTAATTGTCGAATGAAAATGCAAAGTAAAGTGAGATTATTTTTTTAAAAACAATTAAAATAACAAATATACTTATTCGGTTTACAAATTTGAAAATCTGATATGAGCAAAATTTTATTAAGTAATAAAGTATTATTTGAAAGTTAAATTGAATACAATAAGCATGAATTATAAAATTATATTTATTTAAATTTAATTCAATTTCTCATAAAATTATTACTTTAATAATGGTTTATAGAGCCCACGCAAATATTGCAAGCAAACATATATTATTAATTGTATCTCCTTCGAATTAGCTGTGAACTCTACTTTTATTAATATCTTTCTCGCAGTTAAAAAATATATTTATTTTATTTCAAAAAGCATTAAACTATTAAGTTTAAAGAGTTTGATTAGCATTTTAACTAAGAGGTTTGCCATATATATAACATTTTTTTCTATGAACAAGGCGCTGCGTTAGCCACCCAGCCTGTATAGTGGTTATGACTCTCGGCTCCCACCTAAGGGATATGAAATGATAATGGTAATGCAGCTTGACAAAGTTTCGTTTCATGAAATTATATAAAATATAATCTATATATAGCAAACTTCACTGAATAAGATGCCCAATTAAGTTGATATCTGTAGCTTACTATCACCTATAATCCATAAACGACATCTTCGTTTGAATTGCATTGATGAACGTTGAATTCATCAGCTTTCGAGTAAATGAGTTATTTTCCATTATTTATAGAATTTTAGAAAGTTTAATTATTTAACGCATTCGATGAAAAGGAAATATAGAAATTGTATTAAATAAATCGGAAAGCAATTCACTCCCATAAAGTTTGAAAAAACTTCCTACTTATATTTTTGAGAAAAATTTTTCTATTTAATCCTATTTTTAAATTTTCAAATAAACAGAGACTACATTTTGAGTTTATTTTCATTCCAATACAAAATGCTGTCATTAAATTCTATCATTGTTCTAACCAGAGCACTTTAAGTTGAAAAACGAAGTAAATAAATTAAAAAAATTAAAATTATTTGTATAGAAATAAAATATTATTTACCATATTAAATTTTTAATTTTAATTTCATGTAAATGTTTTAACGAAAAAGCGGTAACTGAGTTTTGATTCACTGTTATTGCGTTACATGATTTTATTCATTAATAAGTCCTATTGTCTTTTATAGTTTATTTTAACAATCTAACAATAACAATTTAATAAATAATAATTTTCATATTTAATTTCCATAAAATGAGTTCCACACCATAATAGACTGATGTCAATACGGTCTTCATACGACCGTATCAAAATAGCAACTGAGCTAGATTCCCCATCGAATAGGGAAGATGCGCTTCTCATTCCCTTTTTAGGGATTTACTGTGGCTGAATTGCCACACTGTAATTCTGTTGCAAACATTTCTCGTTCATTTGGGTGATGGAAATGTGTATGAGCATTAATGAAAGTCTTCTTTTTGTGTTGTCATTGTCAATCATTTTACTTTGCAAGACTGCCTGATACTGAAATGTGTATGGGATTAAGGATTTATTCACGAAAAAAGTTGCACATTTTTCGTTTTGAGTAAATCTGATTCTAAATAAGAACTAATAAATAATAAATGCATACCTGCCAACCTTGGAGAGAAAAAATTCAGTAGATTCTACTGATTTTGCGGGAAAAAATCAGGAGGCACTACCAGCGACATTTTTGCTTGAAACAGAATATTTAAAACAGTACCACAAAATGACAATTTTACTCTTTAGATCATACATTCTGAGAATGATTTTCGTTATAAACATATTATCTAATGATGTTAATATTTTAATAAAATATTCATTCATCTTATAAGTGAACTATGAAAAATAAAAGAATATATATACTACACATGTGTAAAAAATAAAACCTCAACATCAATGTACCAATATTTATTTCATTTGGCAAATTTTACTAATGCAATTTGTAAATATTAAGCTTCTAAAATTACATAAAAACATAAAATAAATTACTAAAATTTAAGTCAGTGACAAAGACTTCTAAGAATATAGAAATTATAAAACACTTTGTCCATTAAAAACATAATGCATTTCATATTAAATAACTCATGACAATTTACTTTTTACATATGTTGTTGACTGCATTTTTTAGGAATGAATTGGTGAACTGATGTTCAAAACATTTTTTCTCATTTTGAGAATACTTAACTATAATTAAGCTTTCTAAAATTTCAGCAAAAAGCGAAGATCTGAATTCATTATTTATTTATTTTTTTATGTGACTGAACATCCGTTCACATTCTGCCTTAGAATTTGGAATAGTCAAAACTGATCTACAAATCAATAGACTTTTTTTCCGGGAAAATTTCGGCTGTTTTAAGTTTTTCACTGAAATTGCCGAAAATCAGTTAATTTTCATACATTATCGGGAAATCGGGAGAAATGATGAAAAATCAGGAGTTCCCCGATAAAATCAGTAGAGTTGGGAGCTATGTAAATGTCATTTATAAAGATTCACGTAGTAACGGTTTAAATGGAAGGATAAAAATTCAATAAATACTATGACTAACAATTAAAATTTTCTGCAAACATTCAACTGTATTTAAAGAAAAAGTTGAATGTATTGAAAACAGTGGTAAAACTACGATTCTCAAAACAATTTTTCATTTAAGATCTCTCTCACTCACACACACAGCTTCCATAATCTGTGTCCATAATGGTCGTCCGTTGATGAATTTTTATATCTGATTAAGAAGACTTAGTGAAAAATATTTAATTGCATAAAATAAAGATAAACTTAAATGATCAATATTTTTTAATCTGCACATAAATAAATACCATAAATAAATTGGGTAGTTCTGTTTTGCATACAAAATACCTGCCAGTAATAAACAAAATATCATAATAATATTTTTGCAGTGACTTTTGTGTGAAAAATACGTTATGCTGTATCTTGGAATATATTGAGAAAATTTATTCCTCGTATATATATATATAATTCTGAAAAGGCGGGACTGCTCTCTGTTAACAACAATGTTCAAATAGTCTATCTAGAACAATATAATACTATCAGAAAAAATTGCAATGTAACATTAAAAACTAAGACTGAATCACTTGCCAAATATTTTTAGAGTAAAAAGTTTAAAAATATACTATTAACATAATATTTATTAATGTTACATCTGTCAAACAGATATCAGAAGATTATTTTTTCAAACAAAATAGCATATATATATTACTACATGAGATGGAATGGAAAAAAAACTTGTTTGATTAATAAAAGAAATTTGTTGTCACCAGTGCTAGGACAATTATACTTTTTCAACAATTTGCTTTATCTCCGTTTACACTATTGAAAGGAATATTATTTTTTTACAGTCCAAGAAAAGTAATTATAAATCAATGAACCATGATCAATTAAGCCATAAAAAGATTATTCTTCTAAAATTATTTGAAAGAAAATTCGTATATTGCCACAGTAAATTAGTAGTATGGTGACAATTATAAAATTGATTGTATAAAAACAATTATAAAAATAATATTAGGCAAACGGTGCTGCATCACACATAAAATGTGTTGACTTATTGAAAAAAAATTGGAAAGAAGGAAGTAAAAAAAGAGAGAGAGAGAGAGACACTGTTTATATTTTCATCCTTTACACCATAGGTTCCCAAAGTGGTCCAGGTGAACCCCCAGAGGTCTATAGGAGACAACAAGGGGGTCCACATAGAGTTGAAAAGAAAACAGGGGTTCACAAGTTATAAGTGGGGATACACGAAAAATTATCTGGTTTTCATAATAAAGAACAAACATTTTGGCTTGGATTTGCCTATCAACGTCCGTAGGTAGTATCATTCACTAGGTAGGTGCTCAAAAATATTCAAGATTCAGTTCAAACACAGAATTGAATAGAACAATAGATAATAGTACAAAAATGTACACCACATGTCGAGACTTGCAAAGAGCCGCCCGTACGCCGACTCATTAAAAGTATGAGTATCTTTTATTGTTGATTCACATTTCAGAGTTCATTGTTGATTTTTTGTCAATTGTTGATTGTTTGTAATAATAAATGTTTATAATTTTGTATAACCAAAAGAATTATTTAAATAAATAGAACACAAGAAAATGTGCTTTTTTTATTTTTAATAACCCCAATTTAGGGTGATATTTTTTAAGAGTTTTGGGAATATAGTGGAAATGCAGCAGCAGGGGGTCTATCGAAAATAGTAAAACTTAGACAGTGGTCCACGAGAAAAAAAAGTTTAGGAACCCACGCTTTACACGAATCACAATTTAAATGTTAATTACATTTTATATAATTATCTTTTTAAAAAAGTTTATTTTGAAACTAAAAATACAATTAATTACTTCCTTATTGAAACGCAATCTAATTAAGGAACTCAATGCAATAATGTTGAACAAGTTTCAATAATTGTGTTCATATATTTTCAATAACATTAGATATTAAGTTTCATTATTATTAACAGAAAATAGTCTTTATATTCACTGTTTTATAAAATATACATTCATTATGAATTTATTGCTGGTATATTCTAATTCCTCAGAATACAATATGTCAACAATATTTTATTGATTAATTGCATTTTTTACATATGCATTTCAAATTAATTCTGTCAGCACATTAAAAACACCTTTTTTGTTTAATAATTTTTTGTTAAATAAATTGTTAAATAACGGCATTCTAAATAATTTAGCCTTTCATGCTCTGATTTGTATCGATATGCAGAATTCTTCTACTCTTAATTATTGTTTCCAATCATTTTTAATTTCCCTCAGAAATTAATTAAAATTTTAGATACGAAACATTATAGAAAAGAGTTAGACTGAATAAATTTTCCATTATTCATAAAGCTTCGACAAGGATTAAAATTAAAGATATAACTGCAAAAAGATTTAAAGAGATATCTCAAATTTTCACGAGTTTCAAGCACCACTACCGGCATGAAACTGATAAAAACAATCAATGGTTAATACTGGGGTATATTTATCAATGTGTTGGCATTTTATTTAAACAAAACTAACATTATTGATTAACACGTTAGATAGTACAGGGTGACAACTTTATACTGTTGACAAAATTGTACTGCTTTTGATTGGTTTAATTTATGTCCACCACTTTTTATAGTAATTTCATTTGCTTAAGAGATCTTAATGTTGATGAATCTAACAGGTAATCTTTATTTCCTTGTTTGAAATAATTTATTTGGTCGAGGCTGGATTAAAGCAAATTCAGATTGCCGAAAGTTGAATATGCACAGACACAAACGGTATCAGGTAATATAAAACGATTCTTGGAGCTTGGCCATAACGGAGGTAGACCCCGAAAACCAAACAAGCGAACTGTGAATATAAATGAAATTCGCAAAAATATCAAGAAACGAATTAACTAAAATCCAAGAAACTCAATGAGAAAAATAGCTACAGAAATAGGGGTTAATAGATAATCAGTTAGACAAATTGCAAAAGTACTTGGACATAAACCATAAAAACTTCGAAAAGTACAGAAACTATCTAAGCAAAATAAGCTGAATAAAATGACTGTTTCAAAGACGTCGAGCTCTCATTCGAAAGTCCGCAAAAGGCAAATGGAAACATTTCATCTTCACGGACGAAAAAGTTTTACAATTGAACTATCCTAAAATCAACAAAACAACCGTTCTGGTCATCTGATCGTTTTGGAAATTAGAATAGAACGCCGGCAAAAACCAGTCAATTATGGTTTGGGGAGGCATTTGTGAATATGGAGAAGCTCCTTTGGTTTTCATATATCATGACGTCAAAATGAACAACACTATGTACTGCAATGAGATTTTACAGTCAGTTTTACTTTCTTGGGCCCAAAAATATTTTAGAAGCAGCATCTTGACACTTCAACAAGCTTCTGTTTCTTTTCTTAGAGTATAAGGAACGCTTATACGCTTTCTTAGAACGCTTAGGAACGCTTTCTTAGAGTATACATCACAGTTTAAATGTTAGTTTGTATTTTTTTCACATAGTGATTGTGAAAAGAGAACACTAAATTTTGTTTATAGAACTCTCGGCATTTTTATATTGCCAAGATTATTTTCTCGTTTTCATCTCAACAGTACGGTAGAATTGAGAAAAGTTGATTTTCCTATTCAAAATGTTACAGCAATTCTTATTTTGGTATTTTATTTTAACACAAATATATTTTCATGTCCAGGCCATTACGTATCAGTGAATATTGGATTTATGTCATACATCGACAACACTTTATTCTAAGATATTGTATTTTCTGTAATGTTACATTTAAAGATTTTAAATATTTAGAAGAAGTTAAAAAGTTGGTGATGAAATGCTCTTTTTTTGTCAGTATTATATATTGCTTACTTAATGAAAATTTGAAGAAAAACAATCTAACAGTTATTAAAAAATGGGATCTTTTATATCTTGTTTCATTTAATATACTGTGAAAATTTCTCAATCCATGTAACAAATATGAAAAGCCTCTAATATTATATGTTTTGCAAAAAATCGAAAGTAATCAATATCTGATTTGTATTTTAAAATACTTAAAAAACATTTAGTAGTTAGTTTTCAGTTAGCAATAAAAGACGCATATTTCATGTGAAGTAAAAATTTTTTTGATAAGTTAATTAACTAAATGTTTATTATGAAATAAATATATGTAAATTATGTATATTTTTATGCGTGCCCTTTTTGATTGTCAAATATTATAATAAAAGCCAGAAAATTTAATAGTATAAAAATCACTAATTTAATAAATTTAATAATTTCTAAAACATCAGTTTGATAAGAAAATAAATTGAGCAAAATTGATTTCATATATTTAAAAGACAAAAACTTGAAGATCCTCTGACTTAATTCTATGTATTATTTATATATATGACTTTCAAAACGGTATACATTTATAACAATATTACTGTGATGATAAGTCATTTTATAAGCGAAGTCTAATAGCATCTCTTTATAATTAATCTAATAATCTATTTAATAAACTAATTCGGCACAGATGCCGTACAATCCAGAATGCTAAATTTTCAGTTTGGTGATTTTTTTTGGCGGATTTTCTTACGTATCTAGCATCCTGATTTTTACTACGTCATAAGCATGGAGACCTATAAGAATTATGTAGATAATTCTATTTTGACAACCCAAATATTTACGTCATCGCGCGCGTCACAATACGTCATCTTGGCAACATAAGTTCATTGCCAAAAATATACAGAATTTGGCATCCTGGATTATACAGCATCTGTACCCCTAATTCTACTGTAAACTAATGTACACTGCAGTAAAATTTTACACGTTCCGATGAAATATTTATGGTGCTATTTAGAACATTTTCTATGCTCTTAATAGGCAATAATGATAACAAAAAAAATTTACCATCAAATAAAAAACAAATCACCACTCCATATAGAAGTGTATATTCCCTATTAAGGAGAACAATTACAACTCAAGAAAATGCAACTCAACACAATGCAATTAAATTTGGAAATCACACATTTAAAATTTAAAATATTCCCTGAGAATTAACATTGTCTAAGTAAAAATAATTCATTTATTTTATGCATTCTTTTACCTAATGTTTTCTTCTTTTATCTAAGGACTGCCTAAAGTGGTACTTTTATGGATGCAAACAGAAATATAGATGATTAGGTTCAGAAATTTTCTGACGTAATGGAGAAAAAAAAATTCCTTATGATTGCACAAATTCATATTTTCCTATTTTTTTCTTAAAACATGAAATTTCTTCAAAAATAAAAAAAATAAAAAACGTTTTCACAGAAAACATTATTATTGATTTCGATCATAAAACATAAGTTTCTGAAAAGAAAATATTATGTCTGGTTATTTGAAAAAGTTCAGAAGGATTTTAAAAATGTTTTCCTAGTAGCATTTTTTAAATAATTTCTTTTACCATTAAGATAAATTGCGAAAGAGATTTATTCGATTTTGAAGCAAATATATATTATCGAAAAATTAAAGATTAATAATAAGTTGGGGGAATTTAAGAAAACTTCGTGAAAAAACAGCTCATAATTTTGATGAAGTTATCATCAAAGATTAGAAAGACATTGTTTATATGTATATTTTAAACCTATATAACCATTTGTGGTATTAATAAGTGAATTAATAGCTATTTTTTAATTTTTCCTCTCACAAAATTCCATACGTTTTTAGTAAGACTCTAAAAACGTGTGCAAATTTCTTTCTATAGAAATCTGAATGTTTTCGATAATTACTGAAATTATAATTGGAAAAAGAAAAAGAAACAGCAAGAGGAAAATATAGGAAAAGTAAGGGCACAGGTGCCGTATAATCTATGCACCAAATTCTGAGATTGGCGATTTTTTGGCGGATTTTCTTATGTATCTGGCAACTTTGTTTTTGTTACGTCATACATATGGATACCTATAAGAATTATGAGGAAAATTCTATACTGGTAACCCTAGTATTTACGTCATCGCGCGCGTCACGATACGTCATCTTGGCAACATTTCTTCATCGCCAAAAAAATTCAAAATTTGGAATCATGGATTATACGGCACCTGAGCCAAAGTAAACAAACATTTTAATGTAAAAAAACTTTTTTAAGAAAAACAAGAACGATGCTTTCCTTGCAATGTTTTGTATATTGGATTTAACTCAGTCATAAAAGAAGTCATTATTTCTCATAACTTTTATAAATTATTAATTCCCTTTTATTAAACTATTTAAAATTTTGAGATATTACCTAAAGTGTTGCAGCTAGTGGATATAGGTTCCACCCAGATTTCGTAAACGTATTAAATTTTTTAAGAAAGATAAAGTCCAGGAATGCTTAGAAATATTGAGTGACAATGAGAAACCTGTACTCAATGATGATTAACAATAGGTTAATGAATATGAGTAAGGTTCTTCTATACCAAGTGCCATATTTTCCAAATTCTCACTGGGATAATTAACTTAATTTTATAATTGTAATAATATTTAAGACATGCTCCTTTTAATTATTAAATATTGATAGTTACATCTGGAGATTTTGAGAAGACAGATTATCAAAAACTGCAAACACAGTTGATGCTAATAGCTGACAGCAGATGTATCAATGGCATTTTAGCAAAATCCTCCTGTTTGAGGTTTAGAAGAAATGGTTACTAGATCCATATTCCACGAGATTTGGACATGTTGTCGCCATTATCATTTTTATACTAAGGCTTACAGATAAAACAGATTGGAGTGCTATCATTAGCAACTTTATATTATACTAAGTACAATTTAAAAACAGCAATATCGTGTTCATGAAATTTTGGAGGTCAGTTGCTTAACCCGTCCTTTACCATGCTGTTTTCAGATAATTTATCTTAAGGAATAAGTTCTTCACCTGATCATGGTTTAAAATTACAAAGCGCTTGGTGATGGGTGAATATTCTAAACCCATTAACTTTAAAGTAGAGTTCTGTATCGCTAAATATGTATGCATATATCTAATCAGTATGAAAACAATGAAAGCAGCCATTGTTGAATTTCTAATTGTTAAAATCAGCCAAAATAAGAAAAATTTGCAATTAAAAATGATTTAACTTCAATATTAAATAACAAACATTACGTGATTTTTGTATATACAATATTTTAAAAGCAATAAGAAACCTTGTGTCATCAGTTATTTTTGGATTATTCAAACTATTTACTCGTAAATTTTATATATTTTTTGTTGACCATTAAAAAATATTGGCTTTATTTTTGAGCGAGAAAAACATCAGTTTGTAAGATCGAGAAGAATCTAACATTGGTTTTTCAATGATATCTAATTCAATATTTTTTAATGTGTGTAACAGTCTAGAGAATTTATACTATATTATCTAAACCATTTTAAAAATTTTCTCAAGCATTTAAGCACTATTGAAAGAAATTGTTTTAATTATTTAGGTTTATTAAATCACAGTACTGAATACACTAGTTAAATGAGTTAGATCAGCTCTGTAAATGAACAAAATATATAAATCGGATGACAACTAATCCATATATCTTTATAAAAAATAATTGTGAGATTGTTTAAATATATATTTGATTTAATAAAAAGCTGTTAACGACTTGAGTAAATAAATAAATCTAGAAAAACGTTTTTAAATACATTATTTAAGTTTTTATGTTGAAAAAATTGAGATATGAATCTAATTTTATATAAATTTATTTTTCCCCAAAACAAATTCTTTCACAATCTTTAAGCATACTTCAATTTAATTATTAACTAATTAATTCTGTTATTTAATTTCTTACTGCTTGCAAAGCACACATTTGAGCATTCACCACTAGAATAGTAGTTATAATTCTGCTGAGGGAAAAGGATATTGATTGCAAACATTGATTTCTGTCTTTTGTGAAAGATCAATTCTTTTTCTAATGTCCACTGGTAAAGCAAGAATTTATAGACCTGGATTCAGCAGTAGAACCAAAACATGGACTTTGATTCAAATAACTCTTATAGTAAATTTTGATTTTGACTGTAAAAATATTTTGTCTATTTATAATGACGAATATTATTTATTAAACACTCAGCTAAATGAATTGAGTCTTTGGGTGAACTTATATTACAGAATATATTATGATGATAGATAAGTTTACATAAATTCATATTATAATTTTAAATAAATGCTTAATTGCTTTGGGCGTGGGGTTCATAACAAAACAAATTATTAATATAAACACACATGATTTAAATTATGACAATGTTTTTGTATATGCGCATCTTAAATCTATTTAAAGCGTTTAGTTTTTGCTCCTAAGTTTCTATAAAAATGAGACAAACCAAACTTTTTCATTAAACAAATAATAAATGTATTAAACAATGGCATGATAAATAATCTACAAAATAATAAGAGAAGACGAGTATTTTTCTAGAGTTTGTTTCCTACAGAAGCTACTTTCTAATCCCTGTTTTTACATTTTTATTTTCGTTTGAACCACAAAATGCTGACAACACAAAGGCGCGTTATTCCTCTACCTCCCCATAAAACCAATATGAGTATAAAAATAATAAAAACTACGAAATGGCGTAAACAGTTTTGATAACACATAAATTTATATTGATTTTCAACAGAATATTGATTAAAATAAATGCGTTCGAATGCATTCATGGCTCTTAGTAGCAGTGTTTCACGCTCCCAAGCCACAGGCCGAGCTGGCAGCCGAATGGTTAGCGCTCTTGCCTTCGGTTCAACAGCTCGTGGGTTCGAATCCCACCTTGGGCATGGATGTTTGTAGTGGTTCGGAATCCACTTTAAGCCGTAGGTCCCGGTCTAATTAGCCCTCGTGTGCAAAAAATGACCGTTGAGCGACAAATAAAACTAAAAATAAATAAAACCTAAGCCACAGGTCCAAGGTTCGATCCTCGGGCTGCGCACGGTCGCTTCAGCTTTTCATCCCTTCACCTTCAGTGGGTCGATAAACTGAGTACCAAGCGTGCTTAGGAACTAAACACTGGGGGTCTCACATTGGGCTCACCACCTAACTAGCACATATGATTCGTACCCCAACACTCTCGGTCATGAAAACTATTATGGACACTGTAGGCCTCTTGGCTCACATGGGATGTCGTGCCACGGAATTAAGTTTATTTATACAAATAAATGTTAGAAGTTGATAAATGATAATTAAAAATGCGATGCGTTAGACATGCTTTTCAATGCAAAGTTATATTCATCAAGCAAAAGGGTTTGAAAATAATTAAAACTTAATTTTCAAAAGTGGAAAAACTTAAGGTAAATTATCATAACAAGGAAGAGTATTATATTCACGAGTCTCATGATCCATGCAATAATCCCGCATGTATGCTTCAGGAACATGTATTGTGAAGTATTGACGGGAATATGTTAAAATTCTGTTTATTTCATACATCATATAGCAATAATAATAACCTTACTTATTATTAAGTGAAATAGAATTGCTTTGAAATTAATATACAAAACTCCATAGTTACATTAAAGCAAAATTGTTCGATAATCATAACTAACTTCAGAAAGTAAAAATACACTGAACTTTTAAACAGAAATACTGCTTTATTTAAACTGCTATCATTATAAATGTTTTGCTTGAGATGAAATAAAGATACTTACTTAAACTTGTTCGTTTTTTGTATATGGAGAAATAATGGTTGGCTGTTATATATTAAGGATAATATGAGATAATTACAGGACAAAGATATACAGCGTACGTTTTATGTAAAATATGTAAATTGTGTAGGAAAATCTTTGAATAAGATACTACGATGAAGACGAATTATAATTTTTTGTAATAAAAACTTTAATCTAGATATTATCTTTGTCAGTGTGGAAAGTAATGATAAATGACAAATATAATTTCAATTCAAAGGAAAATATGACTTAATATTAACTGCTTGCTTGTTGTTGTCTAGACTGGCATTCAGGGGTAGGCTGCTCCACTTTTCCAACGGAACCATATTTTGTTGAGGGTTCTGACTTTCTCAGTACTCATATGCCATAGGTACACGTTATAGGGTAGGCAACCATTCACAACCTATACATACAAGGAAAGGACAAAGGATAGACAGAGAGAGAAAGTAAATCCATGCCCGAACCGGAATTCGAACCCAGGACCACCTCATCCGCGGTCAAGCACGCTGACCACTAAACAGGGTGGGTGGTAACTGCTCGTTTATAACGTTATTACGTTATTGAAAGTTGTTATTTTATAATGTTAGTGAATGTTGGGCATGTTATAAAACCTGCATATTAAAGAAATAATTTTGAAAAAAAATGTATTTATAAATGTAAATAAAAAATTATTGTATATTGATTTTTTACACCTAATTATGTAGGCCACATTATCAAAATTATAGAGATAATTCATGCGTTTATTTTAGTTTATATATTTATTAATTTTTATTATTTTATATTTACGTTGAATTTTAGAGTAAAATATAGCATTTTAGAGAAATAATTTAACTTCATCAGAATAAGTATTAAAAAAGATGATATTTTTTTAGAAATTATCTAAAACTTTAGCATATTTTTTATTTTTAAAGTAAACAAATGACAACTTAATTTCGAGTTTATGGGATAGAATTATTAAACATTACCATTAAATGCATATGCTACCAGTGTTATAGTGTTTACCAGAATTATTATTAACATAACGTGTAAATTATATGTAATTTTAAAAAACATGTAAATTTATGGTATAAGCAATTTTATCATCCACAACGCTAATCAATAATTTCAGTTTTATATAGATATCCAAATTTAGACTAAGTTTGTCACTTGAAACATAATTCTAAATGAACTATTAAGCGTAGTCTTTGAAATACCTTTGAAAACGAAATTAATAACTTAATTCAGCATAGGATGGATTGATTGAATACTCTTTTCATGTGACGTATGTAATACCTGTTGTTGTTACTACTTATGACACTTATCTAAGCCAAACTCTCTGTTGGCTATGTGAATTTAAGTCGGTAGGATGAGTTTTTCGTTTAGCCAGAGCACCACGAAGCTGAAAGTAAGGTTTGCTTAAAACTTTTCCGATAGATGGCACCACCAAATGATCCACTTCTTCAATTTTGATATTTATCTGGAGGGAAATTTCTCCAGGCTATTACACTCATGGTAATTGCTCAACGATCGACCACAGGACTTCCGATTCCACAAATTTATAACGAGTACGTATATCACATATTCTCGATGGGTCTTTGGCGGCATTGGGAATACCTAACCACTAGGCTACCACTGCCTAGTGGTTAGCTAGCCTAGCTTTAAGTAATATTACTAGCTTTTTGCAATATGGGAATATATGCGAAAATATGAGTATTTAATGATTTATTTTTTTACAAAATTGCCTTTCTATTTTGTTCTTGAAGAGCAATCAATTACAAACCGTAATTACGAAAATGAAGGAAAACTCTCAATAAACAATATTGTTCAACACCATTCCTGTGTCATTATAGATTCAACATAATTTCCAGAAAAATATTGTAGTTGTCTGAGGTTTTTATTATTTAAAAAAACTCATTACGGAAACCTATATATTTTAAAAAAGTCCTACTTATTTTCCATAAACTTCATAGTTTTATTGGATAGAGAAATAAAAGTAAAAGCAATTTTATTAGTCGTAAAATTTATCTGAAGAGCATTTGTGAAACGAAAAGGAATCGATTAAAGAAACTGGCCGGTGTCATTTTGTGAATGGATTTAGTTCTGCAGTCAAACATCTTATCAATTTGAGTCACTGTCAATAATGAAGTCAAAGATTTATTTCTCTGCCTAACATATGTACTACATTATACCACAGCAAAGATATGCAGCCTTTTTTGCAGCAATTTTTCAAAAAGTATTTATTTATAGGTGGAGCTCTTTGAGCTCAGTACTTGATTCAGAGCAATCAATATACTTGTGATTGTCACAAGTTACATGATGATTGTACTTTCGTTCACCTAAGAAATTTTCAAGTAGGATTGTGATCACAATAGTGCCACCCAACTTGTCTAGTGCGCTAGAAACGCGGCTCAGTCAATGGAAATCCGCTGCCATAACCACTGCATCATAACAACCACAGAAGCAAAGCGTTTTAAGCGGTAAGGTAAACAAAACTGATAGGCGTGACAGAGGTTGAATTAAAGAAATTCGGAAATGAATGTCTTAGCTGTCAATCTGCTTAGTTATTTCTTAAGAAATGCCACCCAACTTGTCTAGTTGTCAGCATGAAGGATTGCGGATAAGGAGGTCCTGGGTTCGAATCCCGGTTCGGGCATGGATGTACTTTCTCTCTCTATCTATCCTGTCTTTGTCCTTTCCTTGTATGAATGAGGTGTGAATGGTTGCCTACACTATAAACGGGTTCCTATGGCATGTGTAGAGCAAAGCCGTACTTCATGGTGCTCTGATTAAAACGAAAGACGCTCCCAATCGACTTAAATTCGCATAGCCAAGGCATAGCAAGCTTAGCTTGTCCAAGTGTCATTAGTAACAACAACAACAATCACAATAGTGAAACGCAATATTCATTTGTAAGATAAGGCATTTATCGATTAAAATGGTAGTTTTTAATAATAACAATTTATTCTAATAAAAAATGATTTGTTTTTTTGCGGAGGTATTGTTAGAACCTCTGATGATAGTAATGGAACTGTTATAGAAATTAAGAGTCTATCTCCTTTACTGGGATAAGCAGGAGAGATTACTTGTGACAAATTTATATATTAACCTCAGTATCTTTATTCGTATTACTACTGTAGAAACAAAAAGCATCCGTATTTCACATTGCTACAGAAACAGTCATTCCGATCGTCAGTGACGCGCATACCACAAATTTATCATCAAGCAATGGAACTGTCTTAAAAAATTTGTCATATAATATGATGCAGAGAATTCTTGATAAGTTTTCATCTCAATGTATATATTTATGCTGCATTTTGACGAACAAGAATAAGAAATTCTACACCAGTGAAACCATCGCCTTAACCAACTGAAATTGGCAGTCAAAATTTTCAAATTTTTTTGTAATTCTTTTAAATTAAGAGCATGGATAAAGACTTTCAAATTTGTAGTATATTCTCTGTTGATAAAACAGAACAAACTCTGTTGATAAACAGGGATTCTAACAATCTCAGGCATAGAAATTACGATTTTTTTGCACACATTTAAGACCTCTAAACATTTAAATCATATTTTGCCAATCGATGATAGTACAAGATCATTATTCTTCAATTTCAAATGCAGTTTGCATCTATTTAAAATCTACCTGTGAGAGGTCCTTTTATGGTAGTGTTTCCCAAACTTTTGACATTTATGTACACGTTTTTAAAATTTTCATAACACTGAGTACCCCTCGTCATAATAACCAAAAATATACACTCACTTCCAAAAGTTAAACACGGAAAGGAAAATGCTAATTTCCGGAAGCTAATCAGAATTGAAAAGGATGCAAATCGCTGCTGAGGTAGATGGAAATATGCAAATATGTTAGGTAACAGCCAATCGCGCTTTCATGTCAAGAAATATGCAAAAAAGGCAGGGTCTTATAAGATACCTGCGTTATGAAGGGTTTAAGAAGTTGATTGTTACTGCTGATAGAAGGTGCTTAGAACTTTTGTCACAACTTGTTTTCAAGACATACGTGTTTATATGACTTTCAGAAGACGAATGAAAGATTCTGAGCACTGGCGTGCTGTGGGGCGTATTGATGCAGGACAGTAGAATCTCAGATATTGCTCTTTTCATCGGCGTTCTGTAATTTCACGTTTATGGAAACAATTCCAAGCCACACAGACAGTTGCCCGAAGGTCCGTAGCCGGTCACACAAGAGTTACAAAACCCGCGGAAGATTGATATATATTATGATTTTAGCCAAGCGGAATCGCAGAGCGACTCCACACGTGAGACATATATGGTTACAGCGTACATTGGTAAGGTGATATCTGCAGCTACTGTACGTCGAAGGTTACATAGGAATGAACTGTACGCCCGGGTAACTCGAGTTTGTGTTTATCTATCCGTCCAATAAAGAGGAGTACGATTAAAGTGGTGCTGGGAACATGTCAATATTGAACTGTGTCTGATTGGGGCAATGTCATGTTTACTGATAAGTTTTGCTCTGGAGCCAGATGACAAGCATATAAATATATGGCGTGAATAAGGAACACGCAATCAGCCCCAAAACATCACCGAACATCACCCATTCCGAGGCGGAAGCATTATGGTGTGGGCAATGATTTCATTAGGATACCGTACCGACCAGCATATCTTTAAACGGGGTTCTGTGACGGCTGTCCGGTATCGAGATGAAGTCCTAGAACCCCTTGTGAGATTGTACACTGCAGCAGTTGGCCCTACTTTTGTTTTAATGGACGATAACGAATGTCCCCATAGAGCTGACATCATCAGTGATTAACTGGAGAGTGAAAGGATTGCGCGTATGGTGTGGCCAGCATATTCGCCCGACCTTAATCCCATTAAAAATCTATGAGATGCTCTCAGCCATGCTGTATCTTTACGTTTCCCATTTCCAGCCACTCTTATTGAGGTGGAAACTGCTCTAGAAGAAGAATGGCTATTGCTTAATACTGCGGTGGTTGACCATCTAATTGAAAGCATGGTCACAAGGTGTAAACTTTGTAAACAGGTGGGGGGATCACATACCATATTAATCTCCTTTTTTAATTTTATTCTGTTTAAATCTCCAGTATGTCATTAACTGATAACTTACAAAAATTTAATATTGTTTTCATTTCTGTATATAATTATTGATTTTATTTTATGCATAAATATATATGCTACTTTCCTGCCGAATTTTGTGTCCATCAAAGCAGTATTTGTTGATTTTTTGTAGTTTTACATCGTCGTGCTTAACTATTGGAAAACTAAATAGAAGCAGCTGGAAGAAGTTATTTTAAAGCAGAGACCAAGCTGAAGACCCACGATGCTTGACCTGCCATCTCTAAAAGTATCATTTCATTTGGAGGACATTGCGACATCGACATAATTAACGTGCTCCAACCACCTTTAAGCACGAAGGATCTTCGGTTAAGCCAGTTTTGAACTCACTACCTTCCGATGATGAGAACGATGCCCTAACAACCCAGGCCACTGTGGCTCATCTCCTCGATTGTACCCCTTGGGGTACGTGTACCTCACTTTGGGAAACACTGATTTGTGGCATTGCATCTTCCTTAGGTGCGCTTCTTTTTCTTTGAAAATAATTGCATTTTATAAAACTGCTTATAATTTTTAATAGGAGTTATTTTTTATTTCGCTAAGTTTCTATTATTTATCGTATTAAATAATAATAATACAATTAAATTGAAAGAATTTTGAATATCATGCAATAATAATCATTGTTAAGAATAAATTGTAACAATGAATATTAGTCATAGTTATAGTCTATTCATCATACTCAATATTTATTTTTTGGTGTTATTAGATATCAGAAAAAGTTAGTATTTTACATTGTTGTTCTTTGGTTAGAGAATTTTGAGATTTTAGGTTTTTCGGTAGTTTTTGCGGCGAAAGAAGAAAGACTTTTTTTTAAAAAAAAATCGCTTGATTTACTTAAAGGAAAAGGAATACACGCATATTTTTTAAATACTTCAAAACTAGTTAATAAAAAATAACAAAATAAAATACACAGAAATCACTAAATTCCAAATTCCTCAAATTAAATTAAGCTGAAATAATGTAGACGTAAAACACAGCAAAAAAGGAGACATTTCTCTGAAACTATAAACGTGCCACATGTTGGCATGTAAAGATATTATCTTAACAGATCTTTATTAAGAAATTTAGACAGTAAATGCATAAAAGTAAAAAAACTAGAAAATATTGAAGTCAAAACAAAAAGTGAAATTATTACTTTAATTTGCCAGAATCGCACAGAAGAAAGCTAAAGTTGCTGAAATAAAAGAAAAATAAAAAAATAAAACGGGAAAAAATATATTCTTTCACTGCACTAACAATAAATTTCTAGTTCAGCATATTACAATATTTCTTTCGGTAAAATTATAAGCAAAAGCTTCGGCATCACTTGAAAATGAAATAAAAAACTGATTAATGATACAGGTAACTCATTAAACTTTAACAAATATTGTAAAAACATTACTAAATTTTGTAAGAAATTAATTTACGTTAATTTGCTTTTTGGGAAAAAAGAAACTATTAAAAAATACTACAGCACACCTGACGATTTTTTTACAATCACAGACATTATTGTTCCTTTTTGACGAAATTAAATCACGCAATTAATTAATTTCTTGCAATTGTCAATAAATTGATCTTTGTTGATGTTTTGCACTGAATAGTTTCAATAAAAAGAAGCATACCGCTATTATAATTGATTTCCATTATCATAACCTAGAAAAAATTTTTTGACGTATGACACCTTTTTTATCCTATGCAGTGATAAGAATTTCAAATTTATTCTATTATAGTTTTCTTCGCAAATGCAATTTTTTCATTCCCTAAAAAATTATTTTAAATAAATTAAAAATAAATAGTTGTTTAAATAAAATATAGATAGTTGTTAAAATAAACTAAACTATAAATATAGAGTTGTTAAAATAAATTAAAAATAACATTTTTTAAAATAAATTAGAGATGAATAGGTATTTTGTTCTAATATTACAGCTTATTAAATGTATGATAAAGTTTTTGAAAATAGAAAATTCAGCTATTTCAAAATGCTTTGTGGTAAATTAACAACGACGATTTCATTTTTTTGGACGTTGTAAAATGGCTGTCTTTCTTTGCACAACGAGTATGCATGATAGAGGTTATTATAAATGACTTACCAAATATTAATGATTGTTACATTTTTATGAAATAATTTCTTATGCCATTAACACATATTCTATTACTGTCAACAAATGCGAAGAAACGCTCCAGAAAAAGTTAACCAAGGGCAATACCATTTTTCATTCCAGATAAGATTAGCTAAGTGTATTGGACCACTCACTAAAATAGAAAACTAATATGGGACAATGTATGAAAAAGCGAAGCCCGGTGGCTAAATCGCGATCCCAAAGCACAGAACCAAAGTTTGGCCCTCGGGCTGGACAAGATCGTCTTTGCCTTTCATTCCTTCAGTGGATCGATTTACTTAATACCAAGCATGCTCCAGAACTAAACACTAAGAGTTTCGCGTTAGGCTGATCACCTAACCGAGACATATGCTTTGCACCCCGGAGCACTTAGTCAGGAAAACAGATATGGGCACTATAGACGTTGGTTTGTTGTGTCACAGGTTTTGTTTCAGTATAGAAATATATGCTATCAATAATTTATTTTTGTAATCACCTCGATTTTGTTTCTTGTATCTGACATCTTTGACACCACATTGTGGATTGTCTGACGGACAAACGCTGTTGTAAGGCACTTTAACATTCACCCTGTAATCACCTCCCATAAAGAATTTTCAGAGATAGCGGGTCATGTGTAGCAAAGAAATAAAACCCGAAAATTTCCAAGTGCTTTCCCGGGAGATCTATGGATTAAGGGAAGAAATGCCATATCATTCCCCTTATTTCATTTGTACTTGGGAACCTTTTGCTCAGAAGAACGCTGTCCTACCCTTAGGACATGGCAAATTTTCTTACCTGACATTTTGTGAATTCTGGCAAAATTTGTTCACTTATAAAAACTGACTGTGGGCCGTGGTGCCCTGGTTGATTATGGCGTTCGTTCTTTCTTTCGGAAGGTATTGTGTTCGAGTCCCGATACTAACGAAGATCCGTCAGTTTCGCTAATGGCAATTAGCGCACGTTAAATATGTCGTGGTCGCAATATCCTTTATGTGAAATTATAATTTTTGGGAGTGGCAGGCCAAATCCGGCAGTGTTTTGCCTCGTCTCTGCTGCTAAATTATGAAGACCTATCTTTGTGGCTGCGATGGTACAACCACTGGGTGCCCCACTATGCAAGATGCCATCACGTCTACCCCTTGTAGTACTGAAAGGTGGAAATCCTAGTAGCCAGGCATTATACAGCAGCATAAAACTAACTTTCAGAGTGATATTGCCCTTATATCATTTTTTATATTTTATTAGTGCTTTAAACGTCATTAAATCTTTATTTTTTCAATTCCTATTATTAATATTTATCCTCTCCCTATATATCTTGTTTAAATTTTAAACTGTTAATGAAATCTTTATATTCATTCATTAGATAAAAAATGTACTTGAACTTGATATCAAGTGGAAATGCATTCTTTTTTTAATTTCTAGCAGATGACATTGACCGTTACTACATTTTGTGTTCAAATATTACTTCATTATTTAATTTTAGTTTCATATGGGAGACAAATATTTTTCTTTGTTGACTTAAAGAGCTGACTCTGAAAAATATTTTTTTTATATATTACTTTAAGTATTGATTTTATTTCTTTGCAAGAACTAAAGAAAAGTAAATCGCTTTAGGAAAATTTGTTCAATAATAGAACATTAATGATTAATAGTCAATGGAAATTTACCAATATTTGGGAAAATTATGCACAGTTTTTGTCAAAATAATAAAATAATCCTTACTTGAAATTTTTGACATGATTTCTGGAATAATTTATCAATTTTAAACTAAAACTAAAAAATTGAAATGAAGTGAAATAAATAATCCTTCTATTTTTTCGGTGAATAAAAACAATGAAAAAAGTAATTAAAAATTTTTTTTACATCTTACCTCAATTCTGTACAAAATCAATAATCTATAAGTTGTAGTTACCATCGTTTAATTTTGATTAAAATAATTATATAATTGATAATGAATGCAATCAATTACGAAATAGTTAACTTTAACTTTTTAATTTAAATTCATAGTTAACATTTTGTAAATTTTTCTGGTTAAGTCGTTGTTGTTAATCTCGGGACTAGCTATCAGAGCTATACAATCCTTATGAATCCGAAAATATCCAAAATGTTTGAATAAAGGTAAGGGTCCCACAAGACCTTATTCTTGCTAAAATTTAGACACACGAAAATATAAGCAGGGGAAGTCATGTCAGCTGCGCACCAATATCACTCCGAGTATATTCTTCGACCCTGCTTAAAGACGAGGGCTCTTATAATGCTTCTCAAGAAGAGGGAAAAAGTTGTTCGTGGTGGGGTGTTTGTCGGTCTAAAATTGAAAATCACCCAGGGAGTATTTACAAAATAGCAAGAGCGGTGGTTTTCGAAAACTTCAAGATCGAATGTTTTCAGATGCCCTTCAAGAACTGTCTGTTGTCTCATATTAGGGACAGGGTGTTCCTGGACGAAATGGGTAAAGTACATCGATAGTTTACTTGGTAGGGTCATCCTAAGCATGAAGGTCATTCCATTATGTCCAATTGAAAGAGACAGGCACCCTGGATAAATCAGACTTCTTATTTTGGTGCTCTAGACCTTCGAGTCAATCGAAGTTGACCATTTCTCTAAATACGAATCCGTCTTTTTCTATTCAAGATCGAATGTTTTCAGATGCCCTTCAAGAATTGTCTGTTGTCTCATATTAGGGAAGGGGTGTTCCTGGACGGAATGGGGGAAGTACATCGATAGTTTACTTGGTAGGGTCACCCAAGCGTGAAGGTCATTCCATTATGTCCAACTGAAAGAAACAGGCACCCGGGATATATCAGACTTCTCATTTTGGTGCTCTAGACCTTCGGGTCAATCGAAGTTGCCCATTTCTTTAAATACGAATCCGTCTTTTTCTATTCTTGGTAGGGTCATCCTAAGCATGAAGGTCATTCCATTATGTCCAACTGAAAGAGACAGGCACCCGGGATAAATCAGACTTCTCATTTTGGTGCTCTAGACCTTCGGGTCAATCGAAGTTGTCCATTTCTTTAAATACGAATCCGTCTTTTTCTATTCAAGATCGAATGTTTTCAGATGCCCTTCAAGAACTTTCTGTTGTCTCATATTAGGGAAGGGGTGTTCCTGGACGGAATGGGTGAAGTACATCGATAGTTTACTTGGTAGGGTCATCCTAAGCGTGAAGGTCATTCCATTATGTCCAATTGAAAGAGACAGGCACCTGGGATAAATCAGACTTCTCATTTTGGTGCTCTAGACCTTCGAGTCAATCGAAGTTGCCCATTTCTCTAAATACGAATCCGTCTTTTTCTATTCAAGATCGAATGTTTTCAGATGCCCTTCAAGAATTGTCTGTTGTCTCATATTAGGGAAGGGGTGTTCCTGGACGGAATGGGGGAAGTACATCGATAGTTTACTTGGTAGGGTCATCCTAAGCGTGAAGGTCATTTCATTATGTCCAACTGAAAGAGACAGGCACCCGGGATAAATCAGACTTCTCATTTTGGTGCTCTAGACCTTCGGGTCAATCGAAGTTGCCCATTTCTTTAAATACGAATCCGTCTTTTTCTATTCAAGATCTATTTTTTTGAGATGCCCTTCAAGAACTGTCTGTTGTCTCATATTAGGGAAGGGGTGTTCCTGGACGGAATGGGTGAAGTACATCGATAGTTTACTTGGTAGGGTCATCCTAAGCGTGAAGGTCATTTCATTTTGTCCAACTGAAAGAGACAGGCATTCGGGATAAATCAGACTTCTCATTTTGGTGCTCTAGAACTTCAGGTCAATCGAAGTTGCCCATTTCTTTAAATACGAATCCGTCTTTTTCTATTCAAGATCGAATGTTTTCAGATGCCCTTCAAGAACTGTCTGTTGTCTCATTTTAGGGAAGGGGTGTTCCTAAACGGAATGGGGGAAGTACGTCGATAATTTACTTGGTAGGGTCATCCTAAACGTGAAGGTCATTCCATTGTGCCTAACTGAAAGAGATAGGATCCCGGGGATAAATCAGACTTCTACTTTGGTGCTCTAGACCTTCGGGTCAATCGAAGTCGTCCATTTCTCTAAATACGAATTTGTCTTTTTCTATACCTGTTATGTAATAACCACATGTATTTTGAGCTCCATGGCTCCACATTTGAGCTCCAGTGGCTCAGTAGCTTCACGCCGCTTCCCGTAAGCTCAGCAAAGTGAAGCATCATTTGCCGCGGGCAGTGGTTGGGAGGTTGACCACGGTGTACTCTCTTTCACTGGGTTGCTGGAACTCCGTGGGTTGGGGACGTGTCCACGTTAATCTGTGACGTCCAAAGTCCTTTCGCTGGTGTGGCGTGGATGTGGAGAGGAGGGTGCTAGCTCAGGTGAAGCCTCGTCACCTGATCGTGGTTCAAAATTACGAGGCACCTTAAAATGAGCAAAAGTCGTACTTTCACCTTCGTGGTGTTTATATACAAACGAAAGACGCATCCTGTTTACTTAAATCGCACAGCCAACGGCATAGCGAGTTTGGCTTGCCAAGTGTCATAGGCAACAAACAAACACTTGTATTCTTCGAAATTCATTTGTATTTCTTTTGCATGTTTAGCTGCATATAAAATAAATACATATTTTGTTTTATCAAATAATAAATTTCAGAAAAAAATATTACCTTAAATTACGAGAAATTGATGTTGAACTATTACACAGTGTGGATGTATTAACATATTCATTCATGAAATAAAAAATAACACTTTGTGAGCATAACAAATAGCGTGAGGTGATGTTGTGTATAAGAATACAAAAATAAGAGTATATTTTGCGATCTAATGACAATTTCGAACTCCAGGCGAATGGTAAAAAAACATGGTTCTTACGATCCTAATTATTTAGAATGGCTGTACAAAGGGTTCTTATATATTCGCTTTCATACAATATATGCAAATTAACAAATGAACTAATAAAGCCACATCTAAAAAAATAACGATACCACATCTAAAAAAATAACGATTCTACTTCTAAAAAAATAACGATACATAAATACCTGTCATTGCATATAATTACGTATCCTCGATGCTTCCACTTTTGAAGAAATGATATTAACTATGGGTATGTGAACTAAAATACTTTTTGATATACGATGATTTCGGTAAAAAGAAAGTATTTCATTTATCTAAGGAAATCTGCTGCAGCAAAAATACAACTTTGTGACATAACTCACTCAAATTTTGTTTAATAATAATTAAAATGGAGATATAGAATACTCATGAATTTTCGCGCAAATTGAATTCAAAAGATTGAAATTTAAAATTAGTAATATTTAATATAAGTAATTTAAAACATAAGGAAACATAAATTTATTTTTCAAGATAGTTAAACAGAATTATTATTTGGCTTGAAAATGCAAATTCTTTGGCTTCCATTTGTAAGAAAATTGTATTAGAATATATTTTAAAAAAAGATCAACATACATTAATTTTATGGAATAGTACTTAAAAGTTCAGAGTCATTGATAACATTTATTTCATATAATTATACCTCTAACTTTACTCATATTCGATTATAGCATTATAGTTATTTATTAAGGTTTAAAATGTCTGATAATAACTGGCATAATTTAATGAAGAAAATTTGGAGTATTATAACAATGTTTATGTTTATAAATAACTAAGATAAAATATTATATTAAATTTGAAATTCACTGTTTATAACTATTACCTCTTTTATTATGCACATAAATATATACATACGAATTTATTCTATTATGTTTGGAAAGGAATTTATTAAAATGTTATAACCAAAGGGATATTAAAAAATGAAACATTTTAAACATAGAATTTGATTGATCACAAATATAAAAAGGACTGGCAGAAGCGAAACAAGTAATTAAATTCGGACAGTGAAAAAGAAATTTCAGAATTTTGATTATTATATAATGTTACTCATTATTATATCCTTCCCCTTTAGATCAATGCCAAAATTGAGGGAGTAGATTCGCTGATACTGCCATCTATCGGAGGACTTGAAGAGCAAAAGTCATACTTTCACCTTCATGGTGCTCTGATTAAGCGAAATACGCTCCCAATTGACTTAAATTCGAGTAGCCAAGGTACGAGCTTGGCTTTTCCAAGTGTCATTAGTAACAACAACAACACAACGACATTATATCCTTTCACTAGTATTGAGAGGGGGAGGGAAAATGAACTGGTGCATAGTTTTTATAATGCAAATGTATTTTCGGTTTTCGTGTGCATGTTCTTTAATTTCACTTTTCTTGTGGTTATTCTAAAAATAGTTTCTTATTTTTTTAAACATAAAATTATTACATTTGAACTGAAAAATAATTTCAGTAAAATATGCCAAAAAATGCTCAAATTCTTAAATAATTTTTTTTTATCAAATACTGAAACATTAAGTCATATTTTACAATTTTATTTATTATAAATGAATTATTTCAGTCAAAAATTTTATCTCATTATAATTATGATAAATTACTATTAATTGCAATTATAAATGGATCATTTTTAACTATTAATAGGACTTAACCATTAACATTGATACATATGCTAATTTCCTCATCAGATTAATTTTTCCAATAATTAAAATAATGTGATAATAAGGCTTTACGAGAAATCGTTTATTCCATTTCAGTACAACTTGAATCAAAACATTAATTTTTTTTCAGAAAAAAAAAATTCAATGAGTCCTAAGCCAAAAAACAATTTTTTTTTAACATTTGACTATAGCTAATGATTCTAAGCAATTGTGTCAATATAATAATACCATAGGCTTATCATATTATAATAGTCTCACAATGTTTTACGGAACGTAAGATATCGGGTTCGATCCCAGTCAGTTTTGAAAAATATTAGAGTCCAATGTTACGCTTCTCTCCCTTTACACACGTCTGTTGGGATTAGTGTTTGGGAGTTATCGTAGTTTTATCCTTTGCAACACGTGAATGCGTCATAATATCGATGAAAGTTCTCCTGGAGGATAATTAAGTTGTGGAATGTAAGATGGATTACAAAAACTCTTCAGGTTGTTTGTCATTCTAAAAAGTAGCACAAAATCTAATAATACCATACAACGGAGAACCTCTTATTCTAGAATTCGGTGCGAATCATCAGACCACATTTAACACAATTGGGAACTAATCGCCTTACATTTATTGATGTTTGACAAAGTTAAAATCACAAATTTAGAATTCAATGAGATTTTACAATTCAAAAGTTGGTCATATTCACATAATTAATTATAAAAACACTCTAGGACTCATGTAGGATGAATTACTCCGTTTGTTATTGATTTTTACAAAGAAGAGACTAATGCAGAAATATGTAATATTTCTACAAACATTTCCAAAAATATGTCACATTAAATTAATTATTTTTATATCTAGTGAAGTAATATTCTTCAGTATGATATTTTAATTTTTACCTCACTTATTTTACTAACTTAACCATTGAATTTTGTTTATGAAAAAATATGTTATGGATTTTATGTCTTATATTATATCAAATGAGGGTGTTATTTTAATATTTCATATGATTCATAAAAAAACTAATTAATAAACATTATATTGTAATTTTTTAAGCATTAAAATAATTTTTATATTGCAAAATGAAAAATAATAACGTTGTTATATAAAAAGTATGAAATGAAGACATTTTCTTTTCAAACGATTCAAAACCAATTACTGACAGTCAAATTTTGCATTTACTCAGTAAAAGGAAGTTACATTCAATTAACTTTTTATTTTGGTATACAAAAACATAAATTATCATCGTTAAAAAGAATAAAGTAACATTCCCACAGTAAAAATCTAAGCAAAAATTGTAATTTGATTTAAATATGTCTTATTATCCAGAATGCAATTCATTTTTTTAAAAATAATGTTAAATATAAAATTGGTTAATTTTGGTGGTTTTCTAATATTGATACAATTTTCACCACAAATTTTCTATAAAATGCAGTTTCTTATGTGTATGTCATTTTAAGTTCAAGTTAAAAATTTTGACTATACGCTCTATTGTCATCAAAGAATAAAGCTCCAGGTATCAGCCTATTTTTGACAGCGCTTTTGAATTACCTGCAAAAGTGGCTAGCCTGTTTTGTAAAACTTAATAATTAACATGTTCTTTCGGATAAAGGCTTTATGAGGAAAAGAATACCGAGTCAATCGATTAAATTTTCGCCAAGTTTCTTCTTAAATAAATAACTGCATTATCATAAACATTTTGTTTAAAGTTCAGTGAGTGAGACGTTTTCAAAATAACGCCGTAAATTACTCACAAAAATGCTTAAATATTAAGTTGACGCAGGAAATAATGTTGTAAGAAATTAATTTAAAATTTATTATAAATAAAATGAGTTTATGCAGTTGAAAAATGTTTTCTACTTACTGCATCAAAACAACATTTACATCAAAGAAAAATATTTAGAAATTGCAAATTATGTACGAAAATCTTCTTTCTAAACATCTGAATTTATTTAAGTTTATAATATAATAAGGAATTTATTCTTTCAAACATAATGAATCAGTTTTCCTGGTTAAGAAACATGATAAAAATGAAATTATCTAAATTAGTGGTTACCAAAATGGTAAGTGTCAACGGACAAGTGTTTCCACGAGAAAATTTTGCTGATCCGTAGAAAAATGTGAAATATACTTACTCATCACATTAAATTATGTTTTAATATGCACTGAAACATAATTCAATTCATAACAATACATGAAAAGTTATTAAAATAATGCTTCTTCATAGAATAAAGACACGGTAAATTTGTCTTACTACGGTAGCTGCTTTGTTTTAACAACACGTTTTATCTCGTCTCGTTCTGCCGATTTCAAATGTTTTAATCTCCTGTATGTCGCATATATATATATATATATATATATATATATATATATATATATATATATATATATATATATATATATATATATATATATATATATATATATATATATATATGTATATATTTATATATATATATATTATATATATATAATATATATAATATATATATATATATATATATATATATATATATATATATATATATATATATATATATATATATATATATATATATATATATACACATCAATTGAAGTATTTGAAGACGGGCTTACGAACATATTGAGTTTAATATAAAATCTATTCAACCAAACTTCCTTAATAACATATTACATATGTTACTAAGGAAGTTTTTGTGTAATTTCTTTTGTATATATTGATATTTGTTTAAGACAGGTAAGATCTTAAATCTTAACCATGTGTATATTTTCTTTTATTTGATATTTATTGTGATAAAAATAGTTTGACATTTCTAAATTTTTTCCTCTTTTTTATTTTAGATTCAAATATATCAAATCCATAATGAGTGTAAAAAAACGGAAGAATATTTTGCATTTATTTAGTTATTCAAAATTTATTGAGAACGGTTATAATAATAACATTAATAGAACTTCACCGAACCGTGAACTCACCAATAAGTCAGTCTCTCCATAATTTTCATCAAGTACGATTAAGAAAAACGTTGGAGCGGGAGATATAGAGAAAACAAAAGCGCAATGTATCAAGAAAATATCGTTCCTATTACTTAAATTTTGGATTGACTGAAGAAACTGACAGTGAATTTGATTCACGGTATCTATCTGGAAGTTTATCTAACTATGCATTAAAACCTTACAAACTTGTAAAATACTAGAATTCAAAAGGCTCATATTTAATGAAAAAACCCATTAGAATATTTTAAAAGATTGCAAGAAAATTTGGAAAAGCAAGTTACTGTTTTAAGAAAAAATGATCAGGGAAGATAAAACATTATTGAAGGCATCCCCTATCTCATGGCAAATCAGATCGCGAAGTGCAAAAAGAGTACACGATTGGAGAAAAATTAGTAAAGCTTTCCAAGTTAAAAAGCCTGTGAACAGATTTTAGAAATGCAGGCTGTTTAGAAATTGAAATTAATTCCTGTATATTTGATAATATTATCAAATCGAAGATATGGCTGAAGACATTGAAAAATTAAATAATAAAAATGATGAAAAATTCATGAATTTATTCAATATAACTTTGAAGAATCTACGGATATTGCAAACAAAGCATTCCCTCTAAGTTCTGTGAGGTTCGTGTAAGAAAGAGAGCTACATGGAAAACTACTTTATTCGCTTAATTTTCGAGTAGAACCATCAGTTCTGAGATTATTAAAGCTGTTGATAGTTATTTCTGGAAACATGAAATTGACTGGAAAAAGTGCATTTGGATATGCACAGATAGTGCTGCAAATATGAGTAGAAATCTTTCAGGAATTGTTACAAAAACACCAAACTTGTTGTCTCTAAGACTTTATCTACACATTGAAACTAGAATAACTTGAATTGAAAAAAAATGTCCCCAGAGCTACAGGAAGTATTATGAAATGTCACTGAAATTATAAAGGAAATTCGACACAGAGCATTCTCAATTCTCGAATATTTGAGGCCCTTGGAGAAGAAATGGGTTCCAAGTATACTCATCTTATTCGTCATGCTGAGGTGAGATGGCTGTCGAGAGATAAAATTCTGATCCGACTATTAGCTTATACGGGAAGATGTCAAATTATTTTTGAAGAATTAAATAATCCAAAAAATTAAAAAAATTCTTATCCAACAATGAATGGTTAACAAAGTAAGCATGTCTGGCAGATATCTTTTCCCTGTCAAATTAACTAAACATATCCTTGCTAGGACAACTTAAGGACTTGTTTACACTACGAGGTAAAATGGATGCATTTCAAAAGAATATATTTCTGGGGCAAAAGCGGTTGGTCGAAGACGATCGGGAAATGTTTTCTAACTTTGATGAAGGAAAATTATGCTGATCAGCAAGTCAACCTTACTGAAAAAAAGCGCTTGAAATCACTTACAGAATCTTTTGATCATCATTACCCAAAGAAGGAGGGTACCAGACATGATAATATGTTGGTGGTGGTGGTGGTGGGACTAATCCCCATCTGGTCTAGTGGCACTAGACCAGATCCATGAGATCATTGATAGCCAAAAAGTCCAAAAGCAGTCGTGGACTTTTCACAGCCTCTTCACGAGAAAACCCCCAAGCACTTTAAGATGTGTTGCGGGCAAAACGGAGCATTGTCGCACTTGGGGCATGATGGGTATTTTTTTTCACTGTCCTCAAAGATCATACACTTCAAGTGGCCGGTAGAAAGTCGAGACAGTGTCGTCTGATGTACTCTGGAGCCCTTAAACGGTGTGGCGGCTCCAGGATGTCTTTGAAATTACCTAGGGTGAGCAGGAGGGTCAGCCCAGGTTTTAGAAGTAAGTTGCTTAGTAATGGAAGAGATCTCTGATGGTGTTAGTGCCATGCGTTCTTCCGGGTTCAAAGGATTATTGGCGGCAGCCTTTGCAAAGTCGTCGACTACTTTATTCCCAGGCAGACCAACATGCGAGGGGACCCACTGGAGGTGGATTGGGTGTTGAACTGAAAGGCTTTTCAACAAGAGTAGAATACTTCTACTAGTACTGTCGCCGATGGATTGCCAATTGAAAAGGTGCTGAATTGAGGATCCACTGTCTGTAAGCAGGAGAGCAGGAGGGTCAGCCCAGGTTTTAGAAGTAAGTTGTTTAGCAATGAAGGACATCTCTGATGGTGTTAGTGCCATGTGATCTTCCGGATTCAAAGGATTACTGGCCTTTGCCAGGTCGTCGGCTACTTCAATATGTTGGTAATCGACGCATTCGCAGAGAAAATTCAGGGTAATAATTTAAGCATGCATCTGAAGGAATGTTTCATCGAACCATCTCAAATTTAAATTTCATTCATTCTTATTAGGATATCTGTTTTAGCTTTCCATAAAAAAATGAATTTCCTTTTCTTAGTGAACAGGCGATAAAAATTCTGATTCACAATTCTCCTTAACTTATTTACGAGAAAAGGCCTTTTCATCTGTCACAGCTATCAAAATATCGTACCGATTTCACAGCTTGAAAGAAATTCAGTTCTCCGTTTTAAAATAACAAAATTGAATCCAAATATCCGTAATCTTATTTCAAGTAAGCAGGAACATGAATCACACCAAGAAATGTATTAATGCTAAAAGTTTTAATACACTTAAACCACTTTTAATTATTTCATTTTTACAGGTTTTTAAAATCTCTTTTTTTCATTATGGTTTATTAACTAAGTTTTCATAATTCGGTTACAGTTAATAGTTTCATTTTATTAACTAAGTACATTTTATGTGCTAAAATCACATTTTTTTTGACAAATATATTTAACACTTAAAAAAATCCTACTAGTGGTCCGCTGGATTGTAATTCTGAATTTATTGATCCATGAGATCAAAAAGTTTGATTTTTTCGCAACCGCTGATCTAAAGTGATATTGATATGGAATTGAAACTATGATAATTTGTATGGTAAAGATGAATTCTTGATAAGGGAGATCGATCGCTGCTTTGAGCAAATCAGTTTTTCTCAAATTATAATATTTTGAAAATATTTATCCAGATGAAAAAACTACTATATCAATATTTGGTATTTTGAACCAAAATATTTAAAAATGTTATAGAAATTAACACTTCAGATTTTGCGAAGTATTGAGCACTTAATTTGTGTATTCATAATCTCAATTTGATTTTATATACTTGATATATTTTTTATCATTAACATAAACATCATGTAAAAGCTTTATCATAACATATGCAAAGTTATTACCATTCTTTGGGGCTAGATAAGAACATGTAAATGAAGGTACATAAAGCATAACAAAATATAAATATAATGCTGAATAATATAATGCTTAGTGGTTACAATGAACCTTGCACTTTTAGGATCGAGCATAGTTGCGTGTCAATGTATCGGTTCTATATAAATTTGAAATATTGGTAGCATTTATTTTATTCAAACAATGACAGAGAATTACATTAATTTACCACATTAATCATATAAATATCATAATAAAAATAGCTTTTACAAATTTTTTATATAATTCATTAATTTTCATATAAATTAAATGAAAATAATCATTTCATTTGATTTATATGAAAATCACTCATTAAATCTACATGAAAAAACATTATATGTAAGTTTCCTTGTGAATTCTAATAACCATTTCCTTTCTTGCATCATTCTAAAATTTTAAACGACAAGTAAGAGCCAATCAACGCCTAGAATTTATGTTCAAAAATTTAGATTACATTTTATTCCTATTACTAACAAGTCTAATAGTTATGAAGTGTGATAGAATTAGTTTGCATTCTTTAGAGCTATAAGTTAACATTAATATAATGATGTTGGGCTTTAGGAATATTAGTTCTATGAACCTATTAATTTTTTTATTCAATCCAAATTTTTATTGCGTTCATAAATCACTTGTTAGATTATAATTTACTCAGGAAATCAAAACGAAAATGTTTTAGCTTAATGTTTATGTTAGATATATGTTTAATTAAATAATGTTTTGAATAAAAGCAGATTCCTTCTTATATTTTGAATGAATTTTCATAAATCAGAAATTATTCTTTTAAAATACGAGTCTCGGTTATCATAACATTAAAGTAATATTTTCTGATATCATAATTGATAACATATTTGACACATGACAAAATATGAATTGGAACATATTTTGAAAATGCAAATATTTATTTTTCAAGTACATGTAATTATCTACAATATATACCCATTAAGCGCTCAGGTGGGACGTGGTGGCTTAGATGTCTCTCGGGTCGTTCTTTTTGCCGGAAGTTATTGTGTGTGTGTGAGTTCGAATCTCGGCTTAACTATCCCATCAATAAGGGCGAACACATTAAATCAGTTGTAAGTGCTATGTTTTCTAATTCGATCTGTGGAGGTGCGAGGTCAAAAAATTGATAGCTTTCTGCTTGATGCTTGTTTCTAAATTACAGAGACTCCCACCATTTATCAGCAGCTTCCATCTAATTGGTAGAGACGAAGCTGGGCTTTGCCAATCGAGAAATGTTTCAGTAAGTGACTTTTTTCTTAAATTTTTTATCTCTGATTAGTTTAATAAATTGTAAATGCAGATTAACAATTGTATTCAAACCAGAAACTCGGCAAATAGTCTATTATATGGTACTAATCATAATTGGGAAGGGTTGCGAACGAATCATTCAGGAACGGAATAAATAACAAAACAAATTGGCAAAAACTAGCAAATAATACTCAAATTGATTGTTTTGATTGTTTTTATAAATACGATAAAAGAAAATTGATGCACGCTATAAAGGCCTATCTGGTATTCGATTGCTTAGAACATAAGCCTTCGTTCCCCAGTTCCTGCGTTTGATTCTTACCTTGGATGTTGATCACGATCTAATTAGCGAGCTTGTGCGACAAGTATCATAGCGTGACAAACGAATCTTGCATGCTAAAATCTTACAGCTTAAAGGTTTGTTAAATTTGAAAATGGAGCTATACAAGCATAATTCAGTTTATTATAAATTATTAAAGCTATTTTCACGTTCAATTACATAGGACAAATCATTAGTTTTATAAGAATTTCCATAAATAAATTTTATGGAGCATTTAATTTTTACAAAATTTAATAATAGATGAACCATTTGAAATTGATCATCCCCGCAAAAAAGGAGAAAACAGAAGAAAAACTTTGATCAATTATAAAGAACATCGGAAATTCCTTCAGTTAAGTGACATTTGTATCGAGAGTATCAGTTACTATTTCTGTACGTCAATAAATGGCACAAAAAATCTATTTTTCACGAAATTTAGGACCCGCATCGCTAAAATGCTGGAAGCACTTGCTGACTATGACATAAATGAAAAATGAAACAGACTAAAACCACAAGAGCATAAGAAAAAAGGAAAATAATGAAGTAAAGCACCAGGAACACTTTCTTCTACAAAAGCACAAAAATAAGAGTAAAAAAAAAAAAAGTACACCTGGAGGCTTGAAAATCCACACCCACCTCTCTCCCACCTTTCCGACATTCCTTCCAGACGTGGCAGATTCTGGAGGTGAAGAGGAAGGATATAGTGTCACGCAAAGATCTGCTGGGTCCCATCGATCCAGGATTCGATCCCCCACTCTCACCCCTTTGGGAATATCGTCGATAGTGAAAAGACGATAGAAGAGAATTTCAAAAAATATCTCTTCCGGAATCCAGGAAGTATTTTTTTATTATAGAGTTGATATGCAACAGTCGAGTAAGATTTATTCCAAAAATCTACGTGAGTGCTGACATTCGAGAAGTGTGGGGCTTGTTCGATTTTTATTTTAACTGTAAAATTCACCGTCAGAATGCATAATTCTTCTGTTATTTTTTAAACCTAATGTTTAGCCAAGAATATTTATTTTGTTGAACACTAGCAAAGGAACTCTTGGAGACTTTAAATTCAAAGAATTGTGGAGGATTCGTGGTATTTAACTGGTGAGAAGCAGTGACCCCTCCATGGAATTTTAATTAACCTCATTGATGTCTTTGTCAAGAATTAGTGAATTTTCAATTAAATAATATGATGTTCTTGCAAATAAAGATTTAATGAATCTATTTGATTAATTTTTTTCTGCTGCATATCATATAGTTACCTATTCTTTGAATTTTCACGTATTAAAACGTATATTTTTTAATTTATTTTAGAAACATTCTCTTTTGTAATGAAGTTTTAAGAAACTCTAACAAAAACATAAAGCGGATGTAAAGATTTTTTAAATTTATTTTTATCTTCCTTGAAAACACAAAGAGAGACTATAATAAACACATGACGAAGAATTTTCATTGGAAGTAAATCACATACAGTAGCATAAAAGAGTTCAAAGGAAAAAAAAATTGAGAATAAAAAATAAAAGATGTTTTAATTCCAAATCTTTAGTTAGAAAATAAGAAGCAACTCATTTATTTTTTTAAAATAAAGAAAATTAAATAGTAAAATTAATATCCTTTCACAGAGCATTTTGTCTTTAAATTTTGTTTGAAGCAGAGATATAGGATAATAGTATATAAATATAAAAAACAAAGTTATAAATTATATAAAAGAGAGCCAAGAACATTTTGAGCTTACAATTTTTCTAATTCACCTATTTTCCCTGCTTTTGAATCTTAAATAACTTCACTTTTGTCATAATTTTACGAAAATATATTGTTCTTATAATGATTACAAATGAAACCCATTCATATTAATTTCTTATCAATTGTTCCCTGAGAATATATAAAATTTGTAATCAAAATCTGTACACAGCCATTTGATTACATTACAAGTACCAGTTTTAAATACTAACAGATATTGATTGATCATAACAGACGCTAACAGATTTTGTGATAATGATTAATTTTTCTCATAATATTACCAAAAAATGTTAAACTTGCTCGATCAGAATTTAATATACTACAAATGCTCATAACGTACATGAAAGGTTTTAAAAAATAACCTAATTATAAGCCGCTCTATATGTTCTTTATATCTCTCAAAAGCAAATCTTGTTAGCTTGCTTAGCATTTATTTGCAATAATGTTTCTTTTAACTCAAGAACTTAATGTATATAGTACGACGTTTGTTAAAAAAAAGCATTGTTTACAGTAAAAATAGAGTGTTTTATTGATATGTGCACACAATGAGTATCGAATGCTATTCAGATATGGAAAATAATTTTTTTATAGTTGGGCAGAACGATAGATAAGCGAATTTCAAATTTTCACATTGTTTTTAATTAGTTCTTTCTTACAACTTCTTTTCCTTCATGTGAAATAAAGCACTTATAAAAATATGAACTAAAGCTAATTTCTTTTGTTGAAGGAAATGGATTAACAAGTTTAAAAACACTATTCAACTTAAAAGGATGTAAAATCATTTATTTCTAGCAAAACTTGGTATCCTCAATTGCAAATTAAATTTATTTTTGAATCGAGTAAAATCAATTGAAAAAAATTTATATTCTGTTGCATTTAAGTATGCAATATACTATATTTTAGTTACGATATCACTGGTACATTACCGAAGAGAATATTGAAAAAGATATACGTGTTCACAATATATATACACACACATATATATATTGATGTAACAGTGTGGCTTACTTATGCGTTTTGCATTAATAATACATAATTTGAGTTCAATATTATTAAATTATAATAAAAATAACTTACAGTTCACACATAACGTTTAATGTTCATACATTTTTTTAATCTAAATTTCAGATAAAAGAGCTTTCTCAAATATTGTGCGTCAGTAATTTATCTAATTTAATTTAAGGGAATACAATACATATAATTATTCTGAAAGAAACAGTACTCACCAAAATATTTTTTTTTCTATTTCTATTCAATGAAATGGTACTCACCTGCAATATAAAAAATGCAACCGTGAATAAAATCACATCAAAGATTTCATTTAAAACTAATAAATTAAAGTCTATTTATCTTAATAATTAATTTACCAAATATCACTTCTAAAAACTATTATTTTTTTAAAAAAATGTCAATGTAAAACTTAAAAAAACAAAAGATAGAATAACAACTTTTTATGCATCATTTTAATTTAAATATAAGTTACAAATATTGAAATATGAGCAAACGATTACAGCAAACGATGTCAACAGTCGCCAATTGGATATCGATACTTTCATCTGTGACGACATCGATAAACGTTACCAAGGTTCTTTTATCGTATTTCGATATAAAAAAGTTTTCAGTTTAACTTTTTCTTTCACTCATCAGATACAAACAAACAAACACTTCTAGCAGCGCTGCTATTAAATATACATTCAACAAGAGTAACATCTTGCGATTTTGTATTC
The DNA here is from genome assembly GCA_037975125.1 of Latrodectus hesperus. NCBI lineage: Eukaryota > Metazoa > Arthropoda > Arachnida > Araneae > Theridiidae > Latrodectus > Latrodectus hesperus. The sequence goes on along the minus strand of CM075855.1, from coordinate 74,888,573 downwards.
AGAAAAATAAAATGTCTGCGTTGTTTTTGAGAACGTATTTTCTTTTTTAAAAGATCGCTTCTATAGTAGTTCAGCTCTTGATCCATTACAGTTACGTTTGTCTTAAAAATCGTCTGAAGAGAAGCAAAAATTGTTTGAACGTGTTATGGCCAGAAGTTATATTTCTGTTGCAGGTCACGTGAGTTAATTTCGAAAAGCGCAAGCTCATAAACAGCTCAACCCAATGAAACACTGGTTCACCAGTTTTCTTCTTTAACAGAACTGGGTTCTGAGAGTTAGGTATGATTAAGTATACGTGAGGAAATAAACGTCAGATTTTTATTTGCTGAGAACCAATCATTTTGAAAAAAGAAGTTATATAGAAACTGAGATGGAAGAACCAATGTGGTCTTGAGAATAACACCTTTTCCGTAGAATGTTCTCTCGAAATTTGTAGTTAAAAAAAGTTTTGTTAGAAAAAATAAGTTTGTTTTTAAGTTGTTTAATTTGTTTTTAAGTGTATTAATTGAGAAGATAGTCACAATTTACTAAATTATCTTACTTTAAATTCAAAGATTTATTTATAAATATATATTTACTTAAAAATGTCTACGCATTATGAAAATAATATATATATATATATATATATATATATATATATATATATATATATATATATATATATATATTATTATTATTTAAACAATGTAAAATATATATGCAATTGTCACATCAATATAAAATTTCCATTAAAAGAAATTGGTTACTTTTATAATTTGTTCATACTGATAGATATTTAGATAATTAATTTTTTCTAATTGATTACAGTTATTTCTGAGTTTCCGGAAACAGGTGAAAGTTTCCTCTACAAATCAAAAACGAAACTGCTAAAGCAGAATTAACAAAATTTCAAAGGATGCTTTGTGTAGCTATCTCTGAGTGTATTCGTACAACTCCCACATCTACACTGGAGCTTCTGCTTGGTATGCATCCTCTTTATATGTGTATTGAAGCAGAAGCAGTACTTAGCATGAAGAGGCTTAAAAATACAGGTCAGTGGAAGGAATACTCTAGATTTTTATCCTGGGGAAACCTCAATACTGACGTAACTAGTCATGCTTTTATAAGTATGCCTACTGATTACACGATTGTTAAGTATGCTTTTGATAAGCCTTATATAATCAAATTTCCCTTGAGAGAAGACTGGAATAATGTTGCTATCAGTGAAAGCTGTATTTACTGGTACACTGATGGCTCAAAAATGAATTCCAATACTGGGGCTGGTATTTGTTGCCCAGCTGATGGCACAAAGTTATCATTCCCTTTGGGTAAATATACAACTGTATTTCAAGCAGAAGTCTTTTCCATTCTTATGTGCAGTAGAATATGCTTGAACAGAAACTTCTCGTAAAAGAATAATCATCTTCTCGGACAGTCAAACTGCATTACTAGCTCTACAGAACTCTACTGTAACTTCTGTTCTTGTCTGGGAATGTTATATCACTCTGTGTAAATTAGCTAATAATCACCCCACCATATTAATGTGGGTGCCTGGGCACTCTGGTGTTCCTGGAAATGAATTAGCTGATGAGCTAGCAAAGTCTGGATCAACAACTGACTTTTTTGGTCCTGAACCAGTGCTAGGTATTTCAAAAGAATTGATCAGAAAGAATGTCTTTGATCTCTTCAGAAAACAACAGTTTATGAACCGGCACAATGCCAAAGATCAAAGACAAGCAAGGCTATTAAATAGCACGTACCCTAGCAAAAGGCAAAAAGAATTATTAAAGCTCAATAGAGGCAGTCTAAGGAAAGCAGTGGGACTACTTACAGGACACTGCCACCTTAAAAGACATCTCACCATAATGAGAGTTTCAGATGATCCCACTTGTAGAGGTTGTCATTATATGGAAGAAACTTCAATACACATCTTATGTGAATGTGAAACCTTTTCTGCACATAGATTTGAACACCTGGGTCAGCACTTGATTGAACCTAGAATGTTGCAGGAAATTCCTGTAAAATGTCTGCTGAACTTTGCTTCAGCCACTGGTCTCTTCAAATAGGGCTTTTTGAGGGGTATAGTACAATAGACCTATGGTCGCGGTGCTAGGTTCTTTTGGACCACCCTAATTTTAAATCTGAATCTAAATCTTCCTTTACAATAAATAAATATTACACTCTTATTTAAAATAATGCAGAAAAGGAAAATGGAATCATTATTTTATTTGATTCATTAAGAGGTTCATATAATGCTGGACTGGGAAGACTTTTATGAGTTACTGTCCACTTTTAAATATTTTGTCTCGCGATCTCCTTCAATCACGATCAGGTGTTAAACAAGTATATATTTATATATGGGGATCAAAATATAAGCGTCTGTGATCACTACAGAATATCTTGGTGGTCCGTCGATAGATCGTGGTCCACTTAATGCCCACTCTTGATATAAAGCATATAATTAGCTGAAATAGTTCCAAATTAAAGAGGCACATAAACTTTAGGCATCTAAGAAACAATGCAGTTCATTATATTATTAAATGTTTTCATTGAAAACGAATTTTGTAATAAATTGCAAATGTTTTTGTTGTACTGAAAAACTAATATAGTAATATTATAATTGCAAAATGCAGTTTTATCGTATGAGACTATTTTTAAAATATTATTTAATATGTACAGAAAGAAGAAATTTTTTTTACTGTTCTTTATAAATTAATATTTTATTAAAAAAATTAAGAAAAGAATGTTTTTAATGTGAGATTTTTTCTTCCTTTTTCAGCAGAAAGAAAAGAATGTAGTCAAAAAGTTTGATAAGTTACGAAATTTCAATTGAGCTAAACTTTTCTGTATAAAAGTTACTGTTAAATAGGGGATTTAATTTCTCACAAAATTTCGTTCTAATTTGTAATTAGTTCCTGTTATCTTTTACATCCCTATCAAATATAATTCGCACCGAGAAATTCATATCAACATGCTAGATGCTTTTTATTCGTTTGCAAGATATATCACAGCAATTATTGCTTTACCAACTAGCGAAACAACTGCAGAACAAAAGCGTTATAAGGGAAATTCTTTATCCTCACATAATTTCGGTGAATGGGAAATAAAATTTCATGAACAGGAATAAGAAATAAGAGATCCTTATCAGTTAATTATTTTACCAGACCATGTCAATACGTCTATCAACAAAATGAACTAACTCTGAATGTTTTACATATATGTCAAAAGATGAGTCATCGTAAATATCCAGTGTACGTAACTATCATTTCATTAACAATATTTTCTACGAATAAAGTAGATATAGTTATAAAATGAAGCAATTAATATTTTCAATGATAAAGCAGTTGTAGCTCATTTCAAAAATTTAGTAGAAGTGAAATGAATTAGAATAGATTGATAAATGGTAAACTTTAATAATATTTTTAATGTATTAAGTGTGTTTCGTAATTAATAAACACATCACACATAAAGCTGTAGCTTAGACTACCTTCTCGATTGGAAACTGTAATTTGCATAGCTGAAGCCTTACAAATAATGATTCAATCAGTTTTTCGCGATTATGAAAGTTGTGGCAATTATTTAAACCTCAAAAATATTTTCTCGAAATGAAATTTTTTGGGAGAAAACTGTTAATTCAATCTTCATAATTTCTTACTAAATAAAGAAAAAATTTATGCGTTCTGGTGTGTGCATAAATAATTATATTTCCGTTAAGTTTTTATATTGCATTTATACTATGTATTTTTTAAGAAATTAATTTTTTAAACTTTATTTTTTGCATTTAAAATACTTAGTAGTTCTTCTATATTTGTTATTCAATGAAACGATGTATGGAAATAAATGATTTTATATTTTCATTTTAACTAATAGTATTTATTACATATTTACTATTTAAAGATATTTATTTTAAATAATTATCCAAAGGTAAGTTAAGTCAAAAAATAAGTTTCATTTTTTCTCAATATTTCCTTCCAGTTCCATAATAAAATTCCCATATCAATTAATAATTTTATAAGGAAACTTCAATGCGATTGTCAACTATCTGAATTAGCCTGCATTTGTTATACTTTAATAAACAATAAGTCAATCTCAATATTCAATATACTGTATGTTGAAATAAAAGGAATACATTTGCCACTATTTTAAAATTTTTTTAAACAAAATATAAGAAGAATTTACGATATCAATTTGATAACACAATAATTTATGTGACTAATATTAATAATTTTTCAATATTTCTATTTAAATATTGCAAAAAATATTTTGTTTTGATATTTAAATTTAATTTCAAAAATGAAACTTCTTAACTAATTTCTCTGTTATTATAAACAGAATTAAAAAAATAATTCTATAAATTAACATTTATACTAATAATATTATCAAATTTGATAATAAAAATTTGCAAATAATCTTCTATTTCTTATAATATATAAATTTAAAAGAAATTGACGTTTGGAAAGTTTGAAATTTTATGGTTTATGTGTTGAGCTTCTCTTTCAGAAAATTACTTCAAACTCATTAGGAAGCTCTTTCAAAACCACAAACTTTGCTCGTCCACTGAATCGAAGCTACTTAGAGAAATTGTACAATTAACTTAGTCCCTGATTTAGTAATGTATGCGGGGCATCTTTCACGACGAATTAATTAGCATATGAATTAAGCTTAACCCTCCTCCCAAAATTAAGAATTAAAGTATGCACCCCATTAGAGACGAAAATCGCGTGCCAGAATTACTTTATATCAATTCCCCAGCCTCTTTTATATTTTAAAACCACTTTTAAAACTTTATAAATAAGAAAGCGATACGATCTGAACTTTAGTAAGTTAATCCGCTTAAGTGAGGTAATCTGATTTAATGATTCAATATACTAGGACATTAAATTGGTCTGTTTGATTTCATAATTGGATGATTAGCTTTAAAGAAATGAATTAATTTCTGTAATGGTTGAATATAATTTGAGGATTACGTCATATTCGTTATATCATAGTTATATCACACGTGACTAAGTCTAACTAAAGACATTTCTTCAGGCATTAATTAGAGGCGTGAAGAATTTTAAATATTCTCTAATTATGGAAATATCCAGTAATTTAATCTGTTACGTAAAAGCAACAAGAATAGAAAATAAGATTGTATTCAATTAGGATATTTTTTACTCAGAGATTCAAATAGAATAAATAAAAAAATGTTTTTTTAAGTGTTATATATGTAAATATTGAATTATTGGAATGAGACATATTGAATGATAAAAAATAATAGTTCAATATTTAAATACAATATATTTAAAACAGCACTTATTTTTATTCTTATTCTTTAATAATCAAATTAATATTTAAATATTGGAATGACATATTGAATAATAAATATTAATAATTCTGTATTTAAATATAATATTTAAAACATTACTCATATTATTTATTTATTCTTTTTAATAATAAAATTTATATTTAAATATTGATACGACATAATTGAAACTTGGACATGAACTTGAAAATAGTTACAAGATATTCGTAACTATGGTGATAAAATAAATTTACTTCGATAGTAAAAATTTTACTATTGTTTAAAATTCTATACAACATTCTTTGATTTACTAGGCTAGAATAATAAAAAACAAACAGTTGATTAAATTCAAAATTTCTACAGAAGTGTAAGTAACAGTTGCTGAAGGAATTTAACATCTATTACAATAAATACCTCGATAACATGTTGATAACACGAAGATAACTCGATAACACGAAGAACACGTTGACGAATGCAATGTGACGAGTTACAAATCGTTAATTTAAATTAAATATACAATTTATATGTACTTCGTAGCCATATAAATAAAATTGGAAAACGGATTTCAATTTTCTCTTTGTAAATTGAACAAACCAAATTTTATATTTGTTGTTGTTACTTATGACACTTAGGCAAGCCAAGCTCGCTAGACCGTTGGCTATGCGAATTTAGTCAGTAGGCTGCTTCTTCCGTTGATTCTGAGGACTACGGAGCTGAAAGTACTACTTCACCCTAAGCTCCTCCGATAGATGGCTCCACCTTCGTTATATCATAGTATATGGCTACGAAGCCATTCCTTCAATTTCAAAATTTTATATTTAATAGGTGATTTTTAAAGTTGTTAATATAATGATTCTTTTACAGTTCTGAGTTAAGAAGTCAAATAAAAAAGTAGAAAATTTTTAAACAGAAAAATAGATTAAGTCTTGAAATGTTTTTAGCGTTCGGATATTAGAATGAATCATAAATTTCATTCTTCATAAGATGGTTCGCAACATCAAAACAGGAACTTTGCAACAATATTTCATGCTGGAAAATTGCTTAACATTAATATTTTTACCGCACATAAAATAATTTTACTAGGTTTCAACACTAATATAATTTTAAAAATGAATTAATATCCATTATTTATGAATAGATACTTATGAGAGGCTAAATTATTTTTATAAATAAAGAATTACCTTTTATACTTCTAGATAAAAAACATTGCTCTAATATAAGTAATGAAATATTTTATATAAAATAAATTAATTTTTATAAGTAAAGAATTTGGTATCTAGACAAACTTTCGAAGAATTACATTTGAACTAAAAACGTATAACTAAAACTGTTCTGTATAGCTAAAAATGTATTGTGTGTTACGGACATTGCTATGTTTTGTCTTACCAATAGAAATAAAAATAATGACCAATAAATAATATTTGAAGTTATTCGGGTAAAATCCTCTCATCAATAATCGAAAATGGCTGAAAAATTAATTATTATTTTAAAGTTACTAAAAAATTTAATAAAAGAACTGTACAGGTATCAAAGTAATTAATAAATTATTATTTTCTTACATTTTGTTCAGGTAACTTTAAGCAAATTACTTTGAGTTTTAAAATTGTGATTCAAATTCAAAAAAACATTTCTGTCATAACAAGGTTTTATTTTGCACAAATCACTAAATTTATAACCTATCATCATCTCAAAATATTAACTTAAACGAATAAAACAAAAACTAATTTCAGTGAAAATTAAATAAATAAGTCGTATCTGTTTATAAACGTATTAAGTGAAATTTATAGTGTTATTTTGATAATAATGAACAGATTTCAATGTTGACGAAAAATTTGCTAGTTTCCCTTTAAATTCGTCAAACACAAAGAAAATAAACAAATAAAATTAATGCGAGAATTTGAGTCATTCCCATAAACAACATACTGACATTCTTATTTATATGCTATACATTTAACGACATTTTAAGTGAGATATAAATGTCAGATCTGCTTCATTCAGAACTTTAATAAAGTTCACAAAAATGATGTATATCCCTAATCTACAAGGTTCACTAATTCAAAATGTATGTTTCAGAGTAAATTATATCCTCAAACCAAAAAGAAAATAAGTTTCATTTTTAATGCAAGTGCATTCAAAGGACATATGTTCTGCATTAGGAGGAACAGTGAACTAAGTACGCCTCTTAAATCCAAGGACACCTTTTACGCTTTCTGGTTTGAATGCACTCGCATGGTAACCATGTATCTCTTGCTTACGGTGCATTAATTTATTGGTATGCTGTGCGCAGATGATAAAATCATTATGAATGAATTTCCCCCGTAGTATTTACGGTTTATTTAACTTCACTAATGCACTTCTTATGGTTTATTCATCTTTTGTGAACTACTTCCGGTAAATTAGATTTTTAAAGGAAATCAAAAAGCAATTTAATTTGAAAAGGAATAATTTTATTTTGTAAATATGGATGCGTGCAACTATAAGAAATAATTTTTGTATTCAGTATATTTCCCTAAGGGTTTTTCCTGTCTTTGTTTTTTTAAGAAAATAACAATGAAAAACTTTTTTATGGTACAAAATAAGGAAAAATATTCAACCTAATGATTCATGGAATGTTTTTTTATTAAAACTATCTACGGTAGAATAGTTTAACCACAGATATTTCTAAAACTACGCAAATAAAATGAAATTACTTAAATCATGTGACAATCAGAATGGTATATCAACAAAAACACTTTTATATAAGTGTTTTGATGAGAAATTATAGTTAAAATTATACACTTAGCTAACTTGTTAATAACTAATGGATTAGCTAACTTGTTAATAATTAATAAGTAATAATCATTTGCAATAGTTAATTACTAATTCATCCATCTTTAACAAAGAGTACATCCTATTATTTTATCAATTTCAACGCGACATTTTATATAAAAATATAACTAAATATATTTGACGTGATAAAATTAATAAATTTTAACGACTAAAAATTAAATACTTCTGTATCGGAATTTAAAAGAAATTTCTTTTTTTCTTACCCGAAAATTTAACTAATTGTCATCGTGAAAAGTACCGTAATTAAAAAATTTAAAATGTTATAATAATAATATAAAAATCATTATTACTTTCAGTTATTATAATATTATTTTCTCCTTGTTTCTTATCACAAGAGTAATTTTTAATGGAAAACTGCTCGTAATTTATTTCAAGTGCAATTCTTAATAGTTATTTTGTTGAAAATTTACTTTCCATAAAATTTACTCCTGGATATTAATGTGTACTTAATAATAAAAAGCATGAATTTTTTAAATAAATAAAACTATTATGTATTTCGATTTTCTTTTACACAGAATAAAGGTATTGTGATATACACTGGTATCAACTGCAACCATGAAAAAATATTGATAATGAATATTTAAATTTAGCGCTATATTAATAACATTAAAAGCGTTAAAACTTCTAATTATCTCAAAATATAACGTTCTGCATCCATTTAAAATTTATTTTGTGGTAAAATGTTTCAGGAGTCATTTTAGAAGGACACAGTTATGATAAAATTTTCTGTAATTTTTAATTGGCTTTTACTCAATATTTACTTCAAATGTAATAAATTGCAATTTATTTTAAAATAATAATTCAATAATAATGGAATATTGCACAAAAAAGTTATTTTATAATAAATTTTACTCCAGGCCAGCATTACGTATTAATAAAGAAATAAACTATGAGTTCCAAGAAATGAAATTTTGGTTTTATAATATTTTCTTTTACTTATAAAAGATGAAGAAATTTCTTGATTATATAGAATACAGAAACTTAATTTAATTTACTTAAAATAAGTGTACTAAGGCTGAATGGAAGAAATACATATATAATTACATAAAATTAAATATTTAGTTATTACTATTAAGTTCAATCCCTACACCACATAGTATAAAGTGAAAAATTAAAGTTTATTGAAATTAATAAAATTGAACTTTTATATCTTAAATTCAACTAATGTAAAATAAAAAGTACCACGTATAAAATTATTTAATATATGAAAATTATGGAATTTATCTAATAATTTATATTAAAAATTATCCAATGCCTTATATATAGCATAAATTAAAAAGTAACAAAGTAGATAAGGATTTTAATGAAATCTTAATTTTATATCTTAATTTTTTTCATTTAAAAGTAATTGAATTATGTATGTACAGTCAAAACATAGGAAAATGTTGAAGCTTTTAGTCATAGATGTTACATAAAACCTTTTAGCATTATGTGATAGTACAAATTTGGAGAAATATCGTATGAAAAATAAAAAATGAATTAAATTACTAAAAAGCAGGTATTTCAAGTATGGAAATAAATTTTAATTAAATTGCCATTAAATTATAATATTTTGCTTTACCTATTTTTATGTGTGGATTATGTTGTATATTTTGCGAGAGAGCGCTTACCTTTCATACCGATTTATTCATTTTTCATATTGAGATTGAGATATATTATAAAGGTATGAATAAAATGCTGAATTATATCATGCTTTTAAAGGGGGTTAAAAATATTAATCACATGGAAAAAGTTTAAAAATGAAATATCAATTCAGATATTGCTCAATAGCAATTTTTTAATATAATTCATTTAAGGTAACAAATTTAAATTAGAAAATTATTTTGAATATAAAACATTAATTTAAATTGAATGCGAAATTTATCAAATTCTTAATATAGAATTTATCATTTACTGGGTCTAAAAATTTAATTAAAATAAGGAAATTGAAATAAATTTATTCAGAGAGTGAGAGAATATTATTTTCAAAGAATATTTTTATCTTTTATTTTAAATACTTTAATCATCTTTATTACACTATTTTTTTCTATTCTTTTTTAATATATTGCTTGTATGAAAAAATAAATTTCATTAGTGGTAAAGATTAAAATTTTTAATAAATTTTCAAGAATTTTATGAAAAATAATAACTTTATTAATGTAAATGTAAATAAATATTATTTTATTTGAATGCGAGTTAGTCTTAAATATTATTCATTAATAATTAACTGTTTATATCATAAAATTTAAAGGTTAAAAAAATAACATAGTTCTGAATGTTTGACAATACAGGTTCTTTTGAATCAAATGATATTATTTAGAAACCACTATATATGAAATAAACTTCGATACACTTTTATTGCAAAATCAAATTCAAAGTATTCATCAAGATTTTATCAATTTTGATCAAACTTGCTGTATTGGAAATTTATGTGAGTGATTTCAGTGATAGAAATACTACTTACAATAGTTTTATTTCCTTTCTCAGAAATTGGAATTCGAAAAATTCCGATAAAGAAAGAGAGAAAATAAAATTTTTCTTCTCGCCAAGGAAAGTGAGTTGGAAACCCCGGAATACAAAAAGTAAACAAAAGAAAAGAGCAGTTTGAAGTTTTCAAGATGAATTGATTATGGCACTTAAGCTTTTTCCCATTTTTTCTTCAGAATGCCAGGAATTTTTCCCATTCGTCTTTCCAAGATGCGCAGGTAAAGTGGCGCGATGGGTCCTTAGGCTCTAAAATTCATCATTTCTTCTTTTCCACTTTTGGCGACGATTTTTCTCTTGTTGCTGTTGTTAACTGGGACAGTTAACTTAAGACATTACGCCTTACTTTTCCGGTGCTTCTTTTCAAGCATAAAAAAGAACTTGGCGAGATTTTTTTGTTTGTTTTAAAGCTAACATCTTTTTTCCTCTCTCATGCACCATCGTGAATTTAAACTGAATACATTTCATTTTTCATGGCGACGATGTTTTGAATGTAGGTGATTATAATTTAATTTATTATTCAAATTCTTTACTCTCAAACAAAAGCAGGCTAGAAGCATAAACATATGTAGCGTTGTTGCAAAATATAAATTATGCATTTATGTTAAAGTAGTTTTTATTTTTATCTGCGTTGTTAAGTTTTTAAGGGTTATTGAAGCGTGAGTAAGCAGATGTGTCTACTTTTTAAGAAATTAAATTTAGTCGGAGTATATTTTTATGTGTTTGTAAATAAGTTCTCCAGATAATATGAATTATTAAACATGCTTTATTTCAGTATATTTCAATACACTCAAGTTGATATAATATAAGATATTATTTCATTATTTTTCACTTTGTATTTTATTAACAGCATTAGAAAATGCATTTTATATGCATTAAAATATTCTCTTTTAATATAGGTTTTTTGTATAGTTTTTCCTGTTTAGATTTTTAGGTAACCAGATAAAGAGTAAACATTTGATAATATTTTTATTTTCAGAAAGAAACACAATATTTTAAAAGCATTAGAGAATGAACATATAATAGAACTATATTTTTTACCATGAAAGCCCTCTACATATTTGGATCAATTAAGAAACGGTATAATTGTGGTTGTGTGATAATTGCAATAAAGATAAACTATCAAGTAAAACAGAAGTTTGTGGAAAATTGTGGGAGAGAGAATTATTCGTAGGACATTGAAAAAGAAGTCTATAATGTATATATATATATACTTTCAAGAATGCTATGCAATTTCGTAGTAAGCTAAAAATTCAAAGCCAAACTATTTTAGGGAAAATTCTTAATTAGTGGACTTTGGACCATTATCTTCTCAGTATGAAATATGTTCATGATATAACAATTGTTATAAAAGAAATGTTGCCGTTGTCGTGTGCCAGCTAGGCTGGCAACATGGGGTGTGCTGCTCCACTTTTCCAACTGAACCATATTTTGGTGTGGAGTCCGACTTCCACAGTACACACATGCCATGAGTACTCGTTTATAAGGTGGGCAACCATTCACAACCCATTCATACAAGGAAAGGACAAAGATAGGATAGATAGAGAGAGAAAAAAAGTACATCCATGCTCGAACCGGGATTCGAACCTAGGACCTCCTTGTTACGTACACTGACCATTAGACAAGTTGGTCGGCTATGAAAGAAATATAATAAAATAATAATTCATTGTAAATTAAGTCAAATTTTGAATTCGTTAATGTCAAAAAGCAGTTGCTGCTGTTGTTTGAACATTTATTACACCTTTTTTCCATGCTTTTTTCTTAGTTCATTAGGTTTAAAATTATTTAATAGTTAATACTTGAAGGTTGCTTAAAAATTTATCCAGAACTTGTGTGTATATCATTATAACAAGATTTGGAGATAATTTTTTTAAACAGGACAGGAAACAATATTATATCAATTATAATAAATTTAGAATTGTGCTGACAAATACAGTTATAGGATAATTTTTGATTATTTGCTAGAGAACAAAATTTGTTTTTTAAGGCTGAAAAAAATTGGAGTTACTTACAATTTGTAAGTAAAATTTCGGAATAAATTATTCCATGTTTCGGTGTTTTAATATGAAAATAATTTGGTGAGAAATTTATAATGAAAGTGAAAAATTATAATTTATATATAATTTAAACATACACTAAAAATACTATATTATTGGACACAATTTATTTATGATTTTATTTACCAATTTTATTGCCAGATCCCTACCAAAAGAACTAAGGGATAGGATTATTGTCATAATTATACAGTTAAAACATCGAATTACACTAATTTCAATCAATTTTCAAAGAAATTATATTAAAATTTTAATATACCACAATAATATGGAAACATGTTCTTATTAGCTGATATTATACAATAATAAATAGTTAATTACCTGATTGTGTGGAAAAATAATCAAACATGGAATTGATTCATTTAACTATAACTGAGCATTTCGATTTACACACAATGAGTTTGCTATTCATTGAAAACTTGACAACAATCTCGGCTTACATTTTTGATCTAGAATAGCTTTACATTGAACAATTAATACAATAATCTTTTGTTTGTTTGCTCGCTAGAGATTTAAAAACGGCGTAATAATATGGATACAAATATAGGGTGATCCTAATTAAACTGCAAATTTAAAAACGCTGTAAAAAAAGAACCACTGGTCAGAAAGACCTGAAATTTCACCAGAATGTACTTCAAGCAGGGGGATTTTGTTTGGTGAGTGAAAACAATTTTAGGAAAAAAGTGGCCAATAGATGGCGCTGCACAGGCGATGTAGGTTAATTACATGAATTCTGAAATGAACGATAATCAACTGTGGCTGTAAGCTGAACGTTAAACCAGTTGTGCTATTGTAAGTCAGGCAGATGTTGTGGCACTCTTGGTGCCTATTCAGAGCGACAAGGTGGTGCCACATCGAATAGGAAAAAATCGGTTTTTAATTGCCCTGCGGCCAAAAACCGTAGAAAAAGCCAACAATAATTCGGTTTTTAATTATCCTTAGTCTTCTTCAAGAAATTTTCAATATGGTGTTCACCATTTTCTGTTAGGAGGTGTAAGCGTAAAACGGTATTTTCCACTAGCAGCTTGAAGTGTATCAGTGCAGATGTTGTTAACGTGCTGAGTAATGCGGCATTTCAAATCCGCTAAGGTGTCTAGTGGAGCACTGTACACTACATTTTTCAGAAATATTCAGAGCCAAATGTCACAGGGAGTGATGTCCGGTGATCGTGGCGGACAGGGAGTTGGAAAATGTCGGCTGATAATACGGTCATTTCTGAAATGGCGTTGCATCACCATCGACAATTAGACGAGAATTCAAGCTACTCAGCATTTTATACAAGATGTTAATTTGACTATAACCACCTGTGCAGCGCCATCTATAGACCACTTTTTCTCCTAATTTTTTTCCCACGCCAAACAAAATACCCCTGTTTGAAGTAAATTCTGGTGAAATTTCAGGTCTTTCTGACCAGTGGTTCTTTTTTATATTGCGTTTTTAAATCTGCAACTTAAATTATGATCACCCTGTAGTTTATGTAATATTTTGATACAAAACTACATAAAATTAATGTTAAAATATGAGTATTTTTTTTATAAATATTAGTATTTAAAGCTGTTAAGTGAAATATTGACAAGCTTATAAAAGGATCATATATTACTTAATTAAAATAATTCTAATTAATATATATACATATATAGTCCTAGTAGTCTAGAAGTTAAGTTATTGGTTTTCCATACGGAAGGCTGCGTTCAATTCCCAATGCCGTCAAAGATCCACCGAGTACATGCGATATACGTGTTTGTTCAATCTGAGAAATCAAAAGTCTTCCTCCCCCTAAAGATCAAAGTCAAAATTCAGGGAGTGGATCCTCTGGTGGTGCCATCTATCGGAGGAGTTTTAGAGCATAGACATACTTTTGATTTCGTGGTACTCTGATTAAACGAAAAGCGAACCCTTTTGCTTTGATTTCTCATAGCCGTCCACAAGCAAGCTTGGTTTGTCCAAGTGTCATAAGTAGCAACATATATATATATATATATATATATATATATATATATATATATATATATATATATATATATATATATATATATATATATATATATATATATATATATATATATGTGTGTGTGTGTGTGTGTGTGAACAAACCTAAGATCAAATCAGATGGATTTAGACTAAGAAATAGTTTATTCCTTAAAGTTTTAAAAAAGAACAATTAAAAAAATTTATAAATTTTCAATTGAATTTCTACGTGACAATAAACTACATTTTTACAATAATTAAGATAATAAATTTTAAAAGAAAAAATTGTGTTTTATAACACTTACTATGTGACAAATAGTTAATATTTTATAAATCATATAGTTAAAGTTTTCTATAGCTTTTATTGTATGACTTCTGATATATGACAAATATAGCAGAAGAAAAGTCATTAAAATCAGTCATGTCTGGAAGTGAAACGAAGTTCTTCAAATTTAATCTTGCTGTTATAGTTCTTATTAAAAATGGAAGAATTTTCGAAGTGCATTGTCTTTCAAAAATAGTGAATGTTTTAAGCATTAATTTAAATAATAAATTAAATAGAAAAATGATGTTTAATAGGCGTGCGTAGTATCCGGAAGATAATTTATCACCAAATAATGTTCTCGGAATAAGTCTTGCCATTTGTGTTGAGCATTTCTTCCGGTACCCCAGTTGAAATTCAATCTAATTATTACTATAACACCAAAAAAATGTCATTTGGTGAAAAATATAATTATATTTTTATGAATGGGGAAATTTATGCATTATTTCTCAAATATAATGTGGGAAATTATAAGGAGTAGATTTGAAAAAAATATAGAGTAATGACAAAATTAAAAAAAATGTCATTAATTTTGCTTCATTTTGAAGATTGATTTAAATATCTTTGTAAAAATTAAAAAAATTAATTAAACTAATCGAATATATGTAATCTGTGTATAATAACATGCTTTCAGCACAAATTAATTTTTACACATCTCTAAAAAATCAGGATGAAGTTTTAATATAAAATTTTACGTTGCACTGAAAATAAATACTTAATTATGTAACAATATTACTTTATTAAATTATATTACTAAAAAATAAACCCAATTTTCAAGTCAAATGTTTTAGATTAACTGCAAAATGAAAAACTTGATTTTGAGTTAAATAACAATTTTAGGATTTTTTTTCTTAAACAGGAATTAAATAATTTACAAATTAGAATATCAGTCTCTACAATTTACACCATTTTTTGATTACTTATAATTATAAAATTATGTACTCATATGATAATCGGTACCCGCTTGCGTTTTTTTCTGGAAGTTATTTTTTGTAATATTTTTGGCCCACAATAAAGGAATAAAAGTGGTAAAAATTTAAGTTTATTAAAGTAAACACAGACACATTTTCTCTTTCCTTTATATTTAATTTGGAAATTTATAAGAAAACGTTTAGAAAATCTAAAAAAACTTAAACACCTTTAATTTATTTCACATAACTTTCCCTTCTGAGTCATAGATCTGTGTGATTTAAAAACTTCTTTTATTTACAAACTGTATAAAAATTAAATAAAGTTACAAGAAAAGTTTCATACACATATCACATTCTTCTTTGATCATTAGAATATCACAAATCTTAAATAAGATTTGATAAACATTCCTTGTTCCTTCGTTGGGAAAAATTTCGATTTTATAGAAAAAATTTGATTCTTATAGTTTGTTTTAATTCAAAATTGCACGCAGAGTGATAGAAGAATTTTTACTTTTTTCAGAGTTCTAATTTATTTAAGATAATGTAATTATGAAAAATTAGTTTTTAATTTATAATTAAAGCTAATTCCAGGTAACATCTAGTTCGTATTCATGGTACTATAACAGCTAAATATTACGTGTTTCCGTAGGTGTTTTAATGCAATGATGTGTTTCGGCCGGTGACACACCCTTATCTTCAGGGTGTGCCCAATGCCCTTTATCAGCAGGATAACTCTCGACCGCACATTGCTTCAATCAGTCAACATGCCCAGCAAGATGTACGGCTGCTTATCTGGCCACCGTGCTTACCAGATCTCTCACCAATCGAACAGGTTTGGAATATGACGGGATGCCATTTGAATAACCTGCTACTGCCACCTTTAGAAGACGCATTTTGATAAATTGTTGACAGTAATGGAGAGGGTTTCTTCGGACACAATCCGTACTTTCATTGACTCTGCGCATAAACGTGTTGTTTCGTGTATCGCCATCCACGGTGGTCCTGCAACCTACTGATTTGACCCTGTCCTCGCTCTGTTTTATGCATATCATTTCAAAATACAGATCACTTATTGTTCATTACTGTTTCTCTCTGTTTACCGACTTACGTTACTTTCTGGCAACTCCTTCTTGGTGACGCCTTATTTCAATGTCGGGCAGCGTACATTTACTCATATTGTTATTATTTATTTTGTATAAAATCTATTGGAGAAATCACTCTTTATTAAAAATTCATTATCATCTAAAATTTCATTACCGTAGTTCTGAATAAATTTTTAAATTTAAAGAAAAAGCGGCTACCAATATATAAGTTAACATCAATTGTATACAAACTTCCAACACAAAGTTAGGCATTCATCGAAGTTCTTTTACATTTCGTCAAATACAGATCCCAGAATAACCTCCGGGATTGATCAATCAAATTTAAAAATAATAAGTGTTAAAAATTTTCAAATAAAAAAATGATATTTAATACAAATTATTTCATGACCACAAACAGATTGCAATAGTAACACACGAAAACCTGTATTTGTCGATACTCATTTATCTTCTCTACCACCATATAATTTTATGTTCGAAGAACATCATCGTATTATACTTGTCAGAAGTGTCTAGAAGACAACTGTTTGTATGTGAAATAAAACTCACTATTTTGACAACGTTAGTTTTATGTATATTTACGAGGAAATCTATACCTCTTCATGTGATTATTTGCAACATTTTTTCAAATGAAAAATTTTTAATATTTTTAAAATTTAGATGGTTTTTCTCCTTTATGGATTCTCTTGTTTTTCCAAGAACTGGTTTATGAGAAGGATCTTGAACAAAGATTATAAGGGAACGACTTTTCTCCTGTATGGATACGTATGTAATGTGTCATGAAAGTACTCTTGTGAATAAAAACTCAATTGTAGTCTTCCCATGTAAATAAATTTTACGCAGAATGTGTCCTCTGATGTGAATTGAGGTATCTTTAACAATGATAATGTGGGAACGGCTTTTCTCCTGTATGGATACGTATGTAATGTGTCATGAAAGTATTCTTGTGAATAAAAACTCAACTGTAGTCTTCCCACGCAAATAGATTTTACGCAGGATGATTCCTCCGATGTGAATTCAGGTATTTTTAACAATGATAATGTGGGAACGGCTTTTCTCCTGTATGGATACGTATGTAATGTGTCATGAAAGTACTCTTGTGAATAAAAACTCAACTGTAGTCTTCCCACGCAAATAGATTTTACGCAGAATGATTCCTCCGATGTTAATTCAGGTATTTTTAACAATGATAATGTGGGAACGGCTTTTCTCCTGTATGGATACGTATGTAATGTGTCATGAAAGTACTCTTGTGAATAAAAACTCAACTGTAGTCTTCCCACGCAAATAGATTTTACGCAGAATGATTCCTCCGATGTTAATTCAGGTATTTTTAACAATGATAATGTGGGAACGGCTTTTCTCCTGTATGGATACGTATGTAATGTGTCATGAAAGTACTCTTGTGAATAAAAACTCAACTGTAGTCTTCCCACGCAAATAGATTTTACGCAGAATGATTCCTCCGATGTGAATTCAGGTATTTTTAACAATGATAATGTGGGAACGGCTTTTCTCCTGTATGGATACGTATGTAATGTGTCATGAAAGGACTCTTGTGAATAAAAACTCAACTGTAGTCTTCCCATGTAAATAGATTTTACGAAGAATGTGTCCTCCGATGTGAATTGAGGTATCTTTAACAATGATAATGTGGGAACGGCTTTTCTCCTGTATGGATACGTATGTAATGTGTCATGAAAGTACTCTTGTGAATAAAAACTCAATTGTAGTCTTCCCATGTAAATAGATTTTACGAAGAATGTGTCCTCCGATGTGAATTGAGGTATCTTTAACAATGATAATGTGGGAACGGCTTTTCTCCTGTATGGATACGTATGTAATGGTCATGAAAGTACTCTTGTGAATAAAAACTCAATTGTAGTCTTCCCATGTAAATAGATTTTACGCAGAATGTGTCCTCTGATGTGAATTGAGGTATCTTTAACAATGATAATGTGGGAACGGCTTTTCTCCTGTATGGATACGTATGTAATGTGTCATGAAAGTACTCTTGTGAATAAAAACTCAACTGTAGTCTTCCCACGCAAATAGATTTTACGCAGAATGATTCCTCCGATGTGAATTCAGGTATTTTTAACAATGATAATGTGGGAACGGCTTTTCTCCTGTATGGATACGTATGTAATGTGTCATGAAAGTACTCTTGTGAATAAAAACTCAACTGTAGTCTTCCCACGCAAATAGATTTTACGCAGAATGATTCCTCCGATGTGAATTCAGGTATTTTTAACAATGATAATGTGGGAACGGCTTTTCTCCTGTATGGATACGTATGTAATGTGTCATGAAAGGACTCTTGTGAATAAAAACTCAACTGTAGTCTTCCCATGTAAATAGATTTTACGAAGAATGTGTCCTCCGATGTGAATTGAGGTATCTTTAACAATGATAATGTGGGAACGGCTTTTCTCCTGTATGGATACGTATGTAATGTGTCATGAAAGTACTCTTGTGAATAAAAACTCAACTGTAGTCTTCCCACGCAAATAGATTTTACGCAGAATGATTCCTCCGATGTGAATTCAGGTATTTTTAACAATGATAATGTGGGAACGGCTTTTCTCCTGTATGGATACGTATGTAATGTGTCATGAAAGGACTCTTGTGAATAAAAACTCAACTGTAGTCTTCCCATGTAAATAGATTTTACGAAGAATGTGTCCTCCGATGTGAATTGAGGTATCTTTAACAATGATAATGTGGGAACGGCTTTTCTCCTGTATGGATACGTATGTAATGTGTCATGAAAGTACTCTTGTGAATAAAAACTCAACTGTAGTCTTCCCACGCAAATAGATTTTACGCAGAATGATTCCTCCGATGTGAATTCAGGTATTTTTAACAATGATAATGTGGGAACGGCTTTTCTCCTGTATGGATACGTATGTAATGTGTCATGAAAGTACTCTTGTGAATAAAAACTCAACTGTAGTCTTCCCACGCAAATAGATTTTACGCAGAATGATTCCTCCGATGTGAATTCAGGTATTTTTAACAATGATAATGTGGGAACGGCTTTTCTCCTGTATGGATACGTATGTAATGTGTCATGAAAGGACTCTTGTGAATAAAAACTCAACTGTAGTCTTCCCATGTAAATAGATTTTACGAAGAATGTGTCCTCCGATGTGAATTGAGGTATCTTTAACAATGATAATGTGGGAACGGCTTTTCTCCTGTATGGATACGTATGTAATGTGTCATGAAAGTACTCTTGTGAATAAAAACTCAACTGTAGTCTTCCCACGCAAATAGATTTTACGCAGAATGATTCCTCCGATGTGAATTCAGGTATTTTTAACAATGATAATGTGGGAACGGCTTTTCTCCTGTATGGATACGTATGTAATGTGTCATGAAAGGACTCTTGTGAATAAAAACTCAACTGTAGTCTTCCCATGTAAATAGATTTTACGAAGAATGTGTCCTCCGATGTGAATTGAGGTATCTTTAACAATGATAATGTGGGAACGGCTTTTCTCCTGTATGGATACGTATGTAATGTGTCATGAAAGTACTCTTGTGAATAAAAACTCAATTGTAGTCTTCCCATGTAAATAGATTTTACGCAGAATGTGTCCTCCGATGTGAATTGAGGTATCTTTAACAATGATAATGTGGGAACGGCTTTTCTCCTGTATGGATACGTATGTAATGTGTCATGAAAGTACTCTTGTGAATAAAAACTCAACTGTAGTCTTCCCACGCAAATAGATTTTACGCAGAATGATTCCTCCGATGTGAATTCAGGTATTTTTAACAATGATAATGTGGGAACGGCTTTTCTCCTGTATGGATACGTATGTAATGTGTCATGAAAGTACTCTTGTGAATAAAAACTCAACTGTAGTCTTCCCATGTAAATAGATTTTACGCAGAATGTGTCCTCCGATGTGAATTGAGGTATCTTTAACAATGATAATGTGGGAACGGCTTTTCTCCTGTATGGATACGTATGTAATGTGTCATGAAAGTACTCTTGTGAATAAAAACTCAACTGTAGTCTTCCCACGCAAATAGATTTTACGCAGAATGATTCCTCCGATGTGAATTCAGGTATTTTTAACAATGATAATGTGGGAACGGCTTTTCTCCTGTATGGATACGTATGTAATGTGTCATGAAAGGACTCTTGTGAATAAAAACTCAACTGTAGTCTTCCCACGCAAATAGATTTTACGCAGAATGATTCCTCCGATGTGAATTCAGGTATTTTTAACAATGATAATGTGGGAACGGCTTTTCTCCTGTATGGATACGTATGTAATGTGTCATGAAAGGACTCTTGTGAATAAAAACTCAACTGTAGTCTTCCCACGCAAATAGATTTTACGCAGAATGATTCCTCCGATGTGAATTCAGGTATTTTTAACAATGATAATGTGGGAACGGCTTTTCTCCTGTATGGATACGTATGTAATGTGTCATGAAAGGACTCTTGTGAATAAAAACTCAACTGTAGTCTTCCCACGCAAATAGATTTT
Source organism: Latrodectus hesperus (assembly GCA_037975125.1). Classification (NCBI taxonomy): domain Eukaryota; kingdom Metazoa; phylum Arthropoda; class Arachnida; order Araneae; family Theridiidae; genus Latrodectus; species Latrodectus hesperus. The sequence continues at coordinate 74,867,155 of CM075855.1, read as the reverse complement.
ACGCAGAATGATTCCTCCGATGTGAATTCAGGTATTTTTAACAATGATAATGTGGGAACGGCTTTTCTCCTGTATGGATACGTATGTAATGTGTCATGAAAGGACTCTTGTGAATAAAAACTCAACTGTAGTCTTCCCACGCAAATAGATTTTACGCAGAATGATTCCTCCGATGTGAATTCAGGTATTTTTAACAATGATAATGTGGGAACGGCTTTTCTCCTGTATGGATACGTATGTAATGTGTCATGAAAGTACTCTTGTGAATAAAAACTCAACTGTAGTCTTCCCACGCAAATAGATTTTACGCAGAATGATTCCTCCGATGTGAATTCAGGTATTTTTAACAATGATAATGTGGGAACGGCTTTTCTCCTGTATGGATACGTATGTAATGTGTCATGAAAGGACTCTTGTGAATAAAAACTCAACTGTAGTCTTCCCACGCAAATAGATTTTACGCAGAATGATTCCTCCGATGTGAATTCAGGTATTTTTAACAATGATAATGTGGGAACGGCTTTTCTCCTGTATGGATACGTATGTAATGTGTCATGAAAGTACTCTTGTGAATAAAAACTCAACTGTAGTCTTCCCACGCAAATAGATTTTACGCAGAATGATTCCTCCGATGTGAATTCAGGTATTTTTAACAATGATAATGTGGGAACGGCTTTTCTCCTGTATGGATACGTATGTAATGTGTCATGAAAGGACTCTTGTGAATAAAAACTCAACTGTAGTCTTCCCACGCAAATAGATTTTACGCAGAATGATTCCTCCGATGTGAATTCAGGTATTTTTAACAATGATAATGTGGGAACGGCTTTTCTCCTGTATGGATACGTATGTAATGTGTCATGAAAGGACTCTTGTGAATAAAAACTCAACTGTAGTCTTCCCACGCAAATAGATTTTACGCAGAATGATTCCTCCGATGTGAATTCAGGTATTTTTAACAATGATAATGTGGGAACGGCTTTTCTCCTGTATGGATACGTATGTAATGTGTCATGAAAGTACTCTTGTGAATAAAAACTCAACTGTAGTCTTCCCATGTAAATAGATTTTACGCAGAATGTGTCCTCTGATGTGAATTGAGGTATCTTTAACAATGATAATGTGGGAACGGCTTTTCTCCTGTATGGATACGTATGTAATGTGTCATGAAAGTACTCTTGTGAATAAAAACTCAACTGTAGTCTTCCCACGCAAATAGATTTTACGCAGAATGATTCCTCCGATGTGAATTCAGGTATTTTTAACAATGATAATGTGGGAACGGCTTTTCTCCTGTATGGATACGTATGTAATGTGTCATGAAAGGACTCTTGTGAATAAAAACTCAACTGTAGTCTTCCCACGCAAATAGATTTTACGCAGAATGATTCCTCCGATGTGAATTCAGGTATTTTTAACAATGATAATGTGGGAACGGCTTTTCTCCTGTATGGATACGTATGTAATGTGTCATGAAAGGACTCTTGTGAATAAAAACTCAACTGTAGTCTTCCCACGCAAATAGATTTTACGCAGAATGATTCCTCCGATGTGAATTCAGGTATTTTTAACAATGATAATGTGGGAACGGCTTTTCTCCTGTATGGATACGTATGTAATGTGTCATGAAAGGACTCTTGTGAATAAAAACTCAACTGTAGTCTTCCCACGCAAATAGATTTTACGCAGAATGATTCCTCCGATGTGAATTCAGGTATTTTTAACAATGATAATGTGGGAACGGCTTTTCTCCTGTATGGATACGTATGTAATGTGTCATGAAAGGACTCTTGTGAATAAAAACTCAACTGTAGTCTTCCCATGTAAATAGATTTTACGAAGAATGTGTCCTCCGATGTGAATTGAGGTATCTTTAACAATGATAATGTGGGAACGGCTTTTCTCCTGTATGGATACGTATGTAATGTGTCATGAAAGTACTCTTGTGAATAAAAACTCAACTGTAGTCTTCCCACGCAAATAGATTTTACGCAGAATGATTCCTCCGATGTGAATTCAGGTATTTTTAACAATGATAATGTGGGAACGGCTTTTCTCCTGTATGGATACGTATGTAATGTGTCATGAAAGGACTCTTGTGAATAAAAACTCAACTGTAGTCTTCCCACGCAAATAGATTTTACGCAGAATGATTCCTCCGATGTGAATTCAGGTATTTTTAACAATGATAATGTGGGAACGGCTTTTCTCCTGTATGGATACGTATGTAATGTGTCATGAAAGGACTCTTGTGAATAAAAACTCAACTGTAGTCTTCCCATGTAAATAGATTTTACGCAGAATGATGTCCTCCGATGTGAATTGAGGTATCTTTAACAATGATAATGTGGGAACGGCTTTTCTCCTGTATGGATACGTATGTAATGTGTCATGAAAGTACTCTTGTGAATAAAAACTCAACTGTAGTCTTCCCACGCAAATAGATTTTACGCAGAATGATTCCTCCGATGTGAATTCAGGTATTTTTAACAATGATAATGTGGGAACGGCTTTTCTCCTGTATGGATACGTATGTAATGTGTCATGAAAGTACTCTTGTGAATAAAAACTCAACTGTAGTCTTCCCACGCAAATAGATTTTACGCAGAATGATTCCTCCGATGTGAATTCAGGTATTTTTAACAATGATAATGTGGGAACGGCTTTTCTCCTGTATGGATACGTATGTAATGTGTCATGAAAGGACTCTTGTGAATAAAAACTCAACTGTAGTCTTCCCATGTAAATAGATTTTACGAAGAATGATGTCCTCCGATGTGAATTGAGGTATCTTTAACAATGATAATGTGGGAACGGCTTTTCTCCTGTATGGATACGTATGTAATGTGTCATGAAAGTACTCTTGTGAATAAAAACTCAACTGTAGTCTTCCCATGTAAATAGATTTTACGAAGAATGTGTCCTCCGATGTGAATTGAGGTATCTTTAACAATGATAATGTGGGAACGGCTTTTCTCCTGTATGGATACGTATGTAATGTGTCATGAAAGTACTCTTGTGAATAAAAACTCAATTGTAGTCTTCCCATGTAAATAGATTTTACGCAGAATGTGTCCTCTGATGTGAATTGAGGTATCTTTAACAATGATAATGTGGGAACGGCTTTTCTCCTGTATGGATACGTATGTAATGTGTCATGAAAGTACTCTTGTGAATAAAAACTCAACTGTAGTCTTCCCACGCAAATAGATTTTACGCAGAATGATTCCTCCGATGTGAATTCAGGTATTTTTAACAATGATAATGTGGGAACGGCTTTTCTCCTGTATGGATACGTATGTAATGTGTCATGAAAGTACTCTTGTGAATAAAAACTCAACTGTAGTCTTCCCATGTAAATAGATTTTACGCAGAATGTGTCCTCTGATGTGAATTGAGGTATCTTTAACAATGATAATGTGGGAACGGCTTTTCTCCTGTATGGATACGTATGTAATGTGTCATGAAAGTACTCTTGTGAATAAAAACTCAACTGTAGTCTTCCCACGCAAATAGATTTTACGCAGAATGATTCCTCCGATGTGAATTCAGGTATTTTTAACAATGATAATGTGGGAACGGCTTTTCTCCTGTATGGATACGTATGTAATGTGTCATGAAAGGACTCTTGTGAATAAAAACTCAACTGTAGTCTTCCCACGCAAATAGATTTTACGCAGAATGATTCCTCCGATGTGAATTCAGGTATTTTTAACAATGATAATGTGGGAACGGCTTTTCTCCTGTATGGATACGTATGTAATGTGTCATGAAAGGACTCTTGTGAATAAAAACTCAACTGTAGTCTTCCCATGTAAATAGATTTTACGAAGAATGTGTCCTCCGATGTGAATTGAGGTATCTTTAACAATGATAATGTGGGAACGGCTTTTCTCCTGTATGGATACGTATGTAATGTGTCATGAAAGTACTCTTGTGAATAAAAACTCAACTGTAGTCTTCCCACGCAAATAGATTTTACGCAGAATGATTCCTCCGATGTGAATTCAGGTATTTTTAACAATGATAATGTGGGAACGGCTTTTCTCCTGTATGGATACGTATGTAATGTGTCATGAAAGGACTCTTGTGAATAAAAACTCAACTGTAGTCTTCCCACGCAAATAGATTTTACGCAGAATGATTCCTCCGATGTGAATTCAGGTATTTTTAACAATGATAATGTGGGAACGGCTTTTCTCCTGTATGGATACGTATGTAATGTGTCATGAAAGGACTCTTGTGAATAAAAACTCAACTGTAGTCTTCCCATGTAAATAGATTTTACGAAGAATGTGTCCTCCGATGTGAATTGAGGTATCTTTAACAATGATAATGTGGGAACGGCTTTTCTCCTGTATGGATACGTATGTAATGTGTCATGAAAGTACTCTTGTGAATAAAAACTCAACTGTAGTCTTCCCACGCAAATAGATTTTACGCAGAATGATTCCTCCGATGTGAATTCAGGTATTTTTAACAATGATAATGTGGGAACGGCTTTTCTCCTGTATGGATACGTTTGTAATGTGTCATGAAAGGACTCTTGTGAATAAAAACTCAACTGTAGTCTTCCCATGTAAATAGATTTTACGAAGAATGTGTCCTCCGATGTGAATTGAGGTATCTTTAACAATGATAATGTGGGAACGGCTTTTCTCCTGTATGGATACGTATGTAATGTGTCATGAAAGTACTCTTGTGAATAAAAACTCAATTGTAGTCTTCCCATGTAAATAGATTTTACGAAGAATGTGTCCTCCGATGTGAATTGAGGTATCTTTAACAATGATAATGTGGGAACGGCTTTTCTCCTGTATGGATACGTATGTAATGTGTCATGAAAGTACTCTTGTGAATAAAAACTCAATTGTAGTCTTCCCATGTAAATAGATTTTACGCAGAATGTGTCCTCTGATGTGAATTGAGGTATCTTTAACAATGATAATGTGGGAACGGCTTTTCTCCTGTATGGATACGTATGTAATGTGTCATGAAAGTACTCTTGTGAATAAAAACTCAACTGTAGTCTTCCCACGCAAATAGATTTTACGCAGAATGATTCCTCCGATGTGAATTCAGGTATTTTTAACAATGATAATGTGGGAACGGCTTTTCTCCTGTATGGATACGTATGTAATGTGTCATGAAAGGACTCTTGTGAATAAAAACTCAACTGTAGTCTTCCCACGCAAATAGATTTTACGCAGAATGATTTCTCCGATGTGAATTCAGGTATTTTTAACAATGATAATGTGGGAACGGCTTTTCTCCTGTATGGATACGTATGTAATGTGTCATGAAAGGACTCTTGTGAATAAAAACTCAACTGTAGTCTTCCCATGTAAATAGATTTTACGAAGAATGTGTCCTCCGATGTGAATTGAGGTATCTTTAACAATGATAATGTGGGAACGGCTTTTCTCCTGTATGGATACGTATGTAATGTGTCATGAAAGTACTCTTGTGAATAAAAACTCAACTGTAGTCTTCCCACGCAAATAGATTTTACGCAGAATGATTCCTCCGATGTGAATTCAGGTATTTTTAACAATGATAATGTGGGAACGGCTTTTCTCCTGCATGGATACGTATGTAATGTGTCATGAAATTACTCTTGTGAATAAAAACTCAATTGTAGTCTTCCCATGTAAATAGATTTTACGCAGAATGTGTCCTCTGATCTTAATTGAGGTATCTTTAACAATGATAATGTGGGAACGGCTTTTTCTCCTGTATGGATACATATGCAATGTATCATGAAAGGACTCTTGTGAATAAAAACTCAATTGTAGTCTTACCATGTAAATAGATTTTACGAAGAATGTGTCCTCCGATGTGAATTGAGGTTTCCTCTTTGATTGAAAGCACGGTTGCATATTTTGCACTGATAAGGTTGCTTTTTCAAATTAGTCCTCAGATGAATTTTGGGATTTGAGTTCACACTGAAAGCTCGTTTGTAAATTTCTCACTTAAATGATTTGTCTCTAGATTGTGTCCTCCGATGTGAATTGAGACTTAGTCTGGACTGACTGATTGCATATCGCACTGATATGGCTTTTCTTTTGTATGAGTCTTGAGGTGTACTTTGTGTGTCTTCTGATAGAAAGTTCGACTGCACATTTCAATACAAATGGCTTTTCTCCAGAGTGTGTCTTTGGATGTGAATTGAGATTTCCTCTGCGACTGACAGCACGGTTGCATGTTTCGCTAATATGGTGTCTCTTTCGAATGAGTTTTCTGATGCTTTTTGAGATTTAGATTCTCACAGAAAATTCGATTGCGAATTTCACACTTAAATGGCTTTTCTAAAGAATGTGTCCTTAGATGCGCTTTGAGATGTTCCCTTTTACTGAAATTTTGATTGGAAATTTTGCACTAAAATGACTTTTTTTTACATGAGTCCTTAAATGCGTTCTAAATTTAATCTTCCAACAAAAAGCTCGTTTGTAAATTTCGCAAAGATGCTCTCGGTTATATATTTTCACCCGAGTGTATTTTTAAATGTCTCTTTAGACCCTTAAACAATTTGAAAATTTTTTCACACTTGAAAATATTTTCTCCAAAGTACGCCGGTAGTTGCTTTTCTAAATTGCAGGAACTATTGTTACAATCTTTACACAGCTATAAAATTGACATTCACATGTGGCTTTGTAGTTTTCGATAGTTTGTATCGTTGTAATGCCTTTTTAAGCTTTTTTCTCATTTTTCATGAGAAACTTCTTTCTTCACAGTATTTTCTCAGTTTGAAATGACTCAGTTTGAAGGATTTTGTTTACAAATATGAAGTTTATATGACACAATATTTAAATTATTCAATGCGGATATTTATTTGACCTCGATATTATCCTTAACAAATTTATTTTTAACAGATATATAAGACTTGAAATTTTAATTAATATCTCAAAATCTACTTAGTGCTTATGTTTCTCATTTTTGTTCACTTCACTAAATTTTTTTGTAATTCAAAAATTTACAAAATGTTTGTTCGAATTCGCGGATCAGCCATAAAATTATTAAAAATAAACAAATATCATTGCTATGAAATATACTGGAAACAAAAAATTATAAATTTTTAATCTAAAAGTTATTACAAAAACTATAGTTAATATGAAAATTATGCTTGGGATACAAATTTATATAAAAATAGAGCTTAACTTTTTTTTGCAATTTGAGTATATTTTTGATATTTAGTAACAAATGATAAGACATTAAACATTTTATGTATTTATGTATTTATATATATATATATATATGAAAAGAGAATTTGATTTATAAATACAATCGAAATTCTTCCCTTCAAATAATGCGCAAAGTTTCCACAAAAATACAGTTTCATGATTGAATGTACAGATAGGGAAGAACTCTAGATTTTGCTCTTCATCAAAATAGGTCGTTGAATAATGAGTTTATTAAGTGGAGTCCAAAGGGAGAAGAGTGTTATAAAGAAACTGTGGTTTTTACATCTTACAGAAAGGTCAGAGGCAATTTTTTGTAAAATTGATGCAGTATTATTGTTAAGTAAAGACAACGCATTTCTATTCCGTTGAAGCAAACATTTGTGGTTGTAAGTCAAGAGTAAAAGAAGCTGTTAACGTTTTGCGGATTCTACAGTGTGCTACATTCGACATCGAATGTTACAAACGGACACCAAATAAGGAGCAACAAACTGAATCTTTTGCGCTATGGTTCAAGTTGAGGCTTAGCGATCATCACTGTCATGCACACAATATGACTGTCATCACGTGTAGTGGAGCAACGAGTTGTGTGTGATTAGTCCTGTATTCACTCATGCATTCAAATTCGATTCCCAGTTGCTTGGGTTTTTCCAACTCAACCACAAATATTTCTGACGCTATCTCAATAACCTATTTTCTTCCTTGGTCAAATTTAGGCAATTGCGCAAAATATGCTCTATACCTTTTATAAGGCAAAGTTAAGAGCTTAACTAAACATGCTTAAGAATTCTGAAGAGCTCTGAACTGTACCATAAGGTTAACGGATTTGGAATACCTGCCCATTTTTCCAAGCGCCTTGTAATTTTGAACCATGGTTAGGTGACGACCTTGAATTAGCATCCTCCTCTCCACTTCCGACGAAGGACATTCGACGTTACAGATGAATGTGGACACGTCCAAGGATATCCAGCAATACATTGAGAGAGAATGTGGTGATACTTCCTATCACTACCCGTGGGAAATGATGCTTCACTTACTTTTGGAAGCATTGACTGCGCAAATATATAAAAAAACAGCTATTTCATAAATTGTAGGGCATAAAGCCCATATCTAACCCACATAATTATTGGTCATTAGGTTTTTAAATGTTAATACATTGCTGTGGAAGACTTATGATTACTAATTAATGAATTCGCAAATGCGAATCAAAAGAAAAAAAAAAGGAACTCGCACAAAAGCAAAATACATGCCGATTAAGAATAGCATTTTATGCACATCGGATTCTTCAAGCATAATAAATATTCAATTGAAAAAAAAAATATATGTGCATTTACAATTTTTAAAACATAAAGACATTTTCCCGAGGAAATCGATAAGAAAAACTCTCTTTCGAATACTCTATCCGACTTCATTTAATGCTAGATATAATTCAGCGTTGTTTCGGTTTGGTAAGCCCCAATTTCATCGAGAATGACATCTTCAACGATACATTGATCACCCATTGGATATAAATACCCTTTTCCTCAATTTAATGGTTACTCATTTCCAGGAATGGATATCGTTTTACTGCTTATGACAGCCTTTTCTTTTGGTTTCACTACTATCTTACAGTCATTCACTCGTGAATAGTGAGTCAACTCTCGTATCTGGAGTAAGGAATTATTTCTCCAAGTTATTTGTTACAGGAAATAACGGTATACGTACTTTTAGCATACATGAATTATTTTTATTTTATACAATTTGTGAATTTAAAACATTTTGGGTGCTAGCTTTCAGTAAATGAATTCCTATAAGAGTTGCAACTTCAAAATAAGATGTTGTTTATGCATAAATGATATTATAACTGTAAAAATTAATGTTAAATTAAAAATATAATTTCATTAATTTATTTTTTGGTATATTAATTGCATTCGAAGTAATTTATATATTATAAACATCAGGTTTCTTTAAATAAGATAGTTGTGTGGTATATAACAGTAAAAGTTGGCTGGTGTGTGTTTTGTCATACAAAATGTTCACTTTTTACTCATAAAAATAATTAGACTTAAAAAAAATTAAGTATCAAACCATTGCAAATATATAGTATGTTGTTGTTGCTTATGACACTTGGACAAGCCAAGCTTGCTATGCCTTGGCACAATGCAAATTTAAGTCAATGGGAGCGTCTTTCGTTTTAATCAAAACACCAATAAGTAAAAAGTACGTCTTTGCTCTTTTTAAATCCTCCGACAGATGGCACCACCAGAGGGTACACTCCCTCGATTTTGTCTGAAAGGGGAGGAAATTTTCGCCAATCCGTTGCAGCCATGGTAACTACTCAACGACCGACCACAGGATTTTCGATTCAACTGATTTAGCGAGCACGTATATCGCATGTACTCGGTGTGTCTTCGGCGGCATTGGGAATCGAACCCCACCCTTCCGGATGAAAGGCCGATACCCTAACCACCAGGCTAACACGCCCTTTAATATTTAGTCTAACTAAGTGAAACGAATTCATGATTATTTTTGGCGCATGCGCGTCAACTGCGTCTGAGCTCAGCGTTCATACGGCAGAGGGCACTTGAATGCCAAGCAGAAAGGACGGGGGTAAATAACTCTGGTAAAACGCGCGCGCACGAAACCCACAATATTCTATTAAAATTTCTGCATTCATGTTTGATTGTTTTCTTTTTGTTGTTGTTGTGTGCCAGCCAGGCTGGCAATATAGGGTGCGCTGCTTCACTTTTTCAACGGAACCATATTTTGGTGTGGAGTCCGACTTCCTCAGTACACACATGCCATAGGGACCCGTTTATAGGGTAGGCAACCATTCACACTTCATTGATACAAGGAATGGACAAGGACAGGATAGATAGAGAGAGAAAGTACGTCCATGCCCGAACCAGGATTCGAACCCAGGACCTCCCTATCCGTAGTCAGGCACTCTGACTACTAGACAGGTCGGGCTGCATGTTATTTGTTAAATAAATATTATTGCTGTTGTCTATAACAGCTGGGCCATCGTCTCTTCCTTATTAATAAACCAAACTTTTTACAATTATTGAACTAAAGAACAAAGAACTGAGGTATCAGTTCAGAATAACATTTCAGAATATTTCTCTCGGAAAGAATTTTCATGGATAGCGGGCTGTAATTATGTAACGCAAAAGTGAGACTCAGAAATGTCAAACCAAGCCGTAAAATGAACTTCCAGAATAACATAATATTTTATCATAAATACTTGTGCATAATTATGACTTGATATATTTGTAAAATAATTTTAAAATTTAGTCTTCATAGAAACACAAATATAGGGCAATTGTGTTACATCTGTGTTGGAAAAATAGCCTTTTCATAAGTATTTGTTTCATTATCCTCTCACATGCTTTATAGAAACAAGTAACCCATGATTCACAGTTTCGATAAAATAAATGTAACCAAATGTACATTTTAATTTTCTTTTTTCGAAATCTGAAGCAAAAAATAGACAAATTATCTCGTTTCATCATTGAAAAAAATGAGAGCAAAATTTTATTTCTAATTCATATTTCAATTTTTTTGATTATAAATTTAAAAGTTGCGAGTGCAAAAAGTAAAAGAATGTGAAACGTGAGGTAATGAAAATAGTAAATCATAAAAGAAGTGCATTTATTAAATGGCAACATTTGGTATGGAGTCGAAACATTTGCCTACTTTTTTAATAAAGTGAAAACTAATTCCTGGTATGAAATGAATACGCAAAGACATAATATTTACAAATTTTATAGATCCATAATGTCATTCACATTAATACCACACAATAAAACAAAATATTTCCAATATTGCATTAGACCATTTTTACTTTACTCAAACACTCAATAATTTACCATATACGAGTATTTTCCAAATTTCACAATACAAATAATCAAAAACTTAAAAATATATAATTTCAATATTACCTTTTTTCATTTCAATTTTACGTTATAAAACTCACAATTTATATTTAAATAATTTAAATTTCAAATTTATTCACACTATTATACAATTTCTATTAAATTATTGCTTTCCATAGATTTACTTATAAATTTTCGATAGATACTTATAGATCCAACTTATAGATTTTCGTTTGAATATGTAATTAACAAGTAAATTTTGTTTTTTAAAGTTATTTGGGTATTTAGTTTTCCAATATGTTGATCAAGCGCTATAACTTTGAAGAGTTTTTTTAGTTTCAAATTACACATATTCATATCACACATTGAACCATTTTTTATTCAATCAATATATTAATTGTAAATGTAGACCGAATTCCATAAGAAAAATATTTAATCCACAGAAGGTTCTTAATTTTTAATTTATGTATCCATATTTCATAGATTGCCCATTTAAAGTTATTTTGAAAAATACAAAGACAAAATTATAAGTTTTCAAAATTTTAAATTTAATTTGTATTAAATTTAACATTTATGGTCACATAATTTAAAATTTTATACCCTATTCTAACATTTCCAAAGATAAATTTTTTTTAAACAAAAGTGTATATCAAACAATAAAATTGAAGCCATTCAAATTATATAATAAAAGACATTTTAAAAGTTTGCTGTGGTTCTAGTAAAACATCATTTTTTCTAAGAATATATTTTCTTAAACTGTCTTAGAATTTTAAAATGCTTTCGGTATTTGTTTTAATCAACATGATTGAATTTTAGTGTAAAATAATAAATTGGAACAAAAATAAAATAAAAGGATTAAAAATAAGGTTTTATGTGATATTTTTGGAATGTAAGTATGATCTTAACGGTGAGAACGATTATCAAAGATTTCTATTTTATTGACCATGATTTAAAATATAAACTGTATATTCGGAAAAGGGTGTTAGATTTAGCACATTTAACGCTTTAACTACAAACATTAAATAGTAGTTCGATTCTGTTATACACCTTTACCGAAAAGCATTAAAATATTTATGAAGCAGTTTTTATCCGACATTATTTCATAGTTTGTAATTTTATGATATAAATAAATATTTATTTGTAAATATAATAGGATTTATCATATTAAAAAAAGACTCGTTCAGGCTTTTATTGGGTTGTTCGGAAAGTAATTTCGTTTTTTCTCGACAGAGGATTTAATTGTATTTCTTTGCTGCCAACTTCAGACTTAATCCGCATAATTTTTAAATATTTTGAGAGCACATATAGCAAGGCTTGTGTGTGAAAAATTTCAATTAATTCTACGCAGTAGTTTTTGGTTGGTGCCCTTTTAACTATGGAGAGTGATAAGCAGCATTTTCGACATATCTTACTGTTTTACTACAGAAAGGGTAAAAATGCTGTTCAAGCCAGAATGAAATTGACCAATGTGTATGGAAAAGGTGTGTTGACAGTACGCCAGTGCCTGAACTAGTTAGCTAAATTTCGATCCGGCAATTTTGATGTCGAAGATCACCACGTTCGGTTCGGCCGGTTGAAGCTGATAAAGACGCGATAAAGGCATTAGTTGATGCGAAAAGGCGAATAACAACAGTTTATGAACACTTGAAAGGTCTGGGATTATTCTCGAAGCTCGATGTATGGGTTCTCCATGTTCTCACAAAGAGAAATCTGTGTCGCCGCATTAACGTCTGCGATTCGCTTATCAAACGTCATGAAAATGATCCGTTTTTGAAGCGCATCATCACTGGGGACGAAAAATGGGTTGCATACAACAACATCAAACGCAAGAGGTCATGGAGCAAAAAAGATTAACCGGCTGAAACCATTTCCAAAGCCGATATTCACCAAAAACAGGTGATGCTGTCTGTTTAGTGAGATTTTAAAGAAATCGTTTTTTTTATTTTTATTTTTTTGAGATTTAGCCGGATAACACAGTGATTAATTCGGAAGTCTACTGTCATCAGCTGGACAAACTGAATGATGCGCTTCAACAGAAAAGGCCAGAACTAATCAACAGGAAAGGTGTAGTGTTTCACCAAGACAACGCGAGACCTCACAAGTTTGGTCACTCGCCAAAAGCTTAGGATTCAATGCCACCCACCCTATTATCCAGACCTGGTACAATGGATTATTATTTGTTCCGGTAACTCCAAAATGTTTTAGACGGTAAAACCTTCACCTCAAATGAGGAGGTCAAAAACCACCTCGATGAGTTTTTTTCCAGCGAAAACCAAAAATTTTATGAGCGTGGAATTATGCTGCAACCAGAAAGATGACAAAAGGTGTTGGACCAGAACGGCCAATATATAATTTAATAAAGTATTTGTTTGTTATATGAAAACTGTCTTTCATTTCCACAAAAAAAAAAAATACTTTTAAAACAATCCAGTATTTTAGTTAGCTTCTTAATAAAGTTTTTTTTTGTAAATATTATGAAATAAATGTTTCTAATGCAACAAGAATGTTATAAGATATTTTGAGTTTTATGAAAAAATATCTTATAAAATTTTATAAAATATAAAATTAACTATTACAAAGATATAGTTAAAAGCATGACAATGACTAAAATGGTCTTTGTTTTAATTCAGATAAAATCTTTTTTACCAAATAACTTTAAATGTATAATTTTGATCCTCAATAATTTCAAATAAATTGAATTCTATTATTTTTAATAAATATTTAATTTGCTTGTTATAAATGGAATGTATTATTTAGCGGATTTATTGTTTATACGAAACTGCTATAAAGTTTTAAATGAAAATTTACCATATTATCATTCATTAATAAAATACTTTTTCCAGTAACAATAATGCTAAAATAATTCACTAATACAAATCATTTAAATTAATCAAATGTCTTAAATATACATTGTATTAATGTTAGCCACCAAAAATACGACATCTTTCCAAATTATGCATTATTTGTTATTTTATTTTGTTATTACGTACAACATTTTAATCTGCTATTATTAAGGTAGATGATTAAAATTTTTTAATATATCCTTTTATGTATCTTTTTTATTGCATTTGCTTCTGGCTATGTCTTTCTACAGAAAGAAATTACTCAAAAAAATTAATGGTTTCTTATAATGAACTATTGAAGAATGAACAGTACATTAAATGCTTGAAATATTTGATTTTAAAAATTTGAAACTCAAGACATATTCGCACATAATTGCAGCGTCAAGCAATATATAAACAACCGTGGCTGATAACAAATTGTGAGACCAATTCAACATATTTTTCATATCCCCCTCTTAAAAAGCTTTCACACCTTATCATTGGAGGGAAATATGCCATTACGAATGTTCAAAAGGCATTCTTAGCATGATTGTCTGTACCAAAGTTTGGTATCAAAATCAATATAATTGAACAACAATATACCTCAAAACTTTACCACGAATCCTGTTTTTAATATTATCCAAGAATAAAATATTTTATTTAACAACGGGGGCACTGGGTGGCCAACCCTTCACCCCAACAAGGCTGAAAACTGCTACTCATTTGTTGTTACCCAGAGGGCAACTGTGAACCACGCCATACCACTACTAACCCGTTTATACCTGGAACCAGGGGGTACGTGTACCTTCCTGGGGCTTGAGCACAGCCACCAGGCGCGTCGGCAGGTGGTGGATAGCCGAATGTCCTGTAGGAATGACAGGATAGCCTTGAATATAGAATCAGAGGCCGCGAACCAGCTCCCGTAAACCCTGGTGTTATGCAATCCGTGCCTAGGGCTAATTGGCACCGCGGTATTGGTGTCTTAACGGAGCCTCTAGTTGCTTGGCGAACTTCTAGAGTAATTTGCCTTGCCCAGTAACTCAGGCAATGCTGGGTGGACTTATATTACCTGAGCTTTTTAATTGTTATCTTGTGGCTGAAAAGACACAAGTAATAACAAACCTTTCTGCATTTGCAGGTGAAGCCTCTGAAGTAGACCTTGCTGAAAAAGACAAGGGAACTCAGAGGCAATCTTGTAAAGGGGCAGCAATGAATCCTTCACTTGAGGTAGAAATGACCTCTAAACCATCTTCTTCTGGTGAAATTTAGGAAGCTATTCCTAGCATGACTGACTTTCTGACCAGATGGGACTATTTCAGCAAGACCCTATCTGCTGGAAATGTCATACGCAAGAGGAAACGGCAGAGCATGTCATTTACGAATGTGAGGCTCTTGCCCTCCCTAAATTAACTTCTTTAGGCTTCATCCATACTAGAGAGTTGCACCTAGACTCCATTAAAGGGTTATTGGACTTTATTAGTAAAGTGGGTGACCCGAGCAATTGGAACTAGGAAACATTGGGTTTGGAGTTAACGGTACAAAATGCTGATAAAAGCAGAGGTGCCCAATGACATACAAACTCAATTTTTAAGAAGAAGAAGAAGAAGAACCCGTTTATAGGGTGGGCCACATTCATACACCATCTCAGAAAAAAGGACCGAGAAAGACAGTGAGAATGTAACATCCGTGCTCGAACCAGGATTCGAATCCGGGATCTACAGCTCAGGAGTCAGGAACGCTAACCATTCAGGCTAGAATAAAATATAGAAGAAACACAAGTAACAAATCTTTGTGTCGTTTCAGAAAATACCATTGAAATTTTTTTTAATTTAAGCTATAAATAAACTAACTCAAAAAGAAATTTTAGGACGATATGACAGCTATAATAAAAAATAGTAAGGAAAAATTTCCGTCTGATTTCCTTCTGTAATTCATATGGTATTGTGAATGCTTAAATAATTATAAAGAGAAAAATATTAAGCCGGATTATCTCACGCAATTTATTCCATCCTTCTTTAATTATGAAGGGATTCTCATTTACGATTCAATGCATACTCCTTCGTAATATAAACCACACAAAATTATTCCACTAATAATTAAACTAAATGCATAACAGTTATCAATTTAGAGATGAACTTATAAACTCGCCATGCAAGAGGTAATTAACGTGATCCAGAATGGCTCATACTAACACGACAAATATTTCAACTAGAATGATGCATATTATATAGAATCTTCCTCACTTATAAATAAATAAGGTGTATTCCATTTTGATAAAATAACAAAGGTAATAAATGAGAATAGTTGAGCTGACTAAGACCTGAAAAGAGTCATTAACTTATTTAATAGAGGTTTCATTCAAATATGTGTGTATTCATTCCTAATATTGATACACATTGATTAAAGTCTATTATAATTAATAATGCTCATAATGTTTCGAAATTTTATAAAGTTTTGTGTGATAAATGTGTTAATAAAGGAAATTATAAATAGTAATTAATAAAGGAAATAAAGGATGTTATAAAACTTTCATTTTAATATGATTTTTCATTTCCATATTTTGAGCATCATTTTTTATAATATGGTGAAAATAATGTAACTTCACGCATAATATTATTTATTATGCGTGAAGAATACCTTTTTTATTATTATTAACAATATGTATATATATATATATATATATATATATATATATATATATATATATATATATATATATATATATATATATATATATATATATATATATATATTATATCGCTATAACTATTAATGCTTTTCATTCAATAAACATATTTGGCTAAAATATGACAATGTGTAGAATGAATGGAGTAAATAACTTTTAAAATTAATTTTTCATTAATAAAAATTTTTTAAAAAGAATACCCATTAATAAGTTCTGGTCAAAAGTCAAACAATGTTTTTTTTCTTAAGTAATTCCTTCATTATATTGGATTTACTTAGTGAAAACAAGAATTCATTATTTTTTGTTATTAATGTATAGTTATTAATTTTTACATCAATATTTTTGAAGTCACAATGACCTGGTTCCTTATGACATTCGCTTTCGTTAACAGAAAGTTGTGAGTTCAAAACCCACTGCAACTGAAGGTTCATCGTGTTCACTGATTGTGGTTGAGGCAAGTAAAATATATCATGATCACTATGTCCTTCTTGTGAAGTGATACCTCTTTTGGTGGCGGACCACAAGTTTAGGGTTCTTCAACTTGGTTTCCTATTCTACATATTACGAAAATAAACATTCAGAGCAACATACAGTTTAAAAGAAAAGCCGAATCTATACCTGAGGTGAGATTCGAACCCACGTGGTGTTGAATCACAATAGTCCGTGGATCAACCGTTTGACTTCGAGTTCCGTTTATTGAAATGTAAAAGAAATTTCATGGACATCTTCAGTCATTATAAAAGTGTTAAGAGAACTGTTTTATTTCGTAGGGTTAAAATATTATCCAAAATAACGTCAAGTCACATTTTATTGAATTATTTTCTGTAATAATTTATTGAAATATTCTAAATTAATTGTTCAACAATCTCGAAAACTTGTCTTAAATAAAAGCACAGTTTCTAGGTAAATTTTGAATAAAACATCATAGGGAAATTAAGAAAGTTTCAAAATTTTACACAGTGACATTCAATTAAAAAAAACTGTAAATAATAAATTAATGATTAAATTAACATCTAATGTAAAATAATTGAATATTTTTATTCATTAAGTCCTTATTTTTGTGAAAGGTTTTAAAAAAATCACTTTTAAAAGCTGTTATTTATTAAAATTATCTAGGTAAAATGATTGATTAAGTGAAAGGGACAAGTAACTAAATAAAAACATTTTTTCTGTTTATTGACAGTTAAGAATATTTTCATTAAAATAATTCAAAATTTAATATTGCGTGTAAAGAAAGCTTTTCAGAGAAATAATTCATTTATTTTTTTGAAGAGGAAAAAAAAACTTGAAATATTTTACGAAAATATATTAACTATGTTTAAAATTTTCCTTCGTAAAGTATTTTATAAAATTCAAAAGTTATTGGATTTCTTTACTTTTATGCTTAGTAAAGAAGCAGAAATTGCTTTACTTAGGAACAATGTTTCATTTTTTCTTGACAAAATATTCTAAAAATTTGATTCAAACAGTCTTGCTTCTTTCTAAATGCTTTACTTTTAATGGTTATTTTTAATGTATAAAATATTTTATTTTTAAGAAATATCCCGAAATTTCAATAAGAATATCGCGTTGAAGTAGATATTAAAATATATATTAAATGCCTGCTTTGTGTATTAATTGTATAACTGATAAATAAGTAGATTTTAAAATTCTTCAGGCTTATTTCTCAGTTTCGAAAACAAAAATTTTGCGTAAACCAAAGTAATTTTAATACAATTTTTACATGATGCAATTCTATATTGATTTAGAATTCTAGAATATGCTACTTTATGTATGATATCAATCCAGTATTATTCTGAAAGTGATTGCGGTATTAATCAATGACATTGTCAATCAATCAATCATTTTTGTAATAACAGTCACTTCCTTAATACATTATTTTTCGTTTATATTGGCACAAGAAAACTTGACAAATGCCCTCAAATGTTAAAGTTGTTTTTCGTTTAGAGATCAAAGCTTTTTGTAACAATTGTCAGCAATAGTTGTAAGCAAGCAGAATTAAAGAAACTAAAATATTAAATAATTATTTTGAGAAAATTATTTTCTTTCGAATTTATCAGTAGTAATATTGTTCTCTGTAGGAAATTTATTCAAGCAGTTATTTAACATCCTGTAAATTTGTTACTAAAACTCATTAAAGTAAATTACTTGGTTATATTTATTGTTGTAATTATAGAGCGCTTCAAAAATACTCTCTCTTTAATCAATTTGTGTCTCTTTAATCAATTTTCTCTTTTTAATCAATTTGTGTCAATCAAACGATAATAATCATATTCAGGTTCATTTTAAATAAATAAAATATTAAAAATTCTCTTCTTATATAAAAATACTATTACATATATATTCTTTATTTACTAATGCTTTAATTTTATGCTACTTTGGAATTAATTTCGCCTCAATTTAAATAAGCTTTTATACAAAGGTATGAAATACGGATAAGAAGAAAAAACTTAGTTTATTAATTTCTGGGTTATTTGAACAGTAAAATTTGTGAATAACACTTTAATAAAGAACATTTAGTGGTGTGAATGCAATACTAAAATAAACTTTTAAAAACATAATTTCTTAGAAGTAATTGCCTTATAATATCTTAAAAATCAAAGTTGATTTAAAAGTTAGATAAAAAAGAAAAGAAAGAAAATTAGTGTTCCAAATCCAAGAAAGTGTAGTATTTTTGCTATAAAAGAAATCTTTTATAGCAAATATAATACACTTAAATTTTTTTATAATGAAGAAATGTAATATTTAAATATTTAAAAAAACTACAAAACATTATAGTTTATTGTTTACAACTGTTATCTGTGTGGCCACGATGGTGACAAATTTGTTAAGCGAGATTGACTTTGAAAAAGATCTGTTAGACAAAAAATTCGACAGTATTATTATTTTCAAATGGCAATATCAAGAAAAATAGTTAGACAGTATCTAATTGTTAATAAAATAAGAGAAATAAATGGGAATTCAAATTTCTAATATTTGATTGATTTTTTGTTTATATATTTTATCACATGGCAGCAAATTTAAATAAAATTCCAAGGGATTAAAAACTGAACTGATTAGTTTCATTATTATAGTATTTATATAAAAAATAAGTAATGAATAATATAAAAAGTCACCGAGGTTATGTAAATGGATAACCGTGGAGACACTTTCTATATGACTGAATATTTTTGTCAACTCAAAATGCCTTGCTTAAAGACTGATTGAGAAAATACTAATTTTTTTCAAAATTTAAAAAATAATACATTCTCATTTTAAAAATTACAAATATTCTTCAATAAATTAATTTTATTAAATGTTATATTTAAATATGATTTATAAAAAATTTATATTTTAAATTAAAACATTACTATTAATATTTTTGTATTAAAATAATATCTAATAATGTTAAAACTTAATCATTAATAGAAGTAAATATACTTTTTAACTCATATTTTTCAAATAAAATGTATTGTTTATTTACAGAAAAATAGTTAAAATCATTTGAACGTCTTATTAAATAATCTAGAATTATGAATATTTTTTTATTTATATTAAGTACTAAAAATTAAATAATGCTATTTTATAATTTATTTACTCATTAAGCTTCTTTTGAATCAAATAACTATTAAACTATATATTACATAAAAAATCAAGTTTATAAAGCTATTTAATTTTACACCTCAAAACATTTATTAGACATCTAAGGTTAAGGTTTAAATCGAACAGAGTATAATTCAATTTCATCGTCTGGAGTTTCTAATCAATTACAGATAAAGTTTCCTTTCCTGGTTTCTTAAAAGGGTAATCAGAGATTAAATCTACAATCAAACTTAATTTAGGGGTAATTCTCTGTCTGTTAAAAGCAGTTAAATGTTCAATGATTTTCAAGAAACTTTCACCCCAAACTAATCACTTCGCAGACATCTGATACGCTTTGTGAAATTAAAAGGTTATTTCTGTTTAGTTAAGTTTCTGAGTGTGTGTGTTGACTTGTTTACATACCAACACAAACCTAATTTATATAAGGAGTATTTGACTTTATTACTCATAATTTAAACAAAATTTAATTGATGGTCTGATAACATTTTAATTGAAAATTCACTTAGGTCATAGGATTGTTATGTACATTACATGTCAAAAGAATACAGAATTTTTTGATAATTTTTATGGTGTGTTGTTGTTGTTATTGTTAATGACACTTGGACAAGCCAAGCTCGCTATGCCGAATTTTTTTTATGGCGTAGTGGATAAGGTATTGGACTTTGGTCCGAAAGGGTGGGGTTCGATTCCAATGCTGTCAAAAACCCACCGAGTACATGGGATATACATGCCCGTTAAATCTGTGGAATCGAAAGTCCTGTGGTCAGTCGTTGAGCAGTTATTATGGGTGTAATGGTCTGGAGAAAATTTTCTCCATTTTCACATCAATTTCAAAACTGAGGGAATGGATCCTCTGGTGGCGACATCTATGAGAGGAGTTTAAAGCAAAGTCATACTTTCACCTTCGTGGTGTTTTGGTTAAGCGAAAGACGCACCCTACCGACTTAAATTTGCATTTTTATGATGTACATAGATTTTACAAAATATTGATGACCAAACTGATAGATAAATGAAAAAGCAGTACTTCTTTGATAACTTGCAGATAAAAAAAGTTAAAAACAGTTTTAATCGTAATATGGATTTTTAAAAATGTGTAAATATTTTGAATTAGGATGTATATTTGTATACTAATAAATATGACATTAGTAACCATTTCAAATGCTCATATTCCATAGTTGCTATTTCACATAAGAATTTTAGCAAATGTCGTAAAATTCCTGCACTACTTTATTTAACAAAAAACACGAGTATTTAACTATGGATAGTTTAAAGAAACTGTTCATCTTTTTATTCATTTTAGACAATGCCCTATTGATAACGAAGCTAAAGAATGGAAATGAACATGCAAAAGATTACTTCATCTTAAATTAGTTTTCTTGTGATTTAAGTACTCATTTTGGAATCGTAGATCGGAAATGTTCAATAGATTGGTGTAAAAGGTATATACATACTGTATAGAGATTTAGTTTTTATGTGCAATAAACAAGTTTTCAAAAAGCAGTTTTTGAAATTTTGTTTCTTTCGATAACACATAAGTAATTGACTATATATTGACATATTTATATCAATATCTATTTTTCACTTTGAAGAAATTGGTTCTACCTATAAGACATGGTGATTTAATATTTGAAAATTATCACTTTATAACTCAAAAAATATCTAATTTTATCATACAACCGACACTTTTTCAAGCAACAAAAAGCAAAAATTTAAAATTTTATAATATTTTTTTATTATAGATATGGGATTATGCATTGAGTTGGGTAAATTTTATCATCCCATTTTCCACCAATATATTCTGAGACATTATTTTGAATCTATAAGGATAAAATTTTTGCTTAAAATGAATTGTATGTTACTTATATTACTCTTTATATCTAATAAATATATAGGAAGTATATGCATATAATTACGTCAAGCACGATGTATATTGATAACAGAGAGAAAAGAATGAAAATAAACAACAATTAAGATATAAATGAA
Organism: Latrodectus hesperus; assembly: GCA_037975125.1. Taxonomy (NCBI): domain Eukaryota; kingdom Metazoa; phylum Arthropoda; class Arachnida; order Araneae; family Theridiidae; genus Latrodectus; species Latrodectus hesperus. Next base: position 74,845,050 of record CM075855.1, on the reverse strand, counting down.
TTTGGTTGAGTATTTCAATTCAAAAATCTTATTAAGATTTACTCCAATCTATTGGTTTGAATTAATATTTAATTATATATCTTCATTTCAAAGAAACTATATCTTTGACTGAAAAAATCTTCTTGTATAATCTGAAAAAATTAATCTGCAAAGGACATGGATTTGCAAAGTTTATGTATGTAGAATTACAAATGAATATATACAGTTTATTTTATGAGTTATTCGTATATGTTATTTTCCTCTAAACTTGAAAATAAATAAAAAATGAATATTTAAAATTCCCCACCACACCGTTAACTTTGAATCATACAAAGATATTCCGTGGTGAATGTGATGATTTTTCTCACACACAAAATCTTTTTGCACTTAAGACATATTTAAGATTTTGAAGCAACATTCAGATAGAAACCAATCTCTGTTCTATTATGGACCAGGAACATTCATCACTCTCTGCAATTAGATCATCCATTTGCATGCAAATGCTTTCTAAATGTCCTAAATAGCGGAAACATATTCGTGAATGCATGCTGTCTTAAATGGTAATACTTCAAGGCAGTTAGCATAATTCATTCCTCTATTGAATATGGCAGAAATTGTCCATAAGCAGAGATTTGAAGTTTCTAGTCATAGTATGCGAACTGTTCCAACTTTGCTAAATTATTGTTAGTTTTATTTACCATTAAATATTTTTTTCTTCTTTGAAGCAAAATTCAAATTCAGCATTAAATGATTTTGTCACAAGGTAGCTCATTTAAATTGCACAACTGTTAAAATCCACCTCGCAAACTTTTATCTTATAATGTCTTATGATACAGAAAAACCGACGGATTTCTAACGTAAAAATAACAAATAACGCTCGTAATAACATATAAAACGTATATAGAATTTAAAATTGCACAAAATTGTGTATAATGTTGTCTTGTTCATATGTAACTATGATAAAAGAGATAATTAATTCATATTCAATAATTGATACAATCTTAACCCTCTGAGATATACTTTTCAGAAATATTTGGATGATAAACAGGGGATATTTTCTTCCGCTTGAAGAAGATATACAAGCTCTTTCACTGAGTTTGAGTGGTGGTTGCACGCTTTAATTTGAGGATCCAACTCATCCTAGAGATGTTTTATAGAATCCAGATTTAGACTTTAGGTACACCAGTCCAAATGGCAGTCCATTATCAATATACTAATCCATGGTAAACGTGGCAAGTTAACAATAGCGTCATCATCTTGATGATACTAAACAATAATCCTACACCAGTCCAAATGGCAGTCCATTATCAGTATACTAATCCATGGTGAACGTGGCAAGTTAACAATAGCGTCATCATCTTGATGATACTAAACAATAATCCTACATGTAAAATTGTCACATCATAGGAACCACAATGTTCTAAAATAAATCATAATCCAATGTTCTGTTGCCTAGAACAGTGGATCATGAGTCAACGTTGAGCATATAATGTATTAGTATTAAGGATCCCAGTCTTTAACATGAGAAACAACCCCAACCCCAGACCATTATTCCATCTCCGGGAATATTTACTGTAACCACAATGCATTCTAGAAAAAAGCGTTCATCAGGTATGCACCAAACTCAGATTTTGCTATCCGACTGGTAGAGTTTGAATCTGAATTCATCAATCCAGAGAACCTGATTTCACTCCCCTAGGTTCCCATTTCAATGTGTCTCACATCACCTCCACCTTGAAGCGTGGTTGGATTTTGTAATCAAATGATTATTATGACACGATTATGAAAAAAAAGTAAATGTGCTTCCTTGGGAATGATTTTTATGAAACTAGCAATCCCAGATGGTTGCGTAAACTTCACAAGTTTGTGAACCATTGGTTAACAAAATTCTTAGGACACGTTCTCTTAGTTTAGTGGCTCTGGCAGGTTGAAAACCAATATGACAGTCACCACTCGCATTCCAATTTTTAATCAAAAAAGCCACTTTCGATTTTAGTACCACCAGTAAACATTTCATATATCTCCTTAAAAATTGACCATTTCTATGATAGCCAAGATTTACACCTTTCTAACAGTCAAACATCTCTAAATTACTTGATAACTAGCATTTGATTCAAGTCAATGATGTTTCCTACACGTTACACAGAAGCATGGCGTAAATCAGGAACTCTGATATCCTAATTTTCATGGGTCACTTGCATGCAAATACTTATTAATGGATAGCTTATATGTATTTATGTTTACGTGTATAAATACTTTTATTTGTTATCCTTAAAATATTTTCACAATTTTCGTAACAAAGAAACTCTACGTACTATTTAATCACACCTATCAATAAATTTCTATTAGCACTTGCAATTGATAAACCTAGGAACTTGAATATTTAATCCAATCTAAAGTTATATACTTCCCCATTATTTGAAATTAATCAAATAAAGAGCTTTCTTTATGTCTCACTCTTAGATACAATAATGACTGATAGTCAATAAATCACATCTCTGAAATCGAAAACTGGAGAACTGCTGATCCTGAAGGGCATTAATAAAGACTGAAATGTGACTTCCACCAATGACACTATCGAAAGAAAATGACGTCACTTCAATTGATGTTTGAACTATCCTATTGCTCTATTTTCCTTTCTACCTGATGGAACAGATAAGTTTTTCCAATATATGTGTGTCTCCTTCTCAAGCTGACACCTGAAAGGAGATTATTGGGTTCGGGTAAATGATATCGCAGGGTTTTAATAATAGAAGCTGATGTAATTCAGGAAAAAATTGCCATTGTTTAAAAGTCTATCGAACTTTAAATTAGATTTTTTTCGTTCAATTTCTTTGTGGAAGAGGGTAATTTTAGGGGCTTTATTAAATAACCTGTCTTCCATAATCTGGAGTGTACATCAATGGAGGAAGAAAAATAGAGGGATTTAGCTAAATCACTCTAATTATCTCTAAAGAATTTCCTCTCATTTTACTTAAGTCTATAGTTTAAAGCTTTCTCTTTTTATATATCTATTTCCTCTTTAGCCTGGGTTTTCAGTGACACAATTTATTTAAATTGTTCGTATTAAATTGCAAATTAGAATTTAAAAGTTAAAAGAAAATTGATACATATAAGCAAGAAAAATGTAAAATTTTAAAATAATAAAGCTTTTCTGTTTGATATAGAATACTGAGTAGGAAGTTTGAGGAGAAATTAAGGGTAAATATGTGCATTGGATAAGAAAGTTTCAAATTCTCATATATATGTATTCTCGTTTACGTATTCTTTCTAAAAATTAATCAATTGACAAACATGCTAATCAAAAGAACACACTTTATGTTTTTTTTTAAAATATCTTATTTAACTATTATATTTGAATAAATTTACTATTTGTCTATTGATAATCTATTAATTACATAACTGCAAAATTCTAGTCTATTAGTTACATAACTTGCAAAATTCAAAGGTACATATATTAAATATAATACAAAAGAAAACTTCATTTAAGCTGAAAACATAAATTTTAGACTTAAGTCAAAGAAAATTACCATTTCATTTTCTTTAATGATAAAATTAATGATTTATTCTTTATTTTCAAATATAAAACTACAACAATTTTAATGTAATTAAACCAGCAGTTAGCAAAATATTTTCTACTAAAGTATTATGTAATAAGAGCTCAGTTTTTTTATTTAATGTAGATTAAAAAATCAGTCATTAGATAAAAATCATTAGATAAAAAAATCAGTTTTTAGATTTTTTTTAATCCAGTGTTTCTTATTTTTGTGTGATTTCCAACCTTTTTTAAAATATATTTTAATATCTGAAACTGTATTTTATTTTGATAACGGTAAGATAAATTTAAAAGTTGAGCTTTTCATTATATAGTATGTCCATTAAAGTCCCTTGCCACCCTCCTAACTTCGGAAAGGCTGCTGCTATGTTCATAAAAGTGGTGTCTAGGTATAGTAAAGTAGACATGCACTACTGAATGAAACCCCTTACCGCTCCACCTGGTGGAAAACTTTGGAGTTAGCATTCGTATCTCGAAAACGGAGCGAGATATGTAAAAAAAGTGATATACAAAGTTGTAGAGCATCCTTGATTTAGTACGAAAATATACCTTGTAGGCATTTATGTTAAGAATACAACGGTTAAAACGCGCATTTGTTGTTTCGTGCTGTGACGTGGCACATCGTACGTGTGCATATTTGAAAAAACAAAAAATCGTTTTCGTGATTACATTTTTCACTTTTATTTCGAAATGGGAAGAACGGAAGTGTTAAAAATAATTCCAACAATTTCTATGCAGTATGTAAATACGTAAGAAACGTCATACCTGTTAACCTGAGACAGCTATAAAACAGACATCTTCTAGGGGCTGTAGTATGTTGATGCTCATGGTCATGGCTGAGTATTCCAAAGCTGAGTATTGTGAGATGGTTTTACTATACGGTGATTGTCGACGCAGGGCACAATCAGCAGCAAGGTTGTACCATCAACATTTCCATGCAAGCCCGCATCCTTCTCATCAAACCATCCTAACTGTTGTAAAACGTTTAAGATAGACAGGTTGCGTTACCAGTCGACCTTTATCTGGCAGATCAGCTAAGGTAGAATGGCAAGTTCAACCGGATGAGGTATTAGCATATGCCCTCGCATATCCGAAATGCAGCGTAAGAGAGATCAGTCTACACTGTGATCTTTCCAAAAGTCAGGTTTGGAAAATCCTAAGCGAATCAGGTGCTCATCCATACAGACCAACGCCTGAGCAGGTTTTAGAGGACGGGGATGCCGAGTGACGCTATGCATCGTGCAACTTAGTCATGAATCAGATACAGGTCCAGCCAACATTCTTGGCAGATATAATGTGGACGGATGAGGCATGCTTTTCATGGAATGGCATGTACAATAGGCAAATCACCCATTACTGGACGCTGGAAAATCCTAAATGTTTCGTCGACGTTCGACATCAAATGCGGTATGCTATTAACGTTTGGTGCACAATTTACAATAACAAACTGATAGGCCCAATATTTTACAATGGTACGTTAACGGCTGCACGATATTTACAATTGCTACAGAAGGTAATACCCGATTTTGTGGAGAACCTGCCGTTGTTTAATCTTAAGAATCTATGGTTTCAACATGACGGCACGCCTACCCACAAGACATCTCCTGTGAAGCAGTACCTTTTCAAGGAATTTGGCAACCAAGTACTAGGGTATAGCGGTTTTAAAGAGTGGCCTCCACGTTCTCCTGACCTGACTTCACTGGACTTTTTCCTGTGGGGATACTTGAAACAGCAGGTGTATGCGACCCCTCCACAAAAATTGCAGGCCTTAAACGACACATTACGGTAGCGTGTTCCAACGTGTGCAAAGTGATCTTTAAGTGAGAATCCAAATGTTCATTGCAGCTGACTGTGAGAAGTTTGAACATCTTATATAAAGTATATTGTTATAACTATTTGTTTTTTTTTCTTAGATCGTTTTGTCTCGTCACAACACAAAATAACAAATGCGCGTTTTAACCGTTGTATTCTTCACATAAATGCTTACAAGGTATATTTTCGTAGCAAATCGAGAATGCTCTTAAACTTTGTAAATCACTTTTTTTACATATCTCGTTCCGTTTTCGAGACTAACTCCGCAGTTTTCCACCAGGTGGCGCAGTATTCTGTTTCATTTAGTAGTGCATGTCTACTTTACTATACCTAGACACCACTTTTATAAATGTAGTATAAATATGGAGAATAAATATAACAATAAATAAATATAAATTGAAATCAGGACATTTCTACAAACTACATACATTCATGCTTTAGTGTACCCAATAAGATCCAAGAGCATAAAATAACCAGAACAAATTCTTTTTCTCTTATTTTCATAGAAAATACATAATTTAATTAAAATTTTTTTATCTCTGTCTCAAATTTAATGCATATTTTTACAAAAATTATGTAAAAGAAATAATACAGTTTAACATTAAAATATGAATACTACATTTATTATTTAACACTTAATGTTGCCGATTGAAATATAAAGTTTACGGAATCATTTTGTAGTATATATATATGTATATACTTTCAGTGCCAATATTGTTAGAGTAACACTCATAGATTAAAATGTTCTGGGTTTGATTCTCATAATTAATGAATTATGTTAAATTAACGTTAAATTTAAACTTCTTGTATGTGCGTCTTTTAAATTGAGTGCGTGGCAGTTTTCCCAATCATCTTAGTTGCTACAAATAAAGATTCCCAAGAAAAATCTAATTATCTTCTCTTAAAAGAGAAATTTATAAATAATAAAAACATTTACACATTCCAGATCTTAATTCATTCGCTAAACAATGTTCAAATATGAAAAATTGAATGTGAAAAAAATAACTTCTATAAATAAGTAAAATGTATGAGAATATGAGCGTTTGTATTATTACAGTTCGAAATTGATTTTTGATATTATTTGAAAATCAAGAAGAATGACAGATGTTGAAAATGTAATTTTATATATGACAATAACATTGAATTAAATTAGAATTTCAGTTATGTGAAATAGTACCATACTTAGTGAGAGTGACGCTCGCCCGCTTTCAAAATGGTCACCTCAGATCATTAAAATTTTCTGAAGGCTCCAAAATTTTCGAGACCTCTTCCAACTGTTTCGCTGAACAAGCTACGCCAGAACACATCCTTGCGCGCCTGGGGCTATCCAAGCAAGATTGATACGACTATCCTTTGAGGATGCCGGATTATTTGTGGGTGTTTACCGTTAGAAACCTGGTCTAACACTGCTAACAAAAGAAGACATGCAACAACAATAACAAGAGTGACACAATATTATTAAAATTATCCGTAGAAATTAACTATAGTCTTCAAATAGATTTCAACTCATTTTCTTGGATCGTTCAGTTTATAATTATATCACCGGCAAACTATTAATGAGATTTCAATACATTATCTGAAGATAAAGATTCACAACGGGTCTTCTATACTTATTTTCTTCGTTTAATATATATTCAGTATGAAATTGAGTTAATTGCTTCAAATTTATAAAACTAAAATAAGAATTTACACAACGCATCATTAACCAATCAACTGGGAATATTTTCTTAGCAATAAAAATATCTTAATACAAAATTTTGTAATAATTAAATAAATTCTAAAAAAAATTTTAAATTTTAAAGTAAAGAACAAATTAATTAAAGGATGAGTGCATAATTAACAAAATGAAGCTTTAAAATAAATGTAACGAATTTCATTCTAATTCGAATATGAAACTAATAGTAAAAATCTACATTTTACTTAATTTTTCTTTAAACAAAATAAAACAAAACAAAAATGTTATTTATTTTATTCCTCAAAGAACTCTTAATTTAAAGTAAATTAGTTATTTTTCTCTCATCACTGCTTACATTGTCATCCGAACGCAAAAAAATGTAACTTTTTAAGATACTTAGGATAAGCCACCCTTTGAAATATATTTCTCATTAAATAAGCTGCTCTGCGCAGTTAATCAAGAGGTGAGTCAATATTTTCCTGCGGAAGAAAGCGATGTGAGAAAAGAATGAACTAAAAAAAATAGAGCTATGTATACAGAGGCAGCTGTACCTATGGAGTTATAGAGTTTGTGTAAGCTTTAAAGATCTCTTTTCTGCAAATAAACTTGAAGCGCAGTCAACGCGAAAGATAAGTGTTAAAAAATAAGAGCAAACATTAAATAGTGTCGATTAATTTGCAAGAATTTTTGGGTATATATATTACGTTAAAGTTAGATAATGTTATAAATTTATTTACAAACATATTATTCAATGTCAAGAATATATTTTGGCGGTGATTACATAATGAAGCTCTTTCCTAAATGTAGTTGGAAAATTAGAGTAACAAGAAAGGTACTTAACAGCCATCTAACTTAATTAAACCAAATTATGCACAATTATATATATATATATATATATATATATATATATATATATATATATATGGAACAAGTTCAGTATCCCCATACACTGATTTCTCGCCAAATCTGGTAGCCGTTGTTTACGTTGTAGTGTTGCCGATTTCAGCTTTTGTTTTTATTATATTGTTGCCAAATTTAGTTTTTGTTATTATTTTTATTTTTTCGTTGCCAGGTTCCGTTTTTCTCGTGCTTTAAATAATTTTTACGTTATATATGTGCTTTTTTTAGTGGCAATAGCTTTTTTAGTTTCACTTCGAGAACTTTCCAGAACTTTCTTTGCTAATTGTTCTACGTTTTAATTGCTAGTCATTTTAATTTCGTTTACTGTTGCTTTCCCGCTCTTGTGTTTCGTTGTCGCCAGTGTCCAATTATCGTAAATTTTTTTTACTATTTCTTTTATATTATTTACTTTTATTTGGTTTAATTTTAATATATTTTTTTATTAAATGATACATTTTATTTTATATATTTAAAATTTTTAAATATTCTTTTTTCCTTATTTCGTTTTCTTAATTTATTATCATATTTTTATTGTTTTAATTACTTTATTTGTTGCTTTAATTAAAAATGTCTCATGTTAAAAATGTTGTCGAAAAATATCAACAAATTCTATTAGCTAAAATTAAAGATAATAATGATGGATTATTGCTCAGGATTCCAAATTATTAATTAATTTATGATTCGCAAATATTAATTTCTTAACGAAAATTTGATTTGGAGAAAGTGTAATTATTTTATTTAAATTCTATTGTTTACATGTAATTTTTTTATTGTATTCGTGTTTCATTTTTATTTACTTAAAATTTTTATTTACTTAAATTTATTTAAAAAATATTTTATTCACGTTTTTTTTAAATTTTAAAAAATGTTTATATTTGAAAAATAAGTTTTTGCATGCTTTTTTTAAAATTTTATAAATGATATATATTTAGAAAAATATTTTTCCATACTTTTTTTGTAAAATTAGATAATTATTTTTACTGAAATGTGAAACACTGGTGACAAACGAATAAAATGGCGAAATTAATATACCAATCAGCATGTCAGCTTAACTTCATATCAAGTAAGTCCGTTATTTATTTTTATTTCCCTTTTTAGATTTTCTGAACTGTTTATTTTTTGCTCGAATTTATGAAAACTTCCCGTTTTAATAAACGCGCACCTAGCTTGGCGACTTGGCGACAAAAAATTCGCCGCGTCGCCAAGTGTATGGGGATACTGAACTTGTTCCATATATATATATATAATGTGATCCAAAATTATAAATAGATGTTGCTAGTTGACAGCGAGCATCGCATATGCTTCCAGACAACAGAGAGTAAGTGTTGCATTGAGTAATAAAGATTTACTTTAGTAGTGTGGACGCGAGTAGGAGCTCCGCAGATGTTTTGATGTGATACAGTGCAAATAGGCAGTATAACGAAATAGCTTTGTCCTTTTTAAATGTTATTGTTTGTCCAATATTTGTACAATTAAAATGTGTTTGTTTTTTAAAACTGTGTTTTGTTTAAGAACCATTGACACTCGTGTATCTATCTATCTATCTATCTATCTATCTATCTATCTATCTATCTATATATATATATATATATATATATATATATATATATATATATATATATATATATATATATATATATATATATATATATACATATATGTATATATATAGATAGATAGATAGGTTGGAGAGAATAGTTGCTGAGCTCTTGGCACTTGTAAACATTTGTCGAGTATTAGCTTCCTGAAAGAGCATTCCATTCCATTTGTATTGAGGAATTTTTATGTATAGCATGAAAAACGAGAAAACTTCAAAAGCTCCTAATCATAAACTGAAACTCAAGCAACAAAACATTCTAGTTATAGTCAGCAGTAGAACTATATTATTCTACTATATCGAAACTATATCTTTTTATTCCAAAGAACAAGACTAAACCATTTATCAAATCTGATCATAAAAGACACAATTCACGTATTTAAATTGTAATATATGGTTCTACAATGCTGTTGAATATCGTATTTACCATGAAAGTGGAGTATTTTTACTATAGACAATTTTCTTCAATATTGCTGCTGTGTTTTATTACCACAAAAAAATACGCTCAGGTATCCATTCTCTGATTGGTCCATCAGGATTCAAGTTTGTTGCTCTTTGATTATTCGAATTTCTTTCTTGATATTTTTCTTCCTAAAAGAACCTACTCATAAAATACGGTCGTTGATCGATCGGTGATTCTTGAAATCTGTAATATATTATTTTTGATACGTGAAAAACAAGCTCATAAATCCATTTATGATTGATCGTTGAATCCACAATTCATTGATATTTTGTTCCCAATATTTCATTCCCAAGAAAACAGAGTTATAAATCTGATCATTGGTCCGTTGAAAGATACGTATTATGTAATTTATGTCAGCTTTGGAAATTTAAATCATCTTTTTCTAACACTTTCTACCAGTTTGGAAAAAAATTAAAATTTAAAAAGAAAAATTATTTTACGGAATAAGAAGTAATAAGTTTTTCATTTTTTAAATTATTAAAATTTTTTTAAAGGATTATTTAGTTAGCACATTTTACTAACAGTTTTTGCATACACAAAAATGTCTTAACTATGGTGAGAAACATTAGATATCAGCATTAATCCTACACTGAATTGTTTGTTAAGAGATTTGTCTAAATCGTGTGCAAAAATGGAGTATGTCTTTTAAATTGTAATGATAGACTGCAACATTACCACGAGAAATGTGATGAAAGAAGTCTTTGTATCACAGAGAATTTCTTTTATCGATTGATATTTCACTTGAATAATTTAATTGAATTAAGTTTTTACTTTTTTAATGCGTAATGAAAATATTAGTACAATATATGTAGGTATAAAAGTTTTGTGTATAACTTGAAATATATTATAAGGCTGTCAAGTTTTTATAATTTTATGATTTTACGTCTATTGAGTAAAAATATCTTTTTGTGATTTTTTCAAAAAAATTTTTGGTTTAAAAATAAATGGATCGTAAAAGATGTGGTTTGGAACAGAGAATAAAATACTTTAAATTTATGTGTCATCAGTGTGAGTTTAAAAGAAAGTATTTGGGTAAAAGATAATAAAGTTAACTATATTTTGTGTGTGCAAAATATGTCACAATTTGTTGCATATCTATAAAATCATATTTAATTTGTTGAATTATGAATGAAAATTTCCATGTAGTTTTAAAAGTTTTTAAGCGAAATGCTTAAATATATTAAGAAATCATTTTGTTGAATTTCATATAGAGTTATTTCATAGAAGAGAAATTTTAATTTTAAAAGTTTATAAAATACAGTTTTACAAAAGAAATATCGTAAATTATTTAAATATACATAAAGATAAATATTAAAAACATTGTAGAAAAAAATTAAGGAAATAAATTTGTCATAAAATTTTATATATTAATTTCAAGAATAAGCCAGTTTGAAGTTTCATTCCTTTAAAAAAACATTTATTATTAATAGTTTTAAAATAGAATTCACTTAAATAATTGGTTAATTTAGTTTAACTAATAATTACTAAGGAATATATTATTTTTGAGTGAGTTTTAAAAGTTTATAAAATACAGTTTTACAAAAGAAATATCGTAAATTATATTACTACACATAAAGATAAATATTAAAAACAATGTTGAAAAAATTATAGAAATAAATTTGTCATAAAATTTTATATATTATTTTCAAGAATAAGCCATTTTGAAGTTTCATTCCTTTTTAAAAAAACATTTATAATTAATAGTTCCAAAATAAAATTTACTTAAATAAGTGATTAATTTAGTTTAATTAATAATTACTAAGGAAGCTATTATTTTTGAGTGACTAAAAATAATAGAGAGGACAAAATAAATCACAAAAGTTAAAATTCATTGAAATTGCATTTCATTCCATAAAATACCAAATATAGTTATTAAATTCGACAAAAATTTTGAATACGTTACTATCTTTTTGAACACAAATGTTTTACCAAAATTAATGGAATAAATCAAGATTTCGTTCATTATCATGGTATCAGAAAACAATATTTACAATTTCACATATAAACTCCAAGCTAATTTTTTGATTTACAAGATAATAAAATCCTAATTTATTATTAAAAAAAATTAATAATAACTATTTTAAAGTTATTATTTTTAGAGATTTATTTATGAATAATTCATATTTATATTTTGTTAGAAACTCTTACAAAAAACTCAACCGTAAACTATGACACTTTGGTTTAATGTCAAAGTTTTCCTCCAGATGTCGTTATTCTTGGATATGATCAAGAAAGACATTTTATTAGAAATAAACATACTTTCGTTTCCTTTAGCTCATAATATCAGTTTTAGTTATTTTGTTTTGGTTATATATAATGAATGCACTATTGCATTTTGCATTTCATATAAGTTACGATTTCTTTATAATATTAATCTGCAAAGTAGTTAACATTCAGTTTATATTTTTAAAGTATAAGTTATGTATAAATATTGCTAGCGATCTCGCATCTAATTCATTTGCTTGTAAATACGATAATCATCTATGATGTGGTTGCATGTAGTGTTTCAAAGTATATTTCAAATAATCTGCACATGGCGAGTTAATTTTCTAGCACCAAAAATGACAGCTAAATAAGCAAATAAACTGTAAAAGTAACATTTTAAAAATTGGAACATATTTTTCTTATATTACATATCATAACTGTAAATAATGCAGAGGGTGTTAAGACATTTTTAGAACGATTTCGATTAAGAATTTTAAAAAAGTAAATGTTTTGAAATAAAAATTTTGGCAACAGCTTATTTTTTGAAATGAAAAATATCTTCTGCTACTTTTAAATTTATTGTTCTTTCAAAATGTAGCATGTAAACAAGCTGTGGATTGAAGGATATGTTTTTGGGATTTCCGAAGAGAAATATTCTTATTCCAGAATTCAAAAACGTTGTGAAATGCATGGTATTAAAATTTCTATATGCAAAATAAGCAACATTATTGATCGGACAGGTAAAAACAGTCAATCATTATTTCTACATGTAAAGAAGACTCTAAATGAGTATCCGTAAAAAGTGTGTACTGTTTCATATGTTCCTAAAGTGAAATTGCTGGTAACAAATGAAAATCAATCAACACAGAAATCGATTGCAAAGTTTTTAGATACATCTGTATCAACAATAAATAAAATAATAAATCAAGATTTACAACTTTAAAAAGCTAAAAACCATAATGTTCACCAGCTTTTGCCGAGACATGTGGCTCAACGCAAAACATTGTGTAGAATCCTGTATGAAAACCATTTAGCAAGAGATAAATGGAAATATATTGTGACCCTTGATGAAGCATGGGTTTACCTAAATGACTGCAACAAAAAAGATCTATTTACTATAGGAAACGAGGAGAAAAAATTTACAAACCTGGTTCCGTCAATGTAAAGAAAGTTTCAGTAAGGGGTTTATGATAGTCGCAGGTTTCTCCTACAATGGGAAATTAAAAATAAAAAGAGTAGAAAAAATGTTAAAATCAACTCATCATACTATCAGGAGAAGGTTTTACGTCCAATATTTACAGAAGAAATTCCTCTTCTTTATCCCAATGACATTCAAAAAGTAAAACTTCATCAAGACAAAGCTACAAGTCATTGTTCGAAAACTACCACTGCATTCCTTGAAAAAAATGAAGACTAGTACAAGTATTGCATATATACCTTTTCAACATATTCTTGTGAAGTCCCCTGACATTTCACCTATGGACTATTGTGCCTTTGGTCTGTTAAAAAGAGCTCTTTCTAAACGCAAACCGACCACAATGGATAGACTCTGGAAAGTAGTGGAAGAGGGATGGAAAGCAATATTCCAGGAAATTTTACGAAAAGCTCTTATATCATGGAAATCACGATGCAGACTTATAGTCCAGAAAGAAAGCTATCAGATCGAACATTTAAAAAAATAGCCTTTACATTTTAAACATTAATTAAACGGCCCCAAAATCGTTTTAAAAATGTGTTAACACCCTCTGTATCTTGGCTCTATTTTTCCTAAGAATAAAAGCATCTTTTAAAAAAGGTTAAGATTATTATTAAATATTGTTGTTCCGATACTTTTCCATTATACCCCCGTCGATAATCCCATATCGAGAAAGAAAACAGTCGTTAATTATACTATTGTAATTATTCAATTTGCATCGCGCATTGTTTAAATTTACGTTTTTAGAAAATACTAAAAATAATAAAACTTTTTATTTGCATTTAATAAACTCAATAATTATCACTTATTAAACTCAATAATTATCACTTAAACGGCAAATTTTATTTCGGGTGGAAACTGCTTAGCATTCGAATCGATGTTCGATTGTGCAGCAACTGTAATCGCAACTTTTTTAAATGAAACAAAACTAAATATTGCTGTATTAAGCAGTTTTTTGTCTTTAGTGACTTGTGACCGTAATGTTCTTTTTGAATGACAAAATTATCACTAAGCCATCTTCCGTACCAACAAGCTTTAGCTTTGTTTAGCGTGTTTAACTTTATTTATCACGCTTCTGCAAATTGTTGCCCACACGCACGCACATACACAAAAAAAACAATTCGATTCAGATATATTTAATTTAAATTAAAATTTAGAACCATTAAAGTCATCATATCTATCTTATATTACTTTCGCTTCTCCTTACAAAAAGATGTTTCTTTAGGTTCATAAGCGGGGTATAATGGAAAAGTACCATTGTTTCTAATGCCCGGCTACTAGGATTTTACCCTTTGAGCACTACAATACGAAGAAATGATGGCACATTTTTAATTGGGCTACCAGTAGGCGTGCCACTATGAGCCCGAAAGTGGGTTTTCTTAATTTAAAATAAAGGACCACGAAGAAAATTCCAAGAATCGTCCTGACCCGAGAGTTATTAATTAACATGGAAGACATAGCGACCAAGATATATTTATATCGTAGCGACATAGCGACAAGTGAACCAGCGGCCACTGGTAACTACATTGGATCTTCGGTTTGCTCGAGATAAAAACTCGCAACATACTTCTAACGACACCTTAAACAACCAAACCATCGTGGCCACTGATATCGATTGCGAATTTTATAATAGGTTTAATAGGTTTTTTTAAGAAAAATTAAAATTTTATTTAAGTTTTACTTTGCTTTGTCGGCATAAATACAAAGGAAACAATTATTTTGTTCATTTGTTTACCAGACATTTAATAAATCAAATCTTATTTTAGAAAAAACTGCCATTCATTTCAGACTTTATTTTCTGAAGAGAAAATTTTACTCTACATCTTAAAAAGAAATTGACTTGAATTTTATTTTATTTTACATTTTCCCCGAATAACTTCGCCATTGTTACGTTTTACACATGCGCATGTAAAATACTGGAAAAAAATTCTTCTCGAAGGAAAAGTATTTTTAGCTTCAGTTTCCTGTTAATAAATCCTGACACAAAGTTGACTTTCAAACTGGATTATCGTTATATTCTGCAGAAAAATTCGTAGATAAGACAACTTAAAACAGAAAAACTTATATTTAAAGTCTGCTTAGACTTCCAGGTGAGATAAAATTGTGGTTAACTTATTTTTTCAAGCTGTGTTTGTTCATTGATAAACGACACTGTTATACTCATTTTTGCATTAATTAATTTTAGCATATTCGTGTTAGCAATTCGTTGGATTTTACTTTTATAAAATTTAATATCTATTAAGTTAAACTACACAAAATTTAACTGTGTACTTTGTACATTTAGAATAATTAATTTTCTGTGAAAATGTTTGGAAAGCAAAAAGGAAATGAGTAAGCGTTATTTGCATTAGTTGTTAAATAAAATTTAAAGTAATACACTCAAAAACCTGTATATAATATATATATATATATATATATATATATATATATATATATATATATATATATATATATATATATATATATATATATATATATATATATATATATATATATATATATATATATATATATATATATATATATATATATATATATATATATATATATATATATATATATATATATATATATATATATATATATATATATATATATATATATATATATATATATATATATATATATATATATATATATATATATATATATCCATATCCAAGTGTGTTATCGTGAAAGATAGAATTCAAGAATTTCGACTATCAACAGTAAATATCAATACATATTAAATACGTCGGTAAAAGATTGAATATTTCATTACATTCTTGTACTTTTGACCCCTCACTAGTGCAGATCGAAAATCTCAGATATGTGAATGTTAACATTCATTGGTGAAAATCGACTCTCACCATATTTCGATCTTTCACTGTAATGCGCTACAGAATTTCTGAAGCTCCCTTGGATATGTCAACAACTGTCAATCAAAAATTTTCTAGAAAAACATTTTTCCACACCCATCTAGAGAATGAATTCACTTTGAAATAAATTGCATATGAATTTAGAACAAGAAAATATTTAACTGCTTCCTTCTTTAACTGTTATAAATGATTTATTTATAAAACTTAACAATTTTTAGTTTTAATGTGAATAACTAAGACTTTTAAATATTTTGTAATATAGAGTATAGATATTTGAAATATTGTTACATTCTATAAAAAAAAGTTGAAAGATTTTTTATATAAAAGAAAATTATCAACGCATTTTATAATTTTCCAACTAAAATTAATTAATTAATACTGAAATATCGGAAAGGCATTCATTGCATGTACAAAATGATGATCTGAATTCCTATTATAATGGATTCATTCATTATTTTTATATATAAAAAACAAGATTTGGTCATATTTAAAGTCTTCTAAGTCCTAACTTGATTTAAGTGATGAGAATCATTCCTTTTAAATATATTAGATTTATATATTTCGTGTAATTTTTTTAAAAAAAGTTGTATTATATCTAATTTGAGAATTTTATTATATATGAAAAAAAGTCATAATATAAATAAACTTTGTATTGCTTATTGCCAATCCTTTAAAATATCCGAGAAAATGTTTGAAATTTTTAACTATTTTTACACTTGTAAATACTGGCAAAATCACCTCATAGAATTGTGAAGAGAATAAATTCGCTGAATAGTATTCAAGTCCTTAAATATGTGACATATTCGACTGACAAGAGTTCACTTTTATAATTAAAAGGCTTAATTTAGTGACTGCTTAATTACATTTGTACGCTTTCATTAAAAGCCAAAAGACTCCAAACTGTTGAAGTGAACATAAAAAATGTCGAAGACGCTTAGATTGTTTTACTTTTTTGTACCAAGAAAGAATGTGTGTTTTTTACTTTTACTTGCTGCTAACGACGTTTCTGGTTCAAATTAATTAAGTTGTTTTATCGCCAAGAGCCTGAACTTCTTTTAAATTACTTGCTTTTTAATGTAGTCTCTATGCGCTTGTTCCATTTAAAGCCATTATAATGTAATTTATGATTTTTTTATATTCGCACTTGGCCAGAAAAGTAATTGTTGGCGTACGTTGCTTTCGCCAAAAGAAAGAAAAAAGAGGGAATTTCTTGGAACACAAAGGATTCCAAAAAATAAAAGTAGACCAGACGATAATAGATGAAAGTATTGGTTATAAAAGGCTTAAAACTTTAATGCAATGTTAATCAGAAAAAAAGAATCAGGCGCACATTAATCTAAGGAAATGACATTTACTTTTGTGGATTAATAATGAAGGAATTTCTTTATAAAAAAAATCCTCTTCATATATTCATAATCATTACATCAAAATTAATGTGAACCTTGGGGAAAGAATTATTCATGTTAAGATAATAAAAGATGTTAAAATTATTGTAAGAATTTGTTGAAATGAGATATTTCATTTATAGGCAAATATTTTTTATATACATGTGTTATTATAGTTTTGGAAAATCAAAAATGTATGAACCCTTCAAAGTATAAAAGTTTAAACATAAATCATTTGCTTATAGGACAATTTATACGAGCTGAAAAGCAATAATAAGCGGCGTAGAGATGTTTACATTATGTTCTCCATATTCAAACATCAAAACTGTTTTACAAGCTTCATCTATATTTTAAATTTATTTTTCACTGAACATTTTATTGATGAATTAATATTTTATTATCTAATATTTTCTCGCGCAAAATCAAGCATAAGTTAAACATTTAAACCTTAAAATATAATTTATCTTTTCAATAAATTTTCATACGAATATTGCTTCAAATTTATGTCTATTTTATTAAAATATAAACATAAAGTATATTAAATATATACATTTTTTATTAAAATATAAACATAATGACAAAGGCGTAGATCCGAGTTTTGAGTCTCAGACTGGGTAAGGTCTACTTAGCCTTTCATCCCTTCAGTGGGTCAATAAAATTGAGTACCAAGCATGCTGGGGAACTAAACATTGAGGATCTTACATTAGGCTGATCACCTAACCGGGACATATACACCCCAAAGTACCCCAGCGCCCTCTGTCACATTCAGTTTTAGATATGAACACTGTAGATCTAATTTATGGGGACTGCTAGGCCAATTGGTTTAATTTACACAAATAATGAATATGGAAAAAAGAGAGATTCAAATGCATAAAATAGCTAAAATTTCTATATAAATCATTTAATTTCTTTTGAAGTACAGTTTTTTCACGTTTTATTATTAGAACATCTAAGATAGAATGCTTGTAGTAAAATTAAAATGTTAATTTTCCAGATCTTCTAATTTCAAAATGAGCATTATAAATAGTTTTATTATATGAAATAACTTTTTTCACAAAACCCAATTAGAACTTTGTGTATTAACTCTTTGAGAATTATTAACTTAACTTGTAATTGGTTGTGAGTTTTTAAAATACCTACCGTATAAACATCTTTTAAAAATGCTATTATTTAGTATTCTGAAATGCAGGTGAATATTTTTCTAATAAAAATTTTAAAAAATTAAATAATTGCTTAGTTCAATCTTAGAATCACAGCAGTTTTTAACTATTAGATATTATTTATTCATTTTCATTTAAAAAAGTCTCCAAAGTTAAAAATAAATTAATTTTTAGCAATAAATTAAAATTAAATTTTTCATACAATTTATGTTTAAAATAAATTTTAATAAAAAATAATGATTACTCCTGATTACTTTTATTGGTATCGTCAGACATTTAACATGAAAATCAGAATCATCTATTGTGTGATATATCCACTTAATTTTACCAAATTAGAAATATTTGATACTTTTAATTTATTTTGTACTAAACTGCAAAAAAAAATTTAAAATACAAAATCTACAAAATTAATTAAATTACTAAATTACGACATCAGTTTGCGGTTCAATGTCTATGGAGAATTATTATAAGCTATAGTGACAGGATTTCTTTTTTCAAATAAATTAATAGAGCTGCTCTGTACTACTCTATTATCACTACGCCGCAGAAAAGGAGTTTAATCTCTTTAAAACCTTAATGGTTTTTTTATAATATACTTTTATTAGTTATTGTATTACCTAATTGTTATTACAATTCGGTTTTTCTGTAGTTTAATTTTAATGAAGCACACAATAGGTCTTTATTTGAAGGTATTTTTTTCATTTTACGAAAGTCTTGTTACTCAAATCATTTCCTAGTTACTGATCAATGTCAATATCAGAGTAGTATATTTCAGTTGTTTAATTAAGAGAAGAATTGAATTTTTTGAAGAAAGAGCTGTTCATTTGCTAGAGTAAGATAAAAACTAAAATATTGTTCAATATGTTGTCATAAATAATATTAAAAAGATACCTAAAAATATATATGGTCGTAAATGTCAGTCAATAAATGAAAGCATTTTTCAAACTTTTTACAATGATTTAAGCTTAATTCATGTAAATTAAATTAATACAAATAAATTTTATTTATATTTATAAATAAAATGAATATATGAATATATATTATATAGAATATGAAAAATATGCAAACGTCTTTATAAATCATTTTTTAAAATATATCATTTGTTCGGTAAAATTATCAAATTACTTGATTTTAAATTTTACTTTAGTATCAGAAAAAAATAAAGGGAAATTATAAACAAAGTCAATGCTTTCATTTTTACACTTCTGTTTGTTATTTTAATCTTGAAGCAATTTATATTTGTGTACTCTATCATTAAATTTTTATACTTAGTAATTTTCCAATAAAGTGTGGTAACTAATATTTTTGCTTAATATTTATTCATAACGAAATATTTGTAATAGTATTTATAATTAACAATTATTTATTACTAGTCAAAAACACTAAATTAAAAATTGATAAAAAACACTTAACACTAACTAAAGAGATATAGAAAATGCCTGCTTTACTATCTCAAAAATACAGAATTCTTTATTTTTAAAATAACTTGAAGTTTTGTATAACTAAGGCAATAATATATATATATATATATATATATATATATATATATATATATATATATATATATATATATATATATATATATATTATAATTAATATAAATAAAATTAAAAAAATATTTAAATTAATTATAAATTGCCTTAGTAATACAAAATTCAAGTTATATTAAAAAATAAGGAATTATGCATTTTTGATTGCGAAGAAAACATTTTCTATATCACTTTAATTGATCTAGCTTGTATAAATAAATTCAATTAGGTAAGTATCAGTTTATAAAAATGGCTACGTTAATTAAGCCATACTTCTATCACTAGTAATACAGTACAAGAAATAAGATATTCTTTACGAAAAATATATATCCCATAACTATTGCAAAATGTGGAAATATATTTTTCGAAGTAAATAAATTCTCTATATTCTGAGAACTATATATATAAAGCAAATACAATATTAATATATGATACACTTAATATTTATAAAATTTTACAAAATAAAAGATTCATATTTTTCTCTTCTTTTGTTTCGGGTAGTTATTCGCACTATGTTCTTCTTTCACTCACGGAATCTTATAAGCATTTATTTATTATTTAAATTGATAATGAATCATTGCATGTATCCATCATCAGTGTGATAGCTGAGATATCAAACTTTAGAACTAACGACCAAAACATTGATTATTCAAATCGCAGGTTGTTTTCTCATCCTTAATTAACTGTAACATGTTTGCAATATTCATGTGTAAAACTAATGCACATCATATTTTATCAATATTTACAAATCTGAAATTTCAGGTAAAAATGTTAGGGTAATAAAATGCCTTTAAATGCACCACATGGCCTACGATGAAAAAAATATCAATCTTATTTATCTTGTTAATCTTATTATTAATAGATAAAAATTGCCGCCTACCCTGTGTAGTGGTCAGAGTGCCTGACTGCGGATAGGAAATTCTTGAGTTCGAATCCCAGTTCGGGCATGGATATATTTCCTGTCTCTTTCTATCCTGTCTTTATATGAATGGTTGCCCACAATATAAACGGGTTCCTATGGCATGTGTGTACTGAGGAAGTCGGACTCCACACCAAAATATGGTTCAGTTGGAAAAGTGAAGAAGCGCACCCCAAATTGTCAGCCTGGCTGACAACAACAACAATAGATAAAAAATAATCAGCATTAATTTTTAATAATAGATTAGTTAAGAGTGAATAAAAAAGTATACAGCCGACTATTTCAATGTAATGTAGATGGAAGATGTCTGTAAACAATAACATATAATCATTTATATAAAGAAGTAGAATTTAAATTTTTAATCGTATAAACCATTTATTTTATTAGTTTTAACTATAATAGAAACCGGCTGAAGGAATATAAATGAATAAATAAATTTGGTACGTAAACTCGGTAAGATACTCTCTGTCATGAGAAATAGAGTTTTTTTATAAGCCTAAAATTTATTTTATTTATTATTTTGAATGTAATGTGTAAATAATACAAAATAAGAGATACATACACATTTTCCTAACATAGCAATTTTGGTCATACTTTTCTTATTCTTGCTATTTCTTTTCATTAATTTTGTGTTTATTTTCTTACATATAGTTCATTGCATAGATATAAATTACAAAATTATACGCAATTTTTACTGCATCCTTAAACATTTAATACTTTAATATCACACTGACAAAATTTCATAGTTTATACAAACTGCCCATAACTCGACTCTAATAAAAAAAAAAACGTTCGTAAACTTAAGTATTCTTTTCTAAAAAGAAAACTGGCGTGTTTAAGAGAAAACTAATGCGGTTCATAAAAATGTTGATTCTACATGTAGCAAGGAAAAATGTAAGTTACATGCTTACAACATGCATATTTCTTGCAATATATTGATGTTTGGATTTCAATAGTTTTCAGAAAATTCTGTTTCTATTTACGCCAAAAGTAATCATTTTTTATTAAAAAAGTTCTTGACAACAGGTGAGCTATTGAATATGTGCTGTAGAATTTGATTTAACTTAAAACCAAATTTATATAACTAAAAGTAGTGAAAAGATCTTTGAAATTTTATTAGAAGATTCATAGTTAATAAACAGACTATATATGTCTCATAAAAATGAAATTCATATAAATTTTACAAAATCGACCGATTGTTTTCATCAATGCTGCGCATTTACATTCTCTTTAAGAGCAATAGACACAGAAATTACTTTAAGAGCAATAGACACAGAATTTTGTATTTTTAATCTAAATATTCTACTTTTAAGAAAGAAAAGTACGAGAAATATACAACAGTGATATTTAGATTAATTTTTGCATCCTCGTGTGTTCTCTATTCTGAATATTGTGCTAATCTAAATAACCTTATATCATTATAAAAAAATAAAAGTGTACTAGTAATTCACATATTGAGAACTGTTAAGAAAATGGGTTGAACACACAAACTCGGGCACAGTAGCCTTACAATAAAGGTTGCTAAATTCTGAGTTTAGGGATTTTTTCGGCGGATTTTCTTATGTATCTGGAAAACTGGATTTTATTACTTCATAAAGATGGAAACCAATAAAAACTATGTAGTAAATTCTATTTTGGCAACATTAGTATTTACATCATCGCGCACGTCACAATATATCATCTTGGCAACATTTCTTCATCGCGAAAAAATTCAGAATTTGGAACCTGGATTACACGGCACCTGTACCCAAACTCTATCCATTCGACTTACCCATATGTATTTTATACATTTTCATATAATCATTTATGGACATTAATTCCTGAAAATACTGAACAAATAAGTCTATTTTATAGGGGGCCTTTGGCTCAAAAATTTAAAAAAGATAGTGCGATTTTAATGAGATTAATTCTACAGATTAAATTTTTCTTAGCCATGACCACCATCTTACACGAAATCACCTAAAGGAGTAATGCACAATTTTCAAAGACTTTCAAACAAGTGTATTTGTTATTGATCCTTATTTAATGTAATCTAAAAGGTTTTCAAATTTTTATCTGTTCTGATTCAATAGTTATTGCAACAATGTTTTTATACTGATTTTGATAAGTTGTTTCTTTAAAGCGAAATGTACAATAACTAATAAAATTGAATTTTATTTACATGATTATAGAGTGAAAATACATTCAACTATTGGAATGAAGTTTGCCTTATTTTATTTTTTAATGAAAAGTAAAATATTTTAATTATAAAAAAGATTCATCTGTTTAATAAAATAGATGAAAGGTATTGTTAAAATTTTTGGATAGCATACCATGAGTAATATGTTAAATAAATTGAAGAAATTTATATTTTTTTATGTATACACACAAAACTGAATGTTCATTGCTTAACAGACAGTTATTATTAGTCTTCATAAAACATCTCATCCCTTAATTTAGCAAGAATGTTTGATTGGATCTGCTTCAGCATTTTCTTTTTTTTATTTTATACTATTGGTTTACAGTTTTATTTTAAAACAAATTCAAAGACGTAATCAAAGCTTTCTTACGGAACTAAAATTAAAAAAATTAATTTCATGTGTAAATATTTCTGAACAGAAATAAATATTTTATATTGTCGAAAATATTTTATTAAAGCTTAAAATCTCAATTTAAGAAAGTTAGAAATATTTGGAATCCTTAATTAGTTTTGCTTGAAGTATAGCTTTTAAATGTCTGGAATGATAATCTAAATTTTCTTTTATCTTTTTAAATTATTGCGTTTTGTGGAAATTATTACGCTAAGGACTAAAAATCATTTTATAAATTATTCATAACAATATACCGTTTAATAATATTTAATTTTATACTAGATATTTTCGGGGTATTTTTGATCGGGCAAAGAATAATATAATCCATTTATAGAGGAAATAAAATAATAATAAAAAATAATAAAATGATAAATAATAAGTAAAATTCCAATGCATTCATCCTTATCGTTAAAAATGTTCTCTAAATCAAATTCAATAGTCACTTTCATAAACAATACAATGATGAAAATATTGATTTCGATTATATTATGCATAATTTATTTAAACGTTTCCAGTCTTCAACAGGAAGCTTAATTAGTTTCGAAGCATATTAGTACGTCTCATTTATAATAGCAATTTTAATGATTTTAGAATTCATATTGAAATTCTTATGCATATTCTTTACAATTGCTTAAAATATTCTACTTTATGGCTGAGGAAAATAAAGGCACATGTGTTTGAGACAAACAGTTTAAACCAAGTTGATTTTTTAATTGTTACGCTAGTATAATTATTTCTTCTTTAATTACACATCGAAAATGTGATAATCTTTATTTAATATGTGAGCTATTTGACATGATGGTAAACTTCATATATATCAAATTCCAAGACTCTATACTCAGCTCTTTATCTAGAAAACCTTGCCGTTTTTTCTTCATGGATTTTCGATTCCTCCCCTATACAGAATACCAAATTAAAAAATAAAATATCCCTTAGGTTTTATTCTATGAAATAAGAAAATAAAATTATTTCTTTGTCTGTCTCTTGAGAAAAATAGGTGAAATATCTATTTTGTCCGTTTCCATTGTTAGAGATCAAGTCTGAACTTAAGAATTGAAAATAATTCGTTCTTATAAATATTTCTTACGTTATTTAAAATGATATAATCAGTAAGCTACATTGATCATATAACGTTTGTAAAGATATGTAAACGGAAGAGAAAACTTATAAACTTTATATGTAAAATTCCTTAGAAAAATTACAAATTAAAAATGAACTAAAAATTTGAAAAAAATCCTGATTAAATTATAACAGAAGGAATTTATTTTTTTCAACATAAGAAAATTTTGGGATGAAAAGACTGATTAAGTATAATACATTGATGGATATTCATACGTGCAATAAAAACTTTTAAAAATAAATCATTTTTAATGAATTTAACTATGCCAATTTTGCTGTAAATAGGAAAGAAGATAAAATATATATAATGGATTCTTCGCATTTTTTTCTGAAGAGTAAAAGATTATTACTGAAATTATATATTGGCTATTTAATTCACGCAATACAAAATAAATCATCTATATACCAAAGCTATTTCTACTATATCTAAAATAGAACTGCTCTTTGCCAAACTAATCTGATAATAAAAATTACAAAACTTTAATAACTGAAGTTCATTGTTGATATCAATATTATTTAATAGGAAACACTTTTCAAATTAAGATGCATGAAACAAATACTAAACATTACAATAAATTTGTATAAACAGAACAAAACTGTTGTGAAAATATTTTTTTAAAAATATTGTTGAAAGAAATTTTGCGTAGTATAAAACGTCTGACATTAACATACAAATATATTTACAAACTGATTGCTGCTTAAATAAACTATTTAATTATCTCGTATATAAGTAATTTATTCTGCAATAGGATTATAGACTTATTCGTGAAATTAATATGATTGTAACGGTATGATTAATATTATTTTTGTGCGGTTGTTTTATCTACAGAATCTCATAATTCCGACAACTTTCCGATTAAAAGTATTCTGGCAATTGCATGTAAATGAAAATCATTGATCATAATGTTATGCAATGGAGTTAGTTCTTATATACAACAAAACATAAGAACCAACGATTTCAGTCAAATACAAAATCTATGTATTAACAAAATGAGAAAGGGATAAATGTTAAATTAAGTTGAAAATCTGAAGCAAACGTATAACATTAAAGAAAGAATGTTTCATATTAAAATATTTCGCTTCATTTTATATCATGATATGGACAAATTGTGTGTTTATATTATTTTAATAGCTAGGTTATACATCAATTGAATACATAAATGTTTATATATATATATACACTGTAAAAAAAACGGAAGAAATACAGTAAAAATCACTGTTATTTAAATAGCTGTCATAGGAACACTAATGATTACAGTAAATTTTACTGTAAAATTCAGCCGCAGAAAATCGTTTGCTGGGCATGCGCATTGAATTGGCGGGATAAAAGTTTCTTCTGTTCCTGTGACAAATGAATCAAATTAATTTCGCCATTTATTTGCACTTGTTTTCGCTTAGTGAAGTTGGTGATATTTTGAGAATAATTATTCCTTTAGTTGAAGTTCTATTGAAATTTAACCACCAAATATAAGGTAACGTATACTTTTCATATTGTTTATTATGCAAGTTGTTAGCTAACTTTGATATATATAAATTCTTATAAATTTGACTGAACATTTCAAAAAATTCTAAGCTGAATTTACAAACGATCATATTTACTAGTATTAATTTAGTGTCAATATTTTTTACTTACTTTTTATTAATATTTAAAATATTTTATAGTAGTTTGGTAACATAATTGATTAGTACTTTAATTATCAATTTTTTGATGA
Organism: Latrodectus hesperus; assembly: GCA_037975125.1. Lineage (NCBI taxonomy): Eukaryota > Metazoa > Arthropoda > Arachnida > Araneae > Theridiidae > Latrodectus > Latrodectus hesperus. Next base: position 74,818,416 of record CM075855.1, on the reverse strand, counting down.
AATTAGAATTGTATTTAAGTGCTTCCATTGTTATAAAATTGCTTAGCTATATTTCTTTCGAAACTAAAAGTGAATAATCGTCTATTGTTATATTCTTTTAGATATATATTATTAAATATATTAACGGAATTTCTATTTTATTTCGTTGTGGAAAAGTCCTGATTTTTCTGTCATTGTAAAATGATATAATTTATTGTATATTAACTAAATATAATTTTTATATTTTTAATAATTTTTTGATTAGAATTTTATTAAAAAATGTTTATTTTTTAATACAGATTGTTAAATTGCATTCTAATTTTTTTAGGCACAAATGTTTGTAAATTCTTTCAATAAAATAATATTACAATTAATGATATTTATTAGAATAAATGGTCTTGTGTTTAGAATTTGCATGAAATATAAAAATGCATTTCAATGGAAAATGTAATGTTTTTTAAAATATTTATTTTTTAAAATCATTATTTTATAACAAATATATAAGAAACATTTTTAAATACATATTAAGAAGTACTATTCGAATTAAGGTGATTTATTTAGAAAATGTAAATTTTATTATTTTATAACCATGATTAATTTTTTAAATTTATATTACTAATTAGAAAATTAATTAAAAACCTGTTTGGGTAATCTTGTTGGTAGTTTGATATTTATAAAACAAAATTTCTGGCAACATATTTTTTTTGAAAAAAATTACATTATTACTGCAAATTTAACTTTATTTTATTAAAAAATTGCAAAATTTGTAGTGCTATTTATGATTTATTTACATGTTAGTGAAGAAATCTGAAATTCATAAAAATAAAAGCTAATTTAAAATTATAATTAAGAAACAAATACATGAGTGAAACTTTGTAATTTGTTCTTGCTTAACATATTTAAAACATATTGTGCTCAAGATTTTTTTAATACTACTGTGCACATTAAATATTACCTTCCAATATAGTCACACTTTTTAAAAAAATTTTTAAATATACCTATGTTTAGAGAAAATAAGAATTTATGAAGAAAATGTTTAATTTGTAAAGGAAGTTTTAAAAATAGAATAATCACAAATAACTTTTAGTAGTAAAACTATTCAGAGTAAAGCCTCTTCTTACCGACTTCAGCCATTTTTGAAAGATTCAGCCATATTTCTAAAAGTTTTCTATTTATCCTTCATTGTGATGTCCGACAAGAGGCCAAAATGCAGTATGTTTTTTGATGTTATGATTGAAGAGGCTGTAAAATTAATATGAGGCTTCTCCATTTCAAAGAAAAACATTAACACACCTAGTGATATTTCCACATTAAAAAAAGATGGCCTTGCTTATTTTTAAAGCAAAGCATTTTGGACCATTTTAAGTGTTTAACTGCTGTAGATTTAAATGAAAGACTTAAGTTTGCATCAGCTAACAAAATTAAAAGAATTGTTAATTTCTTAAAAACTTCTCCTCCTGGAGGTTGTAAAATACAATTTTCAACCATTGAGGAATTGGATGGAAAAGAGGATATTGGAGCGTTTATTATTCTTCTATCAGCAGATTTTGGAGAAGACTTGAAAAAATATTTAGAAATACTGCAATAAAGTACTCAAAATTTTATTTTAAAAAAATTGCTGCTTAGTAAATTATAAATAAGAAATTTAGAAATGAATATAAAAGTTAATCATAAATAAATTAATCAGGAATTTGTTTATTGGTTTTAGATTTCCGCATCTTCTCAGGATGCAGTAGATATTACAGACTTACCTTGCACACCATGTCTATTAATTTGTGGTATGTATTATTTACATATTTCATAAGGTTTGAAGTGTTTTAACTCAAAAGCAAAAATTTGTTGTTACATTTATTGACCTCATCAAAATTGCTTACTCTGCTTACATTCTATTTAAAATAAATCATATGAATATATAAAATTCTAAGAAAATCTAAATAAATTGTTTTAGTTAAATATATCTTTTTTGATACAACTTCAATTGTATTCTTTATTTATCTCTAAGTACGTATATAATAACGCAAGTATGCAGACCTAATGAACAGCAAATTTTTTTTATATTTCCTAATTTTGCACTATTTCGTGTAATTTTTTATTGAAATTAAAGTTTTCTTAGCGGGAAATACAACTTTGATCTCACTCTATGACAACTTAGATTTCACTTTTGAGGTAACTATTTACGAATTAAATAAATTCAGTTTTAAGCAAATGTTTTATAAAATGTCATTTCATAAATTATTGTTACTTTGACACATTGTAGCATTTTAATTTTTATGTTTATTTTCGTCGGAAATATTTTTAAATTGTGTATATATGTGTGCAAAAGAAATGTTTCCATATTCTCTACAAAATTAATTTTTTTAAACTTAAAATCGGTTTTTGTATGTTATCTTTAAAATAAGGGCATAAAGTTCATATTTCGCACTTTATTTCTAAAAATTTGTAATTCCCAATTGGAAGTGTTATGATTTGCTTTTCAGAGGATATAATTTTCAATAACATAAGTGAATCCTTATAAAACCAAATCTATATTCTCTTTTAATTAAATCAATTACAAATTAGTTTCTCGTGATAGAAAACATCAGTTAGAATGATTTAATTGAAGTAAAGATTTTATCATTTTCATAAAAAGTGAGACCTTCATTACCAAAAATTCTTATCATGAAATTGCTAAAATCCCTTGAAATAATTTTTATCATCAAAATGTTTGTGATTGCATAAATGTAACAACCACTTGTTAACTATTAAGAGAAGTATATTTTAGGGAAATTCAATCAATTATGTAAAACAATAAAAATTTCTAAATATTTTATTGAACTATTAAACAACTTTTCCTCTGAAATATTCAGCTCTTGATATTTCAAATTAGTTATTTGTGTCTATTTTTTTTTTTTGTTTTATTTTGTTTTTCAGGTGCTTGTTTGTTCAACTTTAATCCCTCGCGGGGAACGAAATCTAAAAAAATATGTCAAGGAAGAAATCCAAGCACATGTTTTTGTCACTTTTAAATACTTTATACAACTTTAAATGGCTATAATTATTAAAATGTAAATAAAAAAATTCTTTACAATTATTTGTGTATTGTCAACTATATTGCTTTTTTTCTCAGAATCATTATTTGCTTACATTATAATAGAAAAAAATCAATTACTTTAAGCAATATCAAAAAGAAAACTTTTTGTCTTTACAGTATAATTAAAATACTACTTCATTAACTAATTCCCCTTTGGTATTTTTAGTAAAATGGAATGTTTTGTAAGATTTCTTTTTATCCGAAATCTGTATAATCACAGATATATCAAATATCAATTTTATGCAAAGCTTTGTATCTTATTCAATATAACTGCTATTTCTTAATTTTTTTAAAAAAAATATGTAATAAAAAATTTAACCTTCTTAACTATTCAAGTAAGTTACGATTTGATCCAAGATTTTGAGGTAAGAAAGTTAAACAATCTCGTTAGGTATTGAAAGTTAAACTATTGATCTCAAAATGTTCTGAAAAATGACATCTTCTGCAATATAACATTAGTTATGTTTTTGTACTTTGTCTATTATATAAAAGATTGCTTAATAATTGTTGGCCCATAGTTAAGAAATTAGCTAATGTGTTTTCAAAATTGATTTATACTCTACTGTTATCTTTACAAAACATGATGATAGCTGTAAACAGCTATTGCAGTAGGTTTTGTAGAATATGCAGCAAAATGCCTAGTAAAATGTGCTATAAAAATAACAATAAAAAGTGCTGTAAGAATAACAATAAAAAGTGCTGTAAAAATTACAGTAAAAAGTGCTGTAAAAATTACAGTTAAAAGTGCTGTAAAATTACAGTGGAAAGTTCTGTAAAATTACAGTGAAAACTTCTGTAAAAATTACAGCAAAAAGAACTGTAAAAGTTTTACGAATATGCTGTAAAATTTACAGCATATTATACTGGCGCCCAAAACGCCAGCACATTTTGCTGTAAAATTACAGTGCTTTTTTTTAGAGTGTATATATATATATATATATATATATATATATATATATATATATATATATATATATATATATATATATATATATATATATATATATATATATATATATTGTATCGCAAAAGTGCATAAAGAAAAAATTATTTTTAGATGCAAGCATACATTGGTTTAAGATTCAATAAACTTTTGGTCTATTGGTTGCTTTAGGATCATTTTTTTCCAAACATGAGTTAATTCAAGTTGAAGCTTATGATTCAAACCTATAATTATTTTAAACATCCAAGCTTGCAGAGAATGATAAAACTACATATTTAACTTTGAGCAATTAAGTGACAATGCAAATACCAGTCAGACCCTTTATATGTATAATTATACTTGTAGTGAGTAAAATCGATAAAATTTTTCATCAATTAATAAACAGTTAAAACTTTTCATACATTTGGTAAAAAGTCTTTTAATTTATTACTGAAAAACTCTTAAAGAGAAACATTGGTTCTATCACATTGGCTATAACAGTTTTGCTACGATTGCTGTTAGTGTCCTGTAGATTAGTAGATCATATGATCAGTAGAAACATTGGTTTTATCACATTGGCTATAACAGTTTTGCTACGATTGCTGTTAGTGTCCTGTAGATCAGTAGATCATACGATCAGTAGAAAAAACATTTTGTATCTTTTGATATTTTGAAGTATTTCTGATTATTACAAATGGAGTAAAGAGATCTTTTTAGATCAATCTAACATATAAAGTAATTAATAACCTAGATAGCGCGTTAATGCTAAATCAATGTAGAGTGCAAAGACCAAGTGGACTGTAGATGGAATTTTATTCGTTGTCAGAAATCCAATGGTACCTTTGCAAAAATAAGATCAGTATTAGCGAGCACCTATTCAAAAGGATTGTTGTTTTTCAATAACATTTTAACAATAGAAATTTTTGTATAAATTCAAAAATGATTAAAAATGTAGTATGATAAAATAAAAAATTTATCTTATTACCTACTTATCAATAGACACGATTTCAAACTATTTTCTTATTTAAACATCGTAATGTTTTTTGTGTGATTATTTGAAGTCAAACATCGTATTTATTTTCACTGATAGTAACATTTTTGGAATTAGAGATTAATGTGCAAGAAAAAGGGTTCTTCAAACCTTCTAAAATATGGGTACTTCTTTTATGCTAAATTTAAATTTTCATTGTATAAAATATGTATTTCAGTGAAAAAATTAACCAATATATTGATTTAATAAGTATTGTTTATTTGCTAGATGTTTATGTTTATCTTTTTTTTATATAATTAGCTATTTATTTAACACATGTTTTATCAGCAGATTAAATAAGAATGTTTTTATTTTTTTAAATAAACTTATTTTACAAATTTATTAAAAATACATGAGTCATGAAATTGAATGTATAAACGAGCATAAAAAGATAAAAAAAATGATTTTACATTTGAGTTTATAAAAATTCCTTTAACTTTACAATTTAAATCGTTTATTTTTACAGAATTGATTTATATTTTTCTATCATTGTTCTTCCTAAATTAAATTATGAATTAAAATTTTCTAACATTTTATTTACGCATGCAGCTTAAGTACAATTGTAATTTATGTTGGTTGTAGTTATTTAACAATTGAATATATTCAAATTTAGGGGGGATTATATTTTAAAGATACCCTTGGCTTCTATCCAATTTGGTGCTGATTGAGAGATGTTGACTATGATGATAAGTACATTTTAATTATTTGTGTATCATTGATTAGCGTTTTTGATACCATTTTGTTTCTCCAAACAGTTTTAGCGGCAAAAATATTGCAAATTTCCCCATAAAGCATTCTAAAATATACTTTCCACAAATTTATATAAAAGGTAAATGAAGCTTACTTTAGATAATCTATTAGAAAATTCAAATGGATTGCAGACAAAGGAAATATCGCATTCTTTGGAACTGCTGTCCGTAAGACTAAAATTTTCAAATTGTTTTGAATGCATGAAAGATAAAAACCTTTGAATTGTAGTTTTATTCAAATTAATTACATCAAAACTATACCAAAATGGTAAAACATTCATGAAATTAAATTTTATATTGTCAAGCGTATATAAATCTCAACAACTGTTAAGAAAATATCACGTTTTCAATAGAACATCACTATTTTTTTTTATATTTCTCTATATCTTTTCTCTTTTTACTATAAGCATAATATGATTTCTTGAATAATAAATTTTCAATAAAATTAAGTTTTCTTTTTCCTTGTACTTTTAGCAATTAATTATATTCAATTATTAAATGCTAAAACTTTACTTATAATCTTTACGTAAACTTTACTTATAATCTTTCAGCAGGTAAAAATGGAGTTGTTTTCTTTAAATCTTATTTTAACGGTATTCAATTTAATTTCTTAATTAATCTCTATTGTTGATTTAATCTTTCATATTTACTGTTGAAAGATTGATATTATGCTCTAGCTATGTCAAAAAATAATAAAAACTTGATTCAAATAATTTATTTTGTAATGAGAAATAATTTTTGATGACAAAAAGGTATAATATAAATAGATAAAATCTATTAACAATTGCTTCAATGATCTTGCCAAAAGTGAATGGATATTAAATTTTAATACCAATAAATTTAAAATAGGTATTTATACGTTTTGAAATAGACATCTTTGCTTAAATTAATTACTATTTATATAATTGCTTTTCACACAATACTAATTAAAATCGACTTATTGAATCGATTATGTCCTAAATTTACCAGTATATTATTAATGAATAAGAAACTATTTTTCATATACTAATCTTTCAGATAAAAATAATACCCGAAAAAATCCGCTTTCTGCGAAGATAGCTCTTCACTACTGCTGTCACGAGAGATAACTCACTATTCACGGTTGAATTGCTCTGAAAGATAACACGGAAACCGGAAGAAAAAAATTGCATTCTGCAGTGAAATGGTATCTATTCCAGGAAATAAGTAACCATCAAATTGAAGAAAGAGGCATTTATATCCGATGGGTAATCATCTTATCATTGAAAATGTCGTTGTGCAGATAATATTAGGGAGTTCCAAATAAAACAGTTTTTGAAATAACTGTTGCGTTAAATAAGGCCTTCGAGAATATTCTATAGGAAACAACTCATGATCAATTTCTTTTTAAAAAATGTATTTTTACCAGTATATAAAAAGTAGGAAGATGTACCCTTCATCTCCCCTTGAAATCAATGGTACACGAGAGGACTATCGAGCATAAGAAATGGCATTGTTGATATACTTTTATATCACATTTGCTTCGATGCAATTTTTTTCTTTGGAGAGTAAAAATGTGGAATAGGTACGCCTCAATTTGTTTTGAGAGTAATGAAATTTGGCAGATATTTATAAAATTTCATTTTTTCCCTTCCACATTTATTCAACGTGAATAATAAAAAAAATGTACATGTACTACTCAGCCATTTTATTTTATTTTTACTTTTATGTGTCTCAAAAATTCAGTCAGACATAGCAGCTTCACATAAAAAGTGACAAGAGATTTCCGTTGGCTTAGTACGAGGTATTATCACGTTTCCTCGGATTGGAAAATTGCAAGTTTGATCTTAACTACTATAGAACGCCAGAAGATGCATGGTACGTCTCTGCTTTTTACATGCACAGAAGAAGAAAATCGAAAAATTTTATGATTTCTTCCTTTCTGAGAACACAAAATATTGCCCAAAATTCATGAAAAAAATCCTCCTATAAAGCAAATACTCGGTTACGACTAAGAGAATCCGTCAAGAAAACATTTGTATAAGGTATACCCTACAAGGAATCAAAATAGATAATTCAATTACAATAAATTAATCCGTGAATAACTGTAGAACATTTAAATTAATGTTTTGTTGTTGTTATTTGGCATCCCCTTGACCAGCAGTGCTAAATCAGGTCCATGAGTTCATTCATCCTGAAGAAATCCGGTATTAATAGGGGGTCGTGTACCAGGTCTTGCCTGGTAAGTCCCAGACAGGATAAAATGTGACCAGGGGAGGCTAGTACAGAAGAGCATCTAGTGCAGATTTCGAAGTGATTAATGTTCTAATTTAAATAATTATGAAGGAACAAATAAAATTATATTCTTTTAAGAATTACTAAATTGTTATTTAAGACACATATTGGTATAACAGAAAATATTAATAGATAGAAGTAGAAAAGACAGAAAAACAGACATTGTGTCATTTTTATTACAGACAGGAATAATTAAATAAATGCATTAAAAATAAACGAAAACAGGCTCAAATTTGCGCTTGAATTTTTGCGGCAAATGAAAGTTAAGAAAAATTATTTTAATTACATTATGAATTTAATTTAAAAATTTTTTCATATTGGTTCGTATTTATTATTTAAAAATCAAAATATTTGATTTGTTAGGAGGATAAGTTGATAATAATTCCAAGAAAGTATTTTACTTAAAATATTTGTAAAAAAAATTTCAGTATCTTTTTTAAAATGAAAATAAAATATTTCATATGAAATAATAAAAAAAATATTTTAAATGCAATGTTTCAAAATATTTTTCTTAATTGGTAATTATCTATCTATATCTATCTATCTATATATCTATATCTATCTATCTATCTATCTATCTATCTATCTATCTATCTATCTATCTATATATATATATATATATATATATATATATATATATATATATATATATATATATATATATATATATATATATATATATATATATATATATATATATATATATATATATATATATATATATATATATATATATATATATATATATATATATATATATATATATATATATATATATATATATATATATATATATATATATATGAATTAAATTAGAAGAAGAAATACAAGAATACGTAAATATATTTATAAATAAGAAAGTATAATAATATATTAGAAAATATTTACAGCATTACCAATGAAACTTAGGTACTTAACAGTAGTGATTTTTAAAAGTTTAAGTTTCTTCGGAAAGTACTAGTGTTTATTTATATTGATATTGAAATGAGTAAATCAAAATGAAATGATTGAAATGATATCCATGGAATCAACAATAATATCCTAATCAGGATTTTCTTTGTGATGGAAAAAGTAATGAAAAAAAAAGAAATTTTATTCAAAAGAAAGTTCAGTAATTGGTTTTTCTTTTCATTAGAAAAATGCTTAAAATCAAAATAGCGAAATGATTTTATTCGAAAAGTAATAATTTTTCAGAATTTTGTTAATTTACATAATTTGATGAATAATGCTAAATTTGGAATATACTTGAGAAAATAAGGGAACTCAGTAATTCAACCTATTTTTTCTGATATTTAAAATTTATTTTGTGTATAAGAAAAAAATTATATTTCTGCCAATGTTTATGACTTTGATAGTTTTATTTATTAATTTATTTTTCATTTTTTGATGATGTATGCATTACAATTGCAGTGGAATATTGAAAATGAAATATTATAAAGTTTTTTACATTCTAAATTATAAATCCATTACTTCAGTTTATGAATCATTTTTAAGGGAACCATTATTTATAATTTTTTTACATCTAATTATGAAAGATTCGTTTTTGATTGATTGGTATTTTTTAAAGACATTTGAATTATCAATGTTATTAAGAATAATACTTAATACAATGTTATTAAGAATACTTAATACAATGTTATTAAGAAACAATCAAAAATGAGAAATTTATTTACAAAATAAATCAAGTTTTTCCTAATTTAACACACTTATCGGTATAATAATTTTTGTTCGTCACTTAAATATTCATAAAACTATATAGCCTTATGCATTGAAATAAAATTTGAGATATATTATTCAAAGAATTTGGGCAATTCAAAAATAAAATCGAATTCAATTGCATGTTTAAGTCCTTCAGAATTTACTCACTTCAATAATGTTAGCGAAACTCATTAAGTGTGTGTGTGTTCACGCTGTCTATAAAAATTATCAATCTTTAGCTACAATATTTTCAATTATTTAATATTCTTGAAAATTGATTAGTTCAAAAATAAAATTGCATTCAGTTACATGTTTAAGAAATTTATAATCTTCGTTCATGAACAATGTTGATATTTTTGGGAGAGTTCATATTGTGTGTGTGTGGCAAAGTGAATTATCCATCCATAGATATAACACGTTAAATTCTTTTAAGTTTGATTGTGCTTCCTTGTCGTTTAACAGGTTACTTTTTGTGCACATGGGCTAATCCAGGATATGCAATTAAATTTTAGGTGCCAAACCACTACAAACATTCAAATCATATTTGGTGCTTGAAGACGCGAACTTCTGAATTAAAAGTCACAGAGAAAACCATTTAATTTTTATCTTACTAAATTCTTTGCGATTTGGTATTCAAAAAAGGTGATAAATTTAAAATACTTAGAATTCCATATATGTATGTTTAAGAACTCCAGAATCTTCGCTTTTTTAGCTTTGTTCCCGAAGAATAAGCTGAAGAATTAAAGTTGCTGAAAGAAGCCATTTATGCATTTTAACGATCATTTAAATCAGCGCTCGTCAAAGTGGTGGTCCATGAGAAAATTTAGAAGGTTTCAAGAAAAATGGAAATATATTTACTCATCACGTTAAATTATGTCTGAAGATGCATTGAAACATAATTTAATTCATAATAATACGTGAAAAATAAAAACACAATCCCAGAAAAACACCATTTCATAGAGTAAGGCCACAGTAAATAAATTGTATAGTTGTAGCTGACCTATTTTAACTATGTGTTTAGTCTCTTCTCGTTTCTCACTCAAGCTTCCCACTCTTGTATGTTGCATATGTATATCAGTACAAGCATTTAAAGGTAGGCTTACCTTTAAATAGCCCATCTTTAAATACTTCAATACGTCGTATTGAGTCCAATATAAAATATAAATAAAATATTCAATATAAAAGGTTAGTTTGGTTATTAAGGAAATTTTTATTTTATTTATTTATCTAATTTTAGTTAATTGGCATTTTTTAAGACTCTTAAATCTTAACCATATGCATATTTTTTCTATTTGAAATTTATTGGGATAATATTTACAATTTCACTGGGATTTTAAGACATTTATATTGAGATCTTATTTCAAGTAAGGAGGGAAATCCAATGCACTAGGACGATAAAAGTTTGATGTCTTTAAGCCCCTTTTTAATTGTTTTGCTTTTACAGTTTTTGTTTATTTTATTATGTGATTTATTAAAAAAAGCTTTCATAATTTGGTAACGATTATTAGTTTCATTTTGTTAACTAGGTGCATTTTATGTGTTGTTATAGATCATAATTTTTTTTATAAATATTTTTAATACTTAAAAAATCTTATTAGTGGTCCACGGGATTAAATTTATGAATTTACTGGTTCAAAAGATCAAATAGTTTGGCCATCGCTGGGTTAAGTGTTTGTGAAAGGCCGGTGTGGCTAATTGGTAATGATTCGCGCTCGTAATGCTCAAGTCCGTAGTTTGGCCCTCGATCTGTGCAAGTTCGAATCAGCTCCTAAGTAGGGCGATAAAAATTAGTACCAAACATGCTTGGGAACTAAACAGTGGGACTTTACCGTTAGATGGTTTGGTTTGTCTGTCGCTCAACGGTCATTTTTTGCACACGAGGGCTAATTAGACCGGGACCTACGGTTTAAAGTGGATTCCGAACCACTACAAACATCCATACCCAAGGTGGGATTCGAACCCATGAACTGTTGAACCGAAGGCAAGAGCGCTAACCATTCGGCTCGGCTTTTACCGTTAGATGGACAAATGCTTCGCACCAATTCTTCGCAATCATTCAAGTAAAGATATGAGCACTGCACGACCTATGCGAGGCTATCTTGCCACGGATAGTTATAATGACTACGAAAAATACAAATGTTGTATTATTGTTAACCGAAATGCTTGAAAATTAGATAATTAAACTACCAAAACCTTAACATTTCAGTCAGTAACATTAAACAAGAAAAATACAATTATGATATAATAATTAATGACCTGAATTATATATATGTATAATGTTCAAGTTCATTTCTATAAATAAGTATTTGGCTTATATTTATACACTTACAAAGCTTATTAAACAAATTAATTATTATATTCTGTTAATTAAGGAATCATCGTAACTAAATCCATACATTATAGTTTCTTCAATATTAAATTATGGCATTCTAGTCATAAAACAACATTCAATGTATTTATTACATGATTTCTGAATTCCAGGAATATTTTGATTAAAATTTAAATGAATTATAATGAATAAAAATTCAATTGAACAAACATGATAGAAAACATGTCATAAATTATATAGAAAATAATTTTCATAATTTAAATTTTAAATGCTTTTGTTATGATATTTCAAAATCAAATAATTGGTTATTTTGACAAATTAATGAACTGGAACGCCGCCCATCTTGTCTAGTGGTCAGCGTGCCTGACTGCGGAGAGGGAGGTCCTGGGTTCGAATCCCGGTTCGGACACGGATGTACTTTCTCTTTTTATGTATCCTGTCATTGTCTTTTCCTTGTAATAAGGGTTTGAGAATGGTGGCATACCCTATAAACGGGTACCAATGGCATGTGTGTACTGAGGAAGTCGGACTCCACCCCTAAATATTGTTCAGTTAGAAAAGTGGAGCAGCTACTTCAATAATGCCATTCTAGCTGGCGCACGACAACAACAACTGGAATAAAAGAATTATGATTGAAATTAAATTATTTGAAAAAAAAATTCACCATAAATTGAGGCAGTATAAAAAAAAGTTATCAATACCATACTAACCATAAAAGAAATTTTCGCCTCATAAACAAAGTCAAATATAAATGCTCCGTGTTTCTAAAGGTCAGTGGGTTTTCAAAAATAATAAGGCCTTTTATAGATATTCTCAAACTTCGTATTGAGTAAATTGTTATTCATATGCAATATGATAAAAAAAAAAACGTCTTATAATCAATGTACATGATCTTTACTACGAACCTGGACAATGGATTTTTTTTTATTAAAAAAACTGAACGAAAACAAAAACATTGGTTAATCAATGGTTCAACAAATTTTACATCCTGCACCCAGAAGCAACGCATAGAAATCGAAGCAAGCGTATTTGATTTAAAGGTGATTTATACACGAAACATTTGCTATAGTGTGTCTTAAATCTCCTCCGATGTCTCTATTGAAGGGGGAAAGGAATCCATTCCTCTTCAAGTTAACGACGTTTGGAGACGAAACCGGAGAGCATTGCAAGGAAATGTTGCCTGTCCGGCGTTCCCCATAAATGTCACGTTCGACTGCAATGCGTTTATTCAAATCCCACCGACTCAGCAGCTTTTCTGCCCACCCCTACCCCCAGATATCCCAAGGAAATGTTTGATAGGGGTAATTTAGTGAGGGGGTGAGTGTAGGAAATAAATCGAACGGTGGTATAAAAATTCAATTTAGAGATTCCGTCGATGGAGATCTAAACTTTCAAGAAGCGTCATCTGTTATTTTGTGTAAGAAATGACTCAAAATGACGCTAACCAAAGATTAAAGGTCAATTGAGTTTTTTGATTTTTTTTCTTCCTGAAAACTTAATTTAAATCTGGAATGATTCTGGAATCTAGGATGATTTTCGATTCATTTTCAAAACAATAATAATGACTAGTCAATTACTCGCTCATCGATAATGGAAATTTGAATGAAATTTAATTTAAAACTTTATACCAAATATAAAGTGGATTTAAATGTATGGTTTAAAATTGAAATATAAAATTATAATTAAAAAATAGTATCACCAGATTGAATATAGTTATAAAACCTTTTAAATCAAAAAATTAATTTCTTTTATTTCGAAAGAAATATTTCGAAGAATAATATGATAAACAAAATAATAAAAGAAATAAAAAAGGAGAACCCCAAAACTCATGTAAATTTACTTTTGAATTTTAATTGTATTTTTAGAAATTTTTTTATTAAATTATAAAAAAAAATTAATATTTATAACTATAATTATGTTTATGGATTTAAAACTCCATTAACTGATGCCATGCATTTGACTTTACTTTGTACACAGATGCCATTTTAGTAATTCTGTTGACAGACTGTTGAAATTATTCCTAAAATAATAATTTATTAACATTTTTAAGCACTTTATATATATTAAAAGAAGTTATTTATTAGAAATGCGCAGAAAATTGACTATGACGCCGTTAGTTCTCCAGCCTTCCAATGTCTCTAAAAAGTACACATTAAAAATACAAGTGCAAGACAAGAGTCAAGATGGTAAAGGTCAAAAATTTGATCTTGTTTACACAAGGGTGAACTTCAAAGTTTAAACCATTATAAATACTTTGGAAAAACAATTATGGCCTGAAAGAAACCAAAAAAGTATCATTATTTGCACTTCTCAAAAAATCAGGAATGCCTCTGACCCTTTAATCAGGAAAGCCTACTTACAGAATGCCTTGTGCTCTATTTTAGCAGCATGCCTTCTCTTAATCAACAATTTTACTGTATGAAACGAAAGGCTAGCCAGAAATAAAATACTTAATTTCACAAAATAGTCCAGAAGCACAAGGAAAGAGGCAAATCTGTAGCAGATTTAGCGTTACCCAGGCAGCACCACCAGAAAACCTGCTATTTTACACTCTGGAAAAGAAGCTCAGTGACGGAAACCCATGAGTATATGATACTTATTGTAATGTCAAATAACTGAACGACTGAAGCGAAATTTAAGACAGAGCTCAATCAGTATCTCGATTCTCCAGTGTCAATGATTACATTTAAATGTGCCACCTTCGTGAACAGAAAATTTATGGCAGAATTGAAAATAAATCCCACATAAAGGAAAGTAATATGGTCTGAAAAAACATCTTTTCACTTTTGCTAACAGCAGGATGGCAGTACGTTTAGAGGTCACTCGAACAAGCAGTATTCCTTTTACTACTATTCACGGTGCAACTTGTCCTATTTTGGACCTTGCGCTACAAAACACACAACCAACTTAACATTATTCAGCTTTAGTATGAATCCATATTTAGGCGAATATAAGCTTTATTAAATGCCAAAGGCTCTTAACAAACCCTAGGATTCTTTTTTAATTTTTGGTTTACCGTATATATATACATATATATGGGCCGTGGTAGCCTAGTTTAAGAGCATCCGCCTTTCATCCGGAATGGCAGGGTTCGATTCCCAATGCCAACAATGACCCACTGAGTACATGCGATATACGTGCTCGTAAAATCTGTGAAATCGAAAGTCCTGTGGTCGGTCGTTGAGCAGTTACCATGGGTACAATGGTCTGGAGAAATTTTTTCCCCCTTCAGATCAATGTCAAAATTGAGGGAGTGGTTCCTCTGGTGGTGCCATCTATCGGAGGATTTAAAGAGCAAAGACGTACTTTCACCTTCGTGGTGCTCTGATTAAAATGAAAAACGCTCCCTATTGACTTAAATTCGCAAAGTTAAGGCATAGCGAGCTTGTCTTGTCCAAGTGTCATAAGTAACAGCATGTATATATAAAAATTTAATTTATGAAATTTATTTTTGGCCACTTTGGTGGCATGACAATAAATGTAGACAATACAAGGACACATTGTCCTGAAGAAGAACTCTCTCCAAGGCATATTTACAACTTCCAGGAATACTACCACCTCTACAAATTATCAGAGAATAACCATTTGGTGGTGATATCTACGCATTGGATACAGTGAAGCTGGCTACAGCCGTCATTGTGTTTCACGGATCCACACACGCATTTGACTTCGTGGACACAGAACCAAACAAATTAATTTTTACAAAAATCTATATCATAAACTCATAATTTTAATACAAGAATTATATTATTGTTTGGACAAATTTGATTTCAATTTTCAAATCCTTTTTCCTTTATTATAAACAAACTCAAAATTCTTTTTTTTCTTCTTGATTTAGTAGAAAATCCAAAATATAAAAATCTTAATAAAGCTCATTTCATTTTTATATTCACAGCATAAACACAAACCATCATGACAAAATTTATTCTTTATGTAACATCAAAAACATTCCAATGACATTGAAATTCAATTAAACGAAAGAGCACAAAAATTCATTTCTAGAGCAGCACTAGTCCTCTATTGATGAACCCATTAAACTCAACATCTTCCCCAGCGAAGTAGTTGATGTGATCGTTAGTCCTTGAAAACATGTATAGGCGTGTAGTAAAAGGAGGTAACCCATTCATCGTGCTCTGAAGTGATAGTAAGATCTCAGCTCCACCTGACAGCGAAGCACTGTTATCAGCACGCCTGAGAGAAACGCCCTAGTATGTTATGCTCCAAGTGCACTTTGAAATTGGGACACTTTCACGACTTATTTCATGTTTCAGGAAGTATTTAAATAGGAAATAGTGAGAATCACAAAGAGAATATTAGAACTAAAAATTGGAAACTTAATCGACATCAGTAGTGGATTTGCTTTCTTGCTGTGTAATTTGTGAATCCAGAATAAAAAAAGAAATTTCAGTTTAATTTTAAATTAGGAACAGAGGTATTGGAATAGATACTACAGGACATTTTGATAATGATTTAGTATAAAAACCCATTTATAAGTTTGGAAGCAGTGGAAAATATTAATTTGCATCTCAGTATATTTTGTAGGCAGTATATTGTGTAAAAACAATAACATGAATCAAAAACAGAAAAGGAAAGAATTGAAATTGGGATTTTCATTGACATCATTAACGTTTAGGACCTTGATGGAAATTTGAGAAACATATTAAGAAAAATAATAGATTACACATTTAGACTTAAGTTGGTAAGTTGGTAAAATGATTTTCGAACTATTATAGTGAAAACATTTAAAAAGATTAAGATTTGCTTTCTGAGTGTGTGTGCATATATATATATATATATATATATATATATATATATATATATATATATATATATATATATATATATATATATATATATATATAGATAGATAGATAGATAGATAGATAGATAGATAGATAGATAGATTGATATATATATATAAGATCATAAATTTTAAAAAACTTTTATTCATTTCAAAAATTGCTAATAATTAAATATGGTTCGCATTTACAAAATCCCTTCGATTTTCTAAACGTAAAAAAAAAGAAAAATTGCTTTTTTTAATAAAAATACAATAAATTAGTGCATGTTAGTAGTATTAAAAGTATTCATTATGCGTTTAAGTAGTTCAAAATATGAAATTTACATTTTATGTGTTCCAAAGGTATTTGGCACATTATTGTTCTTGAATTAGTTATTTTGAATAACATGATAACATTCTTATAATTGTTAATGTATTCAAGTCAATTTTTATAAAATTTGACATTAGTGTAAATTTTTAAATTAAGTTAAAATAAATCTATGCTGGGATTGAAGTAAATAATATGCACAATTGACTTTATAATAATAGTTTTCAAATGAAATTAAAAATATTTTCATTTTTCAATGAAAAGAAATTTGAGTTGACAACAGCTTTTTACAACAAATCTCAAACAAATATTGCATTATATAATCAGCATTATTGGGCATTCAAATTTGAGACAATGTGTTTTATAAATAAATTTTATATTAATCATTTTCTTTTCATGTACACAGACCGACGTTTTCCGACATTTCCAATATAACTTTCACATACCTTAGAGTGGAACAAAGCATCTTGCTATAAAACCCAGATTGAAAACATGAAACTGGGAGGAAAAAAGTAATTACTAAAAGTATAAAATATGAAGAACATCTATGCAAGGTAGTGTACAAGGTTGTTGAATTTGTACTGTAAGTAAAAATAAATAATTAATGTACTATTTCTCAATGCTTTGATGCCTCTATTTTTACATGAATAAAAAATATATTTTTACTAAGAAGTATAATTTAATTTGCTATACCTCTACGATAAACTTTAACTTTAGTAAATGAAACAGTAACTCTTTAGTATATATATATATATATATATATATATATATATATATATATATATATATATATATATATATATGTGTGTGTGTGTGTGTGTGTGTGTATTCATTGATGTGATTTCCAGCACGAATGCGTCATATTTTTTGGTTTGGTCAAAGTGTAAGCCATAATTCCATGTTAACTCATATTTCGTGAATAAGAAAGGATTGATAAAAGGAATAACAATCTACTAATAAAGAAATATCATGAATAGAATATGTAGTAAAAAAAGAAGAAAAAACTTTGCATGAAAAATTTAGATGAGAGAAATTTAAGTATAAATTCAAATTATCTTAATTTGAGTTCCAAAATGTTCATAATTTTCTATTTCTTTATAAAGGAAATCGTAAATGCACATTATGTTTTTTTTTCAGATTTTAAACATACAATAATTGAAAACATTAGGAATATAATGCAATGAAGGAAGAGTGTTAGATTTATCACGCGTTTTAATTTAGGAATATTACTGTTTATGGAAGTTAGTTCACACTTCAGTTATTTTCATCACGTGTTTATTCTGATACTGATATCCGAACTTTCAGCATTGCTTAGGTCTTCAACAGTTATGGAGTTAAAGCAAATTTCACTAGAAATCATGTTGAAACATTCTGGTATTTGACAGGGATGAGTCATTAATAATTTGTTGCGCAGAAATTAATTAGCTTATTAAAATATACGTAAAATCTGATCAATTAATTCTTACATTTATTTTTATTAAATTTTAAGCTTTTATTGGTAATTTATTAATTAAAAATATTGACTTACAACATAGTAACGAGTGAAAAATTTAGTTACCATCAAATTATTTCATAAATGATTTATTGAATGCAATTCTCTTGAAAACAATAACCGTGTATCATTTGTGCGGATATTTTAAAATAAATTTATATAGTAAAATGTACAAGTGTTATTAAAAATCGGATTAACAATGATCTAAATTGAAAACGAAAAATACTATTTTAAAATCATAAAAAAGGTACGAATGTATGTCATAAAATTTCCGCCAAAAAAAAAAAAAAAAAAAAAAAGAAAAACTCTAAGTTAAATTATATATCGTTTCAAGCTAAATTTTTATCACTATGAATTCTAATTTATTTTAACTTTCACAATAAAGTAAATAATGTATGTAACAATGTATTAGAATGTGAATAACTATTTTAGTTTGTCTAAACATCTACATTACGCAAGTCCTTTTGAACTAAGTATTTGCTATCATATTTGGGCTTTGTAAATATTATTGTTCTCCTAAGCACACAGATTTATTTTATCATTTCATCAGACAAGCATTGAAATTTTCTTTAGCATAGTTTTTATAGGAAATATTTTCAAACAAATTCAGTGTTTTTCCATAATATTTATAATAAAATATTATAATAACATATACCCATCAAGCGTTATAAATTTTTCATTTTGTTGTTATTTTAATCTATAAAAACTACATTTGTTTCATCATCAAAAATATATATAAATTTTCCTGAAGCAACGCAAAAATAAATAATATTACAATATTTATTACTTATTCAAATGAGCTGTTATTAAGATATGAATAAGATGTCACTATTGGATTAGATATGAACATTAATTTAAATAATCTCAGCACAGATTTTTTAAATTAGTGTTGAATAAATATTATGTAATTAATTGAGAGACTCCCTTCTCATTATAACACTAAGAGTTAACAATACATTTACAGTTAATAGAATAAATTAAAATTTATCTATGCAAAAGAGGACATAAATTATTTCTTTAAAGTATGATTAAAAATTTAAGAAGTGTAAAGAAGGGATTCAATGTTACAAATCCTATTTTATTGATGAACAATAATGCTATAGAAAGCGATAAACTATTATTTTCATACTTTTATTATACACAAAAAAGAAATACCATGAGCAATTAGTTTCTCAATGTCTTTATCATAATTTACCTTTAGAAATTCTTTGCTAAGAATCCATGAATTAACACCACATTTTGATATTTTTTGGACACAAATCATTGATATTGCATTAAATAGTTCTAATTGTAAACAAACACTTATCTTTTGAATCGTGTAAGTAAATTATACTGATTATGCGTCATATCCAAATATTCCATTAAATACAATTTTCACCAAATCAAATCAATTGGTTATCATTAATGATAACCAATTGCCTTGATTTGGCAAATAATTTTTGTTGCAATGAAAACTGAACTGTATATACGGCTGAACTAAATGTTTGTACACATTCATGGCTTGGCGAAGATGTCCTGTATCAACATCCGCTGCGATTCCTAAGCATCAGATTAAATCAACCAATTTCCTAAGCTGGGTAAGTGTATCTAATTTGGCGAATTCCTGCTCTACATAGGACCGTAAATTCCTATCTGTGCTGGTAATTATCAGCCGAAATGGAACGGGGGCCACTCGGTAATCTGACCTTACCTCATTCGCACCAAATAGAATTAAACGGTTACAGTTAGTGAACGAGACGGGCGTGCCCATCTCCTTTCCTTATTTCAGCTTCAAACCCTGATTCATTTTTAATGCCTGTGGTTATTACCAGGGCGGATTGTCCGGCAGTGACGTCATCCGGGCAACGATAATTGCTCCACCTCAGAATTAAGGAGACGGAATTTGTCAGCGACTTAATTGCAGGAGCATTTGAAATAATTACGTAATCCTGAAGTGTAGATGAGGTTTTAACTGTTGCCGACTTATCTTGCATCGTTGCTTCTTGGAATTGACTTCTTGTTATACCTTAGTTAGTAGTATAATTTTCGATTCATATTTATATAAATTTTTTTCCTTGGTTACTCTGTGAAATAAGAATTTGTACATTGTAATAGTAAATATCAAGTATTTTAAAGAATAAATACTTATTATAATGGAGGAATTTGGTGATATATTTAAAGAAAACAATGTGTAAAAGATGATTTATACTTAAAAAAATTAATTTGTATTATTCAAAGTATCACAAATATAAAGTATTATTGAGAGACTTGTTTTTTTTTTAATTTTTTATCTTAAATGTGCACTTTTGATAATTTTATTTGAAATTTTAGGAAGATTATTATTTTTCTCAATACTACAAAGTGTTTAATTTTCAGCTTCCTTGTTGTACTTGTTTCTAAATCAAAATTGGAAAAACTGCTAATACTTGAAGATATGATTACTTAATTCATTTATTTTAATTGAATCGCGTTCCACTTGTTTGCTCCTGTGTTTCCTATTATTCAATATATCGTTATGTTTTCATCAATAAAATTGCAATTAATAGAGCTATCACTTAGAATAAGTACAGAAAAAATAGAGAGTACAAACCACAGAATAAAGTAATACATATAGCTACAGTTTTGTTCTCATAACTTATCACAATTACGTTATGGATAAAAAATAAATTTTTTCCATGGATAGATATCGTAACTGAAAGTTTTATTAACAATATGTAAATTAAAAATATACATAAAATTTTAAGGAACATAGAGTTGCAACAATATTTATTACTGTTCTATGTTTTATATTATGATATTATTCAAACTTTAATAATTTAATTTCTTTTTTTTTTCTTGAACGAAATAAAACATTAAACGAAGAATTTCAAAGAGTTAAAAATAAGCAGAAGTTTAATTTAAAGTCTACTGAAAACATGCTCGGTTGTAGAAAAGCTTTCGTTTTGATTCCATAATCAAAACGATGCATAATCATTTTGCAGGACATTTATTAGAAATCCATTTATTTGCTCTAATACATACTGTCTCAAAAATTTGTAAAATAGATGTGTGCATTTGGATAACAGATTGCACAAAAATATTTAAAAAATAGAAACATTTAAATCATCCTTGCCGATTTAAACTAACTATAGATGTTTTGTCTTGTCTTTTTCCTTTTTCTTTTTTGTCTTCATTTTCATTTTCCTTTTTAATCTTGCCTTTTTCATTTTTCTATTGTCAACGTGTTAATGGCTTGAATCGATGGAAAACAGCAACTCAAACAGAAGCCTTGGTTTTTATATAAGAAATTATTTTATTGACATAATAATTTCGACAATATTTTTAATTTTAATTTCAACTAGTTGGTGGTTGGCTGGTTAGTTTGGTTTTATGGCTCAATGTCCAAAATAGAATTAGCTGTTACATCCAACTAGTTGAAGCCATAGAGTCTTTACTTGATATGAATGCCATGTCCAAATCGATTCGAATAATGTTAAGGGCATTTGGTTCAAAGTGATTCGAAAGGACTTTTGGAATCATGGTTTCAAGTACTCATAACAATAAGAGTTTGTGCACAAAATGTTCATCAAATCAAAAATCAAAAGAGAGGGAGGGAGAATTAGAGAAACTTTAACGGATTTCAAGAGAAAGTGAAATGACACAAGAGATGTCTGTGAACTGTGAGCAAAAGAAGTTGATGAACTGGACAGCCAGGCAAGATAACTTGAATTGGTCAGAGATACACATTGAAAAAGATAGCAAATTACATGAAATTTCGGAAGCAATATCGCTAAAGATTTGAGATTTCAAAACTAATTATTTAGAAAAACAAGTAATGTTTCATGATTTTTAAAACATTTATAAACGGAAAAATCATAATTAAAAAATACTTCTTTATTACTGGTAAAAATATTTACTTATTGCATAAAATGAATATTTTTTACTTGGAGAAGAAAGATACACACTAAAATGTAAGGAAACATTTGCAATAAATAAGTATAAGAGAATATGGCATTTGACAAATTGCTTTGATAATAAGCTCATATAGTATATAAATATTTTTTATAAACCATGAAAGTCTGTTAAGCTAGTAGTTTTTTTATTCTCAAGGAATATGGAGGGAATAAAATTTTAAGATGTAAAACATTTCAAAAAGGTTAAAACTAGATTATAAATCTTTTAAATTAAGAACAAGCTAGAATCTAAACACACAATATTGTTTGTTTGAATCTAATAGTAAGGAATTTATGTATAGAAAGTTATTTCAGAAATAAATTTATTTGCAATGAAATTAGCAATAATATTATTTTGTGCTCTAAGGAATTACTAAGGGCAGCAAATTTAGTGCTTCTTTGCATCTCATTGTCAAGAATTTTTTGTCAGATAAAGATTCATTGTAAAATTACTGTTATTATTATGTTTTATAAAAAACATTAATTAATTATATTTCATTGAAATTTAAATAAATGCATGAAAAAGACTAACAGAGTTTTAGATTTTCATTTAACTTTTACGAGTTTTCATGAGTAATAAAGTCTAAAATTTTCGATATAAATGTATCTCGAAAATTATTTATATTACTTATTGTGATTGATTAAAAAATATTAAAAACTTTTAATTTTGCTTTTTACTATATGGCATAGACTTGGAATATATATATGCATTAATGAAGACCGCTCAATTATAAATACAAATAATAGAAAAAAATCAAGTCTTTAGAATTGAAACAAAATCTGTAACCATAAACTCAGTGATAAAATTGAAAGAATTTTCTAAATTATTTTGAATGTGAAACTTTTAATCTTATTTTCAAATAAAATTATATTTAGAAACAGGTTGTATTTTAAATTTTCGATAATTTAAATCTTAACCACTTGAATTCCTCGAATTTAAAAACCTACGAATGCTATGCCTAATTCTGAATTAATATTTCACTCTTTCAATAAAAATACAGTTTCCTAAATGTTACTTATAGGTCAAAATCACACTAGAATTGTGAAATAGAGGCATGATAGGGAAAAACTCCTAATATACTTTATGTCGAATTAATTTTCAGGCTGAATAAAATGACATTATCAATCAACATCATCAAAGTCATTTCATTAGAATATGATATTAAATATGTCATTTAAAAAGATAAAAGTTAAAATTAAAAAATATATCTTTTGAATAAAATTTAGTTTAATGTATTGAAAGGTTAATCATATTTATGAAACAGACATCTTCTATTCATTAACTTTTTAAATAACTATACAAATACTTTGCTTAATAGCAGAAAATATTGTTATAAATATAGAAATATTTATCACAAACTGTAAATTAGTATTTTATTAAATAAATATATATTTGGAGTTGATTAACTAGATGCATAAATTAATGTTATTCAGTGCCCTTATATATATATAATATGTATGATTTTTATTTAAAATGTTATTTAAAAGATAACCAATAAACACACAAAAAAATCTGAACAAAAGATGTCATAATACAGAAGAACATCTTTTCCATTATTCCTAATTATGTTGTTGTAAATAAATTAAGCGTGAATTTTAATTTTATGTAAAATATTGCTAATTGATAAACGAACAATGACCCAACAACAACGAACAATGAACGAGCCAACTCTGAAAGATGGTCTATACTTTACGTTAACATTGGATTTCTTGCTAATTTGGAACCAGTTTGGATAATGTTATATATGGTAATAAATATTTATTTGTACAATTTGTGCCTTGTTTTAATTGTATATCATTGCATAATACTTTTAGCACTATTTTACTTTTTCAAACATGATAATAATATTTGGTTATAAAAAAACTGAAATAACTTTTGGTGATAAAAAATCGCCAATATTTGCCAAAGGGTCACCTTAAAATTAATTTTTAATCTTAAACCTAACTGCTAGTACTGTAATCATTTATGGCTGTATTTTATAAATAATACAGTCCATAAAATTGCAGTAATTTTAATAAGAAAAAATATATAATAAATTTCGGGACCATTTAGAGTATTGCCTAAAAATATCAATATGTTTACTATAAATTATAAAGTATTTTTCTACATTTCAAAATAAATTAAAATGCTGTCTTAAATACAGCTATGGTGAAGGAAAGACAATTATTCCACTTACGATATTAAGATTTTTAAAATAATAAGCATTTTTTTTAATAAAATATGATTATAAAAGTTTAACCATCAGCCTTTCTGCAAAAGTTTTCTACCTAAAATAATATATGTATAAGAATTGAAGAAAAATTATTTTCTCTGCGTTAAAATGTGAATGTAATAATAAATGTTTTTAATAATAATTTTTAAATAAATTTAATATTTATTTAAATTTTCTTACAATCACTTTTTATAGCTTTGCAAAAATTAATAAAAAAAACAAAAGTTATTTAACTTTCATTTTTCGAAAATGAATAAAGGTTACTTTAGTCTTTATGCAATTTTAGTTTTCTTTTACTCTTTAACAAAATATAATTTTACACTTCTGTAAAAAAATGGAACAGACGTTCCATTAAAAACAAATTCTTTTTTCCCGCGAAAAACCATTTTCGTTTTTAATGCTTTCATGCGATGTTACGCTGATGAGCACAAACAAGATCCATTGCCATTCTTAAAAATAGAAATTCTAATGATCTCTTTCCTCGTTCTCGTCTGCAAGCGATAAATTCTGATTTGTTTCAAGAAGGCTCATCTTATAACTTCTTTCCAAGTCGTCATTAGCGAAAGAGGGTAAAGATGTTTTGTCTCCCACTAAAAAGTCTTGAATATAAAGTAATCGTCGGTCTCTTAGCTTTTGCTTTATTCATAATTATGAAAGGCTTAGAACAAAAGAAACTTTTTCATTTTCCTTTCAATGTCAAAGCAATTATGAACTCATGCGTAAATATTCATCGTTAATTACAAAACGAATTCTAGAATATTTAAAACTGATTGTTCATAAAAAAAAATTAAAAATTTTCGATTTTTTGCATTCTAAATTTGATGAAAAAATATATGAATACTATGAAGCATGTTTAATCTGAAAAATATTATAAAATCATATTTAAATTTTTTTGAGTATTTCAAGTAAATAAATTAGTGCTTAGATAGATAAGAAATAATGTACTAATGCTAAAATATAAATAATTTTCTTAGCAATATAATTGTTTTATATGGAGGAAGTTATCTTCTAAGAAGTTGAAACAAATAATTTTCTAAATTTCTACTTAATAACAAAAGTCTACATATTTTATAAAATTCTAATGAGAATTTTCAGGAAAAGGAAATAAAATAAAATCTATTTTTAATTTTCTATGGAATTTTTTTATTT
This sequence comes from Latrodectus hesperus, assembly GCA_037975125.1. Taxonomy (NCBI): domain Eukaryota; kingdom Metazoa; phylum Arthropoda; class Arachnida; order Araneae; family Theridiidae; genus Latrodectus; species Latrodectus hesperus. The sequence continues at coordinate 74,792,513 of CM075855.1, read as the reverse complement.
TGTTTTTAAAGTTTAGGAGTTACTATTTAATGTAAGTTTTGAAATAAGGTTTAACGTTAAGTTTGAAGGTAGTTATGGCACACAATCTCGTAATCAATTAATCAATAATTTGGTCAAAAATTTATGATTAATATTTGCATTCAAAAATTAAATCAACTGGATGATTCTTTAATAGAATGGATTTCAAATCTCTACAACCATTCATGCCTTATGTGAGATTCACACGCATGAAACCTTGAGCAAAAGTTCAGAATATTAAATTTTCAGCAATCAATTTAAGAAATTCAACTAATTAGCTATATCGACAATGAAAGAACATTTAAAAAATAGTTTCCAGATTGATGAGGTATTAATTATAATTGAAATTGCAGTTTAATATATTTAAAGAACTAGTATAAGAAAAATATTAGGTTGGGGAATAAGTTCGTAGCATTTTTACTAAAGACTTTTATTTAAACAAAAAAACAAAAAATATATCAATAAGTTAATCAATTATATATTCACCGTTGCTTTTTACAATCACTTCCCACCTCTCGACCGACTTGTTGATGCCGTTCCGCTAAAAATTGCCTGGTCTGGTGTCAAAAAAGTTGATGAGCCAGTTTTTAAAGAACTTTTGGTCCACTGGGAAATGCTCGAAAAGAATGCCACAGTCAACAAAGAGCTCTACATTGCCCAGGTACACCACGTGAATGAGGCTGAAAAGACCTGATTGACATGGTCAAACCATACCCCTTCACGACAAGCCAGGCCCTATGTTGCACAAGTCGTCAAAGCCGCACTCCAAAAGCTCGAATGGTAGGTCCTGCAGCATCCGCCGTATAACCGGACTTTGCACCGACTGATTTGCATCTATTCCACTCGTTGTCAAACCATATGAAGTGTACTACCTTCTATAACAAAGAGATCCTTAAAAACTGGCTCAACAACTTTTTCGACGCCAGACCAGGTGATTTTTAGCACAACGGCATCAACAAATTCGCCAAGATGTGGGAAGAGGTTGTAAACAGCAAAGGCGAATATATAATTGATTAACTTATTGAAATAATTTTTGTTTTTTGTTAAAATAAAAGTATTTGGTTGAAACGTTAAGAACTTATTCCCCAACCTAATACAAAGATAATTCATGTTGCAGAGGCATTATATTTGTGAAAGAAATATTGCTGATTCAATCTCGTTGTAATTGATAATTGGACTAACAAAAATTACTCAATTCATACTTTACTCCTTTTTCCTGAATTGAGACAGAGAACAACTGGAATTGTGTAGACTGTAGTTCTGGTTTCCAAATGTCTCAAAATTATGAAAATGTTCATTATATTTAAGACTGTCCTGAATTGCAACACACTAACTTATTATTTATACTTAAAATTTTAGACTGCTATAAATACGAAGTCAAAAATATTATATATCTAATCAAAATTACAAAAGTTTTACTGTGTAAAATTATAAGTTAAAACACCGTTTAACTATAAAAATTTTAAATAATTTTTATGTCATTAATTCTACTAAAAATATGGTTACTATATAGAATCCTCAAATAGTGTCTCTACTCTTGTAGTACTTTAAATCAATAAATTTAATATCGAACTTAATACGGAAATATGCTTTTCATTAAATAATATTATCACACCGAATGTTATTTTCGACTAATTATTACAACATAAAAACTGTTTGCAAACTGGCAATTCATTAGTTAGCATTAGGTCTTTGTCTAAACATTTCATTGGTTTCATTCTCATTTCGTACTTGAATAAATATTGGAATCGACTTTAAACTGTATCTCGGTATAGTTTTTGTACTAGTCTGAAAAAAGGGACAGTATAACAGCAAGGAAGCCAATTCAGATCTATGTTTTGAAAGACGACGATTTTTTACTTATTATAAATTTTTGTAAGAAGAATTACTATAACAGTGTTATTTTTAAGAACAAAGTTTGAAACAGTTTTAATTCTTGTCACCGTGATTACTTATGTTTTGTGAAGTGTTATTTTTAAGAACAAAATTTGAAACAGTTTTAATTCTTGTCACCGGGACTACATATGTTTTGTGTATTACTATTAGTTACCATTATTAAATAGATATAATTTTTCGATTTATAAAAAAGAAAGCTCATTGTCATCAGCTATACTCAAGAAATATTTTCATATTTATCTGAAACGTTTTTATTGATTGCTTTAACAATGTAATACACATTTTATTTCTTTTCCTGCCATGATAACCCGGAACATTAAAATCATTATAATACAAATGTTTGTAATAATTCGGGAAGTTTTTCATTTTGCTTATACAGGGTAGTTCTTTCATTTGACATTGATATTTTCTTTTATACATTTGAAATTCTGATTTGCTTAAACAAAAACAATCCCTACCATTAAAATATCTCACGTCAAACATGTTTTCAGTAAGTTCATGCAAAAAATAAGAGTTAATATTAAATCTTATATTATATTTCGATACTTGAATTATTTGTTCAACTGTTAATATTGCACCATTATCTCTTATCTCAAAAAAATGAATATGGTGTGGATTCTAGCAAATTATCTTCAGTAATTCTATATTTTAATTGCCATTAAGAATTTCCTTTAGTTTTATGAATGAAAAATTCAGTAATGAACCGTTTACAAAATTTAACAAAGAAATATAATTCACATGTAACATTCTATGGTTATTAAATGAATATACAAGACGGAGAAAATTACATTTACTTTGCTAAGAATAATTTAGTCTGAATTAACGTTTTGAAATGAATTTAGAATCACTACAAGCACCATTACTGAAGCACGACTCGTCGGAATTTCACATTAGAAAAACTCGTAAAAGAGAGTGGAGAAAAAGCCTGTACGACTACTTGTTGAAATTGTCATCCTATCATTTACTGTGTCAATTGTTACGGATTTATTAGAATTTTTAACGATACAAAATCATAAGATTTGCAAGAAATTTCATTTGAAATATTGGTTTAGTGTTTGTACTACATTTTACGTCAAATATACTGTATATTTCAAAATAAGATAATTTTTTTTATTCTGTTGAAAATCTTATATCTTCTTCTTCTTCTTAGTGTTGGGTTTGTATGTCATTGGGCACCTTTGCTTTTATCAGCATTTTGTACTATTAACTCCAAACCCAATGTCTCCTAGTTCCAGTAGTTAGGGTCACCCACTTTATTAATAAAGTCCGATAACCCTTTAATGGAGTCTAGGTGTAACTCTCTAATATGGATGATGCCTAAAGAAGTTAATCTAGGGAGGGCAAGGGCCTCGCATTCGTAAATGATATGCTTGGCCGTTTCCTCTTGCATGACATTTCCTGCAGATAGGGTCTTGCTGAAACAGTCCCATGTTATGGAGATGTTTTCTGAAATAATAGTGCCCAGTTATGAAGCCTACGATTAAACGTATCTTCTGCCTAGAGCATCTTAGAATTTCAGAGGCAATCCTCGCTGATGATCCACAGATGATTCTGGTCAGAGAGTCAGTCATGCTAGCGATAGCTTCCTGACTTTCACCAAAAGAATATGGTTTGGAGGTCACTTCTACCTCCTGTGAAGTATTCATTGCTGCCCCTTCACTAGATTGCCTCTGAGTTCCCTTGTCTTTTTCACCAAGGTCTACTTCAGAGGCGCCACATGCAAATGAAGAAAGGTTTGTTATTTCTTGTGTCTTTTCAGCCACAAGATTACAATTAATAAGCTCAGGTAATATGATAGTCCATCCGGCATTCCCTGAGTTACTGGACAAGGCAAAAAGCTCTAGAAGTTCGCCAGGCAACTAGAGGCTCCGTTAAGACACCATTACAACGGTGCCAAATAGCCCTAGGCACGGGTCGCATAGCACCAGGGTTTACGGGAGCTGGTTCGTGGACTCTGATTCTATATTCAAGGCTATCCTGTCATTCCTACAGGACGTTCGGCGATCCACCACCTGCCGACGCGCCTGGTAGCTGCTCAGACCCCAGGAAATCTTATATAGAAATCATTTAAAATATAATTCAGACTTGATTATAGTTCATTGAAGAAAAAAATCGTATAATTCAACCAGTTTTTTTTAAAACTCTTAACATATTCACTTTTTAATGACCAAACCTACATCTGACTAACGTTTTTAGTGGTAAACTATTGATTGATAAGTCATTCTAAGGTCATTCTTTTATTACAACGCTTAATTAGACCTTTTCTTTAATAAAATTGTATTCTGAAATGCTATAAACATCCACAACTGAATTCAAACCTACAAATTGTTAAATTGGAGCTCAACGTGTTAACAACTCAGCTTCCACCATGAAAATCTATTTTGATATTGATATATTATAATGAGCTATGTTAATTTTATTGTATTTAATTTGTCTAAATTTCGGAATGTGTGGAAACTTCTATTTATCTAAATGGTTTATTTCCATTCAAAATTTCTTGCGGTATTCAGATATATCTAGACACAAATAATTTTATGTCCAGCCAAGAAACGTTAATTACTTTACATAATTGTACTGAAACATAGTTTAAATGAAAATATTATTAATAATATTTGATGTACCATTGTTTGCATCATTTAATATGTTATAAAAAGTGGTCCTAGTTATATCGAGACAGTAAATTCACAATTTTTTTTTTATCAATGATGCATTTCCAGAAGAATTTGAAACTCTTTATATTTATTTGGTTAGAATTTTTGCTCAGCACATCATTATTTACCATTTCGAAATTCAGCCGCGTTTTTAATTCATAAATACCAATGAAATTATTCTTATTCTTTGACAAATACCATTTAAATGATTTTAAAACCAAGTAATTTTAAAAGTCGAGAAGTGCGAAGTAATATCTACAACAGTTTTTCTTTTAGTTTATCTAATAGTTTGAAAAGTGAGAAGAGTATTAGGAAGTCTTACTGTTCAGTTTTTATTTGACAAAAATTTAACTCACGAATAAATTAATATAAAATAAAAACTTTAAATGAAATGATCTTATAAAATGTCTCGAAAATGCATAACATTCTCAACAAATGCATGAGTTTAATGTCATGACCTTACTATAAATTATAATTTGAAACAAATGTTAAACGAAATGTTCAAATATATAAATGGTGAAATGCATAACATTTCATCATTGAGTCTTTTAAATAACTCTTAAACGTGACATGACTTTTAAAAAAATCAGAATGATAAAAACGACGAAAAAATTTTTAGGAAAAAAAAATTAAATGCAAGTAGAAATACTAGTTTGTTTATCAAACTTTAATGTTTTAGCAGAAAAATAAATGATATTATTTTAATAAATATTCACAAATAGGATACATTTTAGGAATTGATTTTAAATTTTTTTAAAAGGCAATATTATCAATTTACGATTACAAATAAAAACATATTCTGCTAAAATCAAGACCTATAATTTTTAAGCTGAAAAAATCTTGTTATAAATAAATATATATGTGTGCATTTATGTTTTTAATCAAAATTATGTGTTGAATTTCCCAGAAGAGTTTATTTCTTTTGAACATGGTGAATTTTAAATAACTTAAGAACTGAAATTATAAAATATATCTTCTTATTTTATCTATAACACTTACAATGAATCAGTTCACAAAATTTTTTTTTTTTTTAATATTTGGAAAACTAAAAACAAATAACAGCTTTAAAACTATTTAACCTGAATTGAGTTTTTGAACTTTCTGGAAACAATTTTTTTAAAGACTCTTTTCATTGCTCTTTTGGAGCATAAAATGAACTTTGATAACAAAAAAATCAGCTTTCTAGTTTTTTTTATCAGAAAATAAACAGAAAATGAGGAAAATCTGAAGTATTCTTTACGATACTATATTTTTTGTAATAAATTTGCTTGAACATTTCATAGTAGAAAGGAAATGTTATGTAGGAAAATTTAGAAATGTAAGAGCTTTGGAAGTGAAAAAAAGTAGAAAGCTTGTATTTTAAGACCTGTCCAATACCATTTAAAAACAGAATTTTCAATACACATTTTTTATCGATTCTCTATGGTGTCGGATAGATTTATGAACAAAATTTCTGCAGTTTTATCTTAAGGAAATTTATAACTCATTTTATTTTAAGACATCAAATCCCAAACTTTTAAAAATACTTCTTTATTTAAAATTAAAAACTCAAGTTGAGCGTGACACTTAGTATCCTCCCTCAAGCATCTTAAGTTAAAGAGACAAATAAAATATGTTTCAATCAAAGCTTATATGCTTTAAACAACTTCAATACAGTTTTCTAAAAAAATGATTTTAAAATCATACTATAATATAAAAGTAAAACATTATTGTAACCATCTACCCTGTCTAGTGGCCAGTGTGCCTTACTTTGGATAGGGTGATCCTGGGTTCGAATCCCAGCATGGATGTAATTTATCTCTCTGTCTATCCGGATTTTGTCCTTTCTTTGTATGAATAGATTGTGAATGGTTACCTACCCTATAAACGGGTACCTAGGGCTTGTGTGTACTGAAAAAATCGGACTTCACACCAAAATATGGTTCAGCTGGAAAAGAGGAGCAGCGCTCCCTATAGAGCCAGCCTAGTTGGCACAAGACAACAAAACATTATTGCTATCTTATGGAATAGGAGGTAACAGTATTCTCGATAACATGTTATCTTATGGAATAGGAGGTAACAGTATTCTCAATAACATGTTATCTTATGGAATAGGAGGTAACAGTACTCCCCTATGGCATTTGCATTTTTTCTGTGATAAAACTTTGGTTTGACCTTACGTGTAAAATAATGATGTTTTCATTTGATTAGAGCTTACATATATAAGCTTAAATATATGCAGTTTAAGACCGAAAATCAAATATATAATAGTTGTTTAAAATTATTTTGCTGAGACGGAAAATTAAAAATATGCAATAAAATATAATAAGTTAAAAAAAATAACTGTGTGAAAGATTTGCAACACACGCACATAAAAAATATGTCGATAAACACAATCAAGAACAAAAAGTTTTAATTTAAAAAATATTAACCGATCACTTAGGTTTAGAAATCATATCGATTACAGAAGTTTATTTACATTGTTATCCATTTGTTCCATTTCTATCAACTCATGCGAGATCATATTTAGTAGATTATTAATTGAAGTATTCGTATTCATATTATATCAGTAGGTAGTTAATAATTAGTAGTAAATGTGTATGAAACATGTGAAAAGCCTGGAAAATCTAATAATTAATCTTTCAGATGAAATTGAGTCTCATGTCAATATTACAATGCATATATATATATATATATATATATATATATATATATATATATATATATATATATATATATATATACAGAGAGAGAGAGAGACGGAGAGAAAGTTCAGAAAATCACACAGCGCAAAAGCAGGATAAAAGTATAATTACAAAAAATATATAGATTACAAAATTCAAAATCGTGCAAATTTAAAATAGGTATACAAGTATTAAAGAAAATCAATGTGAGTACAAGCTCAAATTTAATTATAAAGTAGAAAAAAATGAAGATGCTTACGTCAAATAGTAACAATTAAAAAGTTTAATATTAAAGTTCGTCACTGAAATTTTACCGAACTTAATTTTACATAATCAGAATTATATTTTATTTAATTTATGAAATACGTTTGTTGGGGTTAGAGCATGAGTTCAATTTAGCTGTTGACGTAGAATCTAATTAAATGATTTTGTTGTGTTCTTAGATTGCTAAAATTTTGCCTTTTCGAAAATAATCTGTGTTTAAGCAAGCGATGGTGACAAAATTGGGCATGGGATGACAATATATCCTTTACAGCATGGTTTGGTAATATCGTGCAAGCAGAGGCAGAATATTTTGTTGTGTTCTTAGATTGCTAAAATTTTGCCTTTTCGAAAATAATCTGTGTTGGAGCAAGCAATGGAGACAAATTGGGCATGGGATGACAATATATCTTTTACAACATGATTTGGAAAAATCATGCAAACTGAGGCAGAACATTTTGTTGTGTTCTTAGATTGCTAAAATTCTGCCTTTTCGAAAATATTTTGTGTTAAAGAAAGCTATGGTGACAAAATTGGGCATGGTTTCACAATATATCCTTTACAACATGATTTGGAAAAATCATGCAAGCTGAAACAGAACATTATCTTCCTTAAAAATAGCATCTGAGTGACACGATACCGTTTTACCAATTTGCATTCACACACGTTATTTCGATTTGTTCATCTATCTGCTGTCATTTTTTGATTACGATATTTATTTAGACAAAGACATACATTTGAATGGGTATTCCAAAAGTAGAATAAGGCACTTGAGCTCTAGGTGAGATCTGAACCAACAGACGAAGTTTTAATAAGAACTGAAAGTAATAAATTGATATAAAAGAGTGATTTTCCTTGATAAATGTCACATTTATTTAATATTTTTTCAGATAAAATTAAAAACATATTGATCATATTGAGGGAACAATGGCAACTACATCACTGAAGGTTGGCATGTCAGATATTTAACAAATCGCTAAGGTATAATGCTCCTCGAGAGATTTAGATTAATTTGAATTCAAAAATAACATCAAATTGATGAAACGAAAATCAAATTGAATTCTTGATTGTTTATTCTTTATATTTTCAGGACCCGAAAGTGTTCTATTTCTTTTTTTAAGTCTTTTTTATTGTACTTTCTTTACTGCTACGATCATATAGCCAATATGTCAATAAGCTAAATGAATAGATAGAGCTCTGGAATTAGATATAATTATTTTTCCAGGTGGCATTTGATTCCTAAACTCGACTCTATCTCAAGCGTTAATGTTTGTAGCGATTCGGATTCAGCTTCAACTGTGGCTCCTCTCTAATTATCCCTCGTTTGAAGAAACCTAACATTGTTTGGCGAACTAATTAACTCTCATTACCATATCGTTACATTAACAGGCATTGAACAAATATTTTTCTCTGAAATATATTTGTGACACTTGTTGAAGTTAGTAGTTGTTCTCAGCATCTTATTATGTGAACACATATAACCAATTTGTCGATAAGCTAAATGAATAGATAGAGCTCTGGAACTAGACACTCTGTCTCTTTGCGTATCTTTCATTCGAGTGTTTCAATTTTTGTTAAATTCATCGTTTCTTAAAGCTAGGCTTTTAATGACAATGCAACTCTAATTACCTTAAATTCAAGCACTTGCTCTTTGAAATATTGTCTGATGAGTAATTTGAATGCGCTTTACACAATTTATTTTTGTTCATAGAAAATTTTTACAAATCACATTTATGTAAGTTGTCATATATTATACTTAATTCTTAAAAATCACATTAGCGCTCTCTCTCTCTCTCTCTGTATATATATATATATATATATATATATATATATATATATATATATATATATATATATATATATATATATATATATATATATATATATATATATATATATATATATATATATATATATATATATATATATATATATATATATATATATATATATATATATATATATATATACGCATGCAATTTTCTTAATAATTAATTAATTTAATTATACAAAGTTATACACAAAACAATCCAAAAATTTTGGAAAATGTGCGTATTTTTAATTACCCTTTGAGCAAGGGAACTGAGTTTTAAGAGCCTCTGTCTTTCTTAAAATACAATATAGAAACATCCGCTTGTGTTAAAAGGATTTCATATTTTTAGTATCTGTATTCATAGTAAACTACTTTCTAATCATTGTAATTTCCAACTTTCTGAATTTTATTTTTTTTTATATGTATGATGTTAGGGTCTCTTAGGCCCGGCACACATGGCCGTGAATTTATATTTTATTTAACTTCTTCTGAGTGTTATAGTGAAATGAAATGATGTAGTCGTACAAAGAAGAAATGAAAATGCTTGAAGATATTATAGAAATCTATCAGCTGATGAAGAAAAGATAAATTTCTCCATTTCATCGATAAATGAAAGAATAAATTACGAAGAAATTTCTAGGGAATATAAATCTCCAACGGAGAAGGATAATGACTCTCATAATGATTCAAATTCAAGAACAATGAAGTTGTTTTGACTCATTTTTGCCAATATTTTCTCTATTGGCAAAAATGGCACAATGCAAAGTAAAAATATGAATCGGAGAAATGAAAATTCATGGAAGAATATATTTAGAACAGAAGAATGCACCAATTACCTCCTCTACATTTTCCCAGAATAGTTAATAAATAATATTCATCAAGTGAACCAAGTTAGCCAAGTTTAAAAAAATCATGATAAAGAAAAGTATGTCATAATTGCTTTAGTAAAAAAGTAAAATAATCCTCAATATGTTGTACCATATGTGAAAAAAGTATCTGTAGTGAACACAAACACACAAAATACATTTGCAAAAGAAATGTTAATAAATTATAAATCGTTTTTGTAATTATTTGTTTTTAAGAAAACTATACAAAATATCTGTTTTTCAGCAGAAAATATATTTAAGGTGGTAAAATTAGCCACATGGTAGTATTATTTAAGATAAGTTGCAAACCGAAGCTCAGACATAGCGCAAATACTCATATCTGTAATTTAAATGCATATTATACCTTTATTAATTAATCCTTGACATTTTTTAATCATTTTTATCTTATGATTATTTTCATCGATATATACATCAAAGAATTGACTTCTTAAATTACAACTATTATTCTTAAAGGAGCTTCAATATTTGCGATAATATATATGAGTAAACATAATATTAAAATATTTATGAGTAAATAATCAATGTTATAACAATAAATTCCAACTCATTTTAATAACATTGAACACAATGAAATAAAAAATAAACAAACTATCATTAATAAAACGTATGTTATGACAATCATTTGATAAATTGGGTATGTAAGCTTACTTCTCATCATGTCAATACTTTTCATTTAATTCTAAGGTATCTTTTAGAGAATTTTGACGAATTCATTTATTACGAGAATACATCCTATAATGTTGTTCGAGTGCTTCTTTTAAGTTTACAACATTTTATGATAAAATACTCATAATAGTGATGTGTCTCTTGATTTTAGTCTGGCATTTCCTCGAATAAGTTTGTAAGACGACTAAGCAACTAAAGTTTTTTTGTTAAAAATCAAAAAGCTTTATCAATATACAGCAAAATTATATATACATACATACACACATTCATACAAACATATATATATATATATATATATATATATATATATATATATATATATATATATATATATATATATACACATACACACACACACACACACACACACATATATATATATATATATATATATATATATATATATATATATATATATATATATATACATATATATATATATATATAAACTTCAATAAAGCTTATTTTTAAGTATTTAGTTATCTTTTCTTCAGTTGAAATGAAAGGCTTGTAGGATTATTATTTCTAACCCTAGACGGAATTTATATATTGGCTTAAATCCTAAGAATCCGCCTTGAATCCTAAGTATCTGTCTGATTTAACCTCATGAGCAATTAGACCTTTTAGTACTAATCAATGTGTACTTGATGATGCTATAGGTTATATGTTTAGAAATGAGATCACCAAGCTCTAAATAACTGCAATAGAAATTAAAATACTATTAAACATATTCTTTCCTGAGTACTGGGATTACAATTTTGTATTACTTACGATCGATAATATATTACTGCAATAATTTATAAGATTTCCCGAAATGATATTGAGCCTAAGGGAATTCAACCAATAATTTCAACAATGCCTGCATCTTTTATCAATAGAATAATAAGTATTACACATATTCACCGGCAGGTGCTTTGTCAGCTCGTATTACATCATTTAAACTAATTCGATAATATTCTGTCTGAAACTGTTTTAAATTATTCTACTTGTTAGAATGCCTTAAAGCAGTTGTTATTAGACTTAATACTTATTGTAAAACTTATTCTTGGAATATGATAATTTTTAAAACAATCTTCATTTTGGATTATTTTTACCATATTTAAAAGCATTATTACTTTGTTGTTTGGAAACACTCTGAAATAAAGTTTTGCATGCAAGGGCTATTTGAATCGGCACTTACAATTTAACTTGACTTTTAAATCATTACAAACATTTACTCCCGAAGTTCGAAATCCTGAGTTGTTGTGAAATTTAGAGAGGCATTCATTTAACTGATAGCTTGGCCAAAATGTTGTTAAATTAATAAGTGTATAAATATAATGTGTGTAGAAAATGAGATAAAAATCTTTTTTTAAGCACACGTAAAATGACATTATATAAATTAGATATTCAAATTGAATTTACGAGTTATAAAATCAACAAACAGTTTTCCTCAGTGTGCATTTATTATTTCTAAATTCAAGACTAAATTAACTCTAAATTAGTTGAAATTTTTATAAGCATCTCTATTATGAGAAAAACTTTTCATTAGAATTGACTTTTATATTTTTCTGTCAAACATTAAACATTGGTTACAAGCGTTAAAAAAAACATTGCATTCATTTTTTCTACAATGTCAACTAATTACAAATAGTATAAATTTTTGATAAATAGAAAAGATGTTTAGAGAGAAGTGATATGGGCACACAACGTTAAGTGTTATACAGCAAATTATATATATATATATATATATATATATATATATATATATATATATATATATATATATATATATATATATATATATATATATATATATATGTGTGTGTGTGTGTGTGTGTGTGTGTGTGTGTGTGTCTAAATGAGTAAGCAATTAAGATCTGAAAATTGAAATTGAATAAATTATATAACTCCTGATTAGCGATAAGCAACATTATTAATATTTAAAGTTTTTTTTTATCAAAATAAAAGTGAATTGCTTATAAGAAACAAATATTCAACTATGTTAATTTCCTTCAAAATATAATATTAAAATATTAAGTTCAACACAGAAGTGGCAATTAATAAGTGTAATGACAAATTGCTCTTTATCCTAACAGAAAAAGAGCTCTAACAAATAGTTTATTTATATTCCAAAAAAGGACATGCAAATTATGGAGCGGAATCATGTTGAAATTATTACAATTAAATGGAAGATCAATAAGTGAGAAAAACAACTTTTTATTTAAATAGAGTGTAAATATTATAATATTGTATCAGTTATCATTTTTGGAATAGCACGCAATTTGTACGTTCAAGTAAAGGATTTACCTGGGCAACTGTTAATTAATTGCGCGATTAATTTACGAATGTAGTCATTTATCATTGATAAAGACAAAAGTACAATTAAAATGAATAAGATTGATTCAAAGATAATGTAAACGTGTGTTTTCAATTAAAAGTGATATAAAACAATCCAATGTAAAGTTGCAATGAGGATAGCACAAAAATCAATTATTTAATGGTAAAAGTTTTTTTTTACAAAATATGGGAGTGATAATTTGAATCTAAGCAAATTTTACGGCAAATTATATTGGAATTATAATAGTAATTATATCATTTTATTACGTTTAATTGGCTAAAAGTACTTTTGCGAAATCACTATTTATATGTAATCATTCTTTTATAACATCATTACTAAAATGCAAAATTTTTGACGTTACACTTAATGATGAATTAAGTAACTCTAAATTCTCTGTATTCGAAAATTTTAGGGATCTCAAAAATTTATTAAAATCTTCATTTTAACTGTTATACTTTGATAATTTTGAAACTGAATTTTGCTTATGTCTGATGTATTTCATATACGGAATATATTTCATATATTTTAAATAAGTGACAAGTATTTGTATACTAATGGTATTTTTAGTTACAATGCTCACAAGTAAAATGTCAACTCTTAAAACTGTTTACACTTACACTACCAAAACTACCTACTGATACAGTTTGTGTTTGATTTTATTATATTTAGTTTCCATTGAAATTGCTTGGTACTTTCAATATATGGTGCAAATAAGTCTTCGAATGAGCCAAAAATATTGAAATTCCAAATTAGTGATTATGAAATATCTTAAATGGAATGTTACCAACGGGTAACAAGTATTCCTGTGACACATTTTACATTAGCTTTTGAGTAGTGTTTAATTTAAAATACACCATGGTTCCTTTAAACATTGGTCTATCTTCTCGGTTTTATAAACAGAGAAGAAAATTGAAAACTTATGCATGTATATATAGATAAAATTTGATTTAGAAATACAGATTATAATGAAGAAATTACTTAATTTTTTGGCATTTTTAAAATGTTATTTGGCATAATTAAAATAATTTTTTAAAAAACAAAAATATCCTTTAAAATTGACTAATAAATGCGCACCGTTACTATCATCCATTGAATAAAAATAAAAGTATTTCTGTTGCACTGAGTCTATACAGACTGACAGACTAAAATAGGAAATCGTGCATCATAGTATCGTATAAACATGATTAAAGTGTTGTTCCAGATTTTCCTAAAATGAAATTTGACTATTGAGAAATTGTTGAAGAAGTTCATCTGGAGATAGTCAATTTTATGGCGATGAATCTAGGTAATCAGCTAGTGATGATTACTTAAATGAATGTCATGTTCTTGTTTGAAGATAGAATGCTTTTCAGTCTTATTTTCTCAAATTCCTTCCACCAAATTTCTGTTAGAATACTAATATTGAGCTCAAGTTCTTTTAATTTTCTATCATTTCTAATAGTGATTGGTGTGATTGCTTAATTCCATGTGAAAAATAAATCTCATCCAGTTTATCACTTGTGTCTCATATAGTATCGTCTCAGAAGCTGTTAATCAAAGTAAAATAATGCTTTTTCCCCTGAGAAAGAACATCACAAGTCAATGAATTACCAGCATGTTTTACAAAATTTTGTTTTAAAATTGTTACTTAGAATGCAAAATGAACTATTTTATATGAAGGATGATCTAAGATCTAATTTATATTGTTTGTAGTCAACATTTCCAAATTAATCCAGTTAGGTTTCACTTAGATATTCTAAACATTTGGATTGCAAATAACATTGGCGAGAACATGTTATTTCGCCCTCTATATTACAAATATAACATTCCAAATTTTAAATAGGTTCTGCGTGACAAACATCTAGATCCACTATTTAATTTGTAATATATTTCTTTTATAAATTGTTTACCTTATTTAAAGCCTCAACGATAAATATGTAATTAACTTTGTCAACAAATTTAGCTGATGAAAACGTTACTTTATTAGAGCTAATACAAACATTTCTTTTTCACAATCAGCTGAGCCATATTTAAAATTATTACCGCAAAAGATGTGTACATAGTACATATTCATTTGTATAATTAAAATGTTTGTCAAGTAAGGAAGCATTTTCTTATATTCTAGCTTCTTTTATAGCTAATTATAAAAGTTGATAAAACATATAACCTTTCTTTTCTGAACTTAGAACTTTTTTAAAGATTCGTATAACATCACAAATATTTTCTTTGAATAAATTACTTATATAATTTTGTTTAGCCAACTTTTTAACAGAATTAATCATTTCTAAATTTATTTGTTCTCAAAATAAATCGAAATCTATTCAAACATGAAAAAAATATACAATTCATTCCTTTCCTAAAGCAATTGGTCAAATTTTCAAAAATAAGTAAATTATCAACTTAAAAGCAATCTAGAATAAATCTTCAGAAATCGCAAACATTTCAAGTAAATTGTCTAAAATATTTGGTGAAAAAGAAGTCTTCATTAATGTGAACAGAGATGGCGTTACTTTAATCTGCGAAAACATTCATGAATATGCGTAATAATTTCCTCGTGGTCGTTCTCCTTTCAAGACAAATCTAAATCACTTCTAACGAGCCATTCAAGTCTTTTTTCCCTTTATCTTGGAAATAATTCACATCATTGTTTTCAGTAATGATAACGACCTTAAAAACATTCATGGCAGATTTTTTTTAGCAGAACTACTTAGGGTAAAGATAATTTCTAAGAAAAGAAAGTTAATGTCTCTCAGGCACAGAATAGCACTATTTAATCTATTTGAAGTGACTTTTGCTTGGTTATTTTCACATTTAAAAAGATAATGTCAAGTCATATTTGGATAAAATTATTTAAAATAAACGCATGGAATAATTTATTTTTCTTTCCTTAATTTACGATTATCTTTGTATTTCTTATAAATAAGGCATTAACATCATAGTATATAGATTGAAAAACTCCAATTATAACATTTACAATAGTTAATTCATAGTCTTGCTCGCTTTGTAAAGAAATGTTAAGAATTGTCTCCATAACTCTTTAGTATTTCCGGAAAAATTAAGATCACAAACAAAACTCCTGTCAAAAGAAATGAAAATGTAGAATTTAAATAAGATAAATAGATGCTGAGCTCGTTTATTTTCTTACATTATGAGTATATATTATTTTAGTCTTTATACATTATTTCATTCTATTCTTTTCTTTCTGCTTTGAGATATGTAATTAATTTATATTCGCATGAGTAAAGATACAAAATATTTTCCTATTATAAGTTTTTGTTAACAATTATTTTACATTATGTAGAAAATAAATTTATGAACAGTAATGTTTTCTTCTGTTTTGTTATCAAATTATATACCATTTTTGCGTTAAAATTATAAATTTTAACAAATAATGATTGCTAAATAATTTTTCTTTGTCAAATGCTCATTAAATGTTTATAATTTAAAAAATGTTAAATGTTACATCAATTTATGAAAGTTAAGTATCTTAGATTTTTGTATGACTTATATAATTATATATGCATATATATAAATAAATACATACACATATATATGTACATATGTATGTATAATGTTTTAATTATGTTTTTGTCAACCTATTTTTGGTCAATCTATTTTTGTTTTTATCAACCTATTTTGGCAGGTATGTTAACCATTTCTCTTTGAATGCGTCTTTTTAGATCTTTAAAAGCTAGTGGGCGGTATAAGCAGGTGGTTTTAAACACCCTTACAAAAAGAAATTACGTGGGACAAAATTGGGAGAACCTGCTGACCACTCCACCATGATGTCTTTTCTAAAAGATCGTGCTAACCTCATCAACTTTAATATTTTTTCTGTTACTGCATTTAAAAATCATCTTGATGCACCTTGTATATTTTTATCATACTTTCTTATAGATTATTTTTGTCACATATTGGGTATCTTATTGTTTATCATTATCCTAATTTAAACACTTAAAGTTCCATAATTTCGTTAGATATCAATAAAAGGAAGTGATAAATTTTTCAAATTATGAAACTTTCCATCCACAATAAAAGAAAGAATATATTTATATATTTTTATATCATGAGAAATAATGAAATGATGTAAAATGTCAGCATTTCTTATCAAATTTAAAATAAATGAATTAAATTTATTTTATGCAAAATTTATTTAGGCCTACTATAGGTGATTAAGAATTGTTTAATATGTATTATTTCAATTATGAGTATAAGGAATATAAAATAACGTTTGAATTATTCAGAGCTGTACTTAATAATCAGAAAAAAATTCATATAGCTAAAAAGAATTTCTCTATAAATGTGTATAAATAATAAAAAATGTATCAATTTTTGGTTTTTTAGGATTGACATTTTCGGAGACTGTTATTTTGGCTTACTTACCTACTCAAGAATGATATCAAAACTTTAATAAAAGTTTCCTTGTCTTATAAGTTTTAAAATTAATAACAAAAATAATTCCTGAAAAATTTTATTTTTACTGATTATACATGTATAGAAACACAGATAAATGACAAGTGATGAAGAAATTAATTATCTCATTTAAATCGATGGATAAGACAGTTAGTTTAAAATGGATAGCTAATAAATGATTAATTTAAAACTGAGTTATTAATAAAACACTGAATCTAAATGATAATGATGATATTGTTACATTAATATATTCAATAAAAATTTAATATATAATAACAGTAAACGTTTTAAGTTAGCATAAATTTTATTACTAAATATTTCACTTTATTATTAAGTATTACTAAATGCCAATGGCTGATTATTAAGTATTACTAAATGCATATTTGATAATTTACATTTTGATAATGAAATATTTTTGAAAGTTTGACTTTAGAATATATATATATATATTCAAGTAGTACTTATAAGTGCAGTAAAAATTGTATAAAATTTGTCGACAAGAAAACAGTTGTTAATTAAAATTTTTATTCTATTATTTAAGCAAGTATCGGTCCATTATTTCTTATTTATGGAATTCAAATTTTTATGAAAATCAAATCAAATCTTCGAAATTTATTTCCAATTAAAAATTAATATTTGAATTCAATTTTCAAATTTTTAGGAAATTTTCAGTCAGTAGAAGGATGTAATACTAATTAAATATGTAAAAATATAATTGGAGAAAACATTATAAGAATTTCCTAAAGTATTTTCTCTATGTAAAAGTAAAATTTGCATCACTCGGTTTTAGATATGACAATTTGCATGAACATTTTCTTGTTTCGATCCTTCAAATTTATTATGTGTAAATAAATTTTTAATTAAAGACAGTTACTCATTATGTTTTCTGTATTGTTATTATATAAATCTGATATTATATAAATCTCAGACCAACCCTTTGTTCTCATTCGAATTTTGTGAATTGTAATTTCCTTTTAATAGCGAGATAAACACAAAATTCACATTAAACTGCATAAACATATTATCAATTGCTGTAATCATTAGTTTTTTTCCTATAAGTAATTGTGTTACATTTCTGGCAATTTTAATACCTTACTCTTCCTAAATTTGTCACAATTACTTTAATAAGTTTTCTATGCATCACAAAATAATCTTAACAAATTAAGGCAATGAAACTTTCTTCAGAATATTTTATGACTAATAATCAATTTTATAAAATTTTTCATCGCTTACAATTTTTTCGATATATAATAATATAAGATATATATGTTCAGAGTAACTTTACTAATGTTACAACACTCGTTCGTACTTTTTCATTATACCCCCCCCTAGTTAATAACCCTCGTAACGGGAAAGAAAAAATAGTAATTTACTGTCTTAAATATTCAATTTGTATCTCGTGTATTATTTAAAAATGTTTATCTTTTTAGAAGCAACTAAAATTAATACAAACATTTCTATTTATATTATATAAACTAAATAATTATCACTTATTGTCAAAACTTATTTAAATGCCAGTGTTTATTTCTGGCGGAAACATCCTTAAAATTTCATCGATGATCTATTGCATAGATGTAATGAAATAGCACTTTTTTCAATAGAACAAAATTAAATATTGCTGTATTTTGATTTTCGCCCTTGGCGATTTGTGACCTTAATGTTCCTTTTAACCGACAAAATTAACCTAAGCCATCTTTTACACCAATTAGCTTTAACTTTATTTAGCATTTAGCTTGTTTATCACTCTTCCAACAATTTTTGAACAAAAAAAATGATTGGAATATATTTAATTTAAAATAAAATTTGGAGCCCATCATATCAATATCATATTATTTTCGCTTCACCGTAAGGAATATACTGTTTCTCTAGGTTCATAAGTAAGCGGTATAATGGAGAAGTACCCAATCTTTTATAAATTATTAATTTGAAAAAAAATGCTTAAATTAATATCTGCATTATCCCCAAATTAATTCAAAACCATCACTGGATTCCCCTGCCCTGTTAATGAAATACATTTACATAATGATAAGCAGAACAGTTCAAACCAGGATTAATGCCTCATAAACAATTTTCGGAGAGAGACAATATGTACAAAGGATTTATGGCTGTTTGGATTGCCCTAATCTGTGTTTCAGAAAAAGATTCTGGCACATCAGAGAATCTCCCGTCTTATCAGGAAATCGTAAATAGTTCCTTCGCCCTCCCCCCAATCTTTCCAACCCAAATGGAGAGATCTGGAGCTCGACCAGAGTTTTCCCAAAGAGCTGCATCACAAAGCAAATATTGATCTTGCGCTTCCCTCAGAAATTCCGGCCGGGATCTCTAATCTTCCTTCTCAAAAAAGAGAGCAAAGTCCGGGAAAAGGGGAAATCTAGCCAAACAGTGATCGGCCGGACCACGGATGAGCTTGAAGGCCGAAGGCTGTTTTCCGTAATGTGTCCTGGTTAATACTTTCGTTCCAGACATCGACTTTTCCTCCTAAATGATCATTCCTTAGAAATATTTATGTACCTTTTTCTGCTGGGCATTCTTTCTATTGAAGAATAAGGTCTATTTTATTTTTTTAGCGTTGTAATAGACTAGGGCTACTACAGGTCTTTGACTAAATGTCTTCCGTAAATATTGGACTTGAAGAGAGGAAAGTAATTTGTGTTAGGAAAGACATCCAGAAAGAGATATCTTTGAAATAAGCTTTGCAAAGAATGTGATTGCTGTCGATTTTGAAAAAAAAAATACATCTAATAATAATGTCTCAGTTTTCTGAGCGTACTCATTTTTAAAATAGTGTTTATTGCTTTTGAGCACTTTTTGAAATGTGTTACAAATACATTGTGTTTTGAAAAGCACATTTACACAAATGTCTGAGTCGTCTCTTTGATATAAATTGAAATAAACATATAAAATAATACCGAGCTAAAACAATCATTGAATCAATATTATTTGCGCAAAATTTATCTCAATATTCTTGCAATTTATATAAAAATATAAAAAAAATTGCACTTTTTGGACGATGCCTTCCATTACAATAATAGAAATAAAAATATTATTATATCTAAATGTGTATCCGCAAAATTTCAAAAATTAGATAAACCTAAATATTGCATACGAAATATTTCATCTAATAATGATATTTCTTAATAGTATACGGTATTTAAGAAATGAAAGATCATTTACATTTTGCCTTTGGTTTTTCATTGTGCTATATTGGTCTGTTTCTGCGATTGATTGAATAAGATGACTTACGTAAATGAGTTAAAGTAAAAAGTAATATAGAAAATAATATATAGTAGTAATAATAAATAAAATGTAATTACAATTACATGTGCTGCTTTAAAAATAGTAAAAAGTAATATAGAAAATAATATATAGTAGTAATAATAAATAAAATGTAATTACAATTACAAGCACTGCTTTACGATAAAACTCATATTATAAAGCCAGTAACAAGTAAAATATTTTTAAATGCTTCAAGCTTAATTTGTTAGCACATTGAGTTATAAAAAAAGAATGCAATATAAAATACGGATAAATTTTTGTAGCGCAAGATATTGAAACTTTTCTGATTATAAATAAATTTCTTGCAACTAAAATACACAGATTTGTCATATATTTTTGGATTGAGAGAGATATACATGCTTAGAATAAATGCAATTACCTGAATGACTATTGTTAGCAGGAATTGATTTATTGCTTTTACAATGGTAGTCATTCATGTTCAAGGTTATTTGAATATTTAAGATGAAATATGAATATTTAGAAAAGAAAGAATGGCAACAGACATTCCTCTTCGTGGAAATGCCCCAAAGTCAAATATTTATCTTTCTTTCTCAGGCCTTTTTACAGGGGAATTCCTTCCAACTATTAATCTATAGGGAGAAAAATATTGTTGGAGAAGCAACGATTGCTCGATGGTCTGTTGACTCGTTTGGCGATAAGAAAATGAGAAAAGTTTTCAAAAAAGTATAAAACCAGAGCTATTTTGTGACAAACAAATAGGCTGAGATTCGACGAAGAATTGAAAAAGTTTAAAGAAAAAAATGCAGTTTGTTTCGGAATCAGAGATCGTAAAGTTTTGCGTCAGTTTTGATGGTATAAGTTTATATCAATTGTCGGCTCTTCCCTTTTTGTCCCTGAGAAAGGTTCTCGGATAAAATATCCCTAAGATTATATCCTTTTTTTATGCTAAAAATATTTTACGTTGGAAAAATATACCTAAGATTCATTTAATTGAAAAATTGCAAAATATATAGTCATATTAAGAATAAATTTTTTATACATTTTTCTATAAGTAAAATAAATCTAATAAATTTATAAATTACACATAATTTATGCTTGTCAAACAATATAACTTACTGGGATTAAGTTTACACTAAGAATTTATAGTTAATTATCAAATATAAATGATAATATTTATAAGCATTAAAAATTAAGAAATATTGAATGAATTATTACTGTTAATTGTTAATATATATATATATATATATATATATATATATATATATATATATATATATATATATATATATATATATATATATATATATATATATATATATATATATATACAGGGTGATTATAAAAAAACTTTGCCAACATCTGCACTTCTAGCGTCCATTCTATTTAACCGATCAAGATGATATTTCAAATATAGTTCTTTTGAGATATGCGCTCGAGATTCTGTGAATGGCAACACAGTGGCCCTCGCGGTTACAGTTATAGTGACAGAAACTCGAAATTTTCGAATGGCAACGTCTACTTTTTACCATCGCAAAATGTTCAGCACATGCGAAAACCCTAAATAGCGTTGAAACGGTACTGATATGTCTAAAAATGGACGTGTTCTGCAAACACAAAAAGAGTTCTGAAAACCGGCCAATAAAACACGATCTGGGCGCACGCAATAAATTTGCATGTGACAGAGTCAAGAAATCAATCACAGAACGCCGGTCGCCAGATATTCAGCGTAGGAAACCTATAAAATACCAAGCGGGTATGCGAAGTCGTCATTCGGGAACTCTGCACATGCCGACGATATGAGTCTTCCTAGGAAAGTTCGCGGTGAATTGATCAAACTCTATTACCAAAATGGGATGAACGCTGCGGAAGCCTTGCGTGTGTATCGCCGCAATCATCGACAACGACGCGGCCCATGTACTCTGCAAGCTCTGCGTGATTTAGTGCGGAAATTCGAAGATACAGGCTGCACCTGTGACAAACAGCACTCCGAACGGCCAACTGTTTCTGAGGACGTTGTCATGGAAGTGCACCATACAGTAACTGCAGGACACACAAAAACCGCAAGAGGCATAGCGCGCGTGTTGGATATTCCGAACTCAACGGTCCGCAAGCTCTTGCGCTCGGTACTTCACATGTTTCCCTATCGGTTCCAGCGCGTCCAGATGTTGGAGCCGGGTGACCCACAACAACGTCTGGACTTCGCAAATGCATTTTTGTTACGATATGATGCGGATAACGACTGGCCACTTCGCATACTATTGACGGACGAGGCGCATTTTACCTATAAATGGCAGCATTAACACAAAGAATTGTGTGCACTGGGGAGAGATGAATCCTCATGCTGTGGCGCCAGTACCATTATTTGACGCCAAAGTGACTGCGTGGTGCGGCATTACAGCTACATTTGTTCTGGGCCCGTTCTTCTTTGAGGAAACGACCCCGACTGGCCCTGCAACATGTTCTGTAACGGGCCCTCGGTATGCAGCCATGCTGAAAAATTATGTCTTACCGGAGTTGCGTCGGCTGAATGCACTCAATGACATTGTTTGGATGCAAGATGGCGCACCTCCACATATAGCGAGGTCAGTTAAAAGGCTCCTGGATCAGCATTTTGGTGATCGCATCATCTCACGCTATTATCCTTTTCCGTGGCCTGCGCGATCCCCAGATCTGATGCCTAAGGATTTCTGGTTTTGGGGCTATCTCAAATCCAGAGTTTATCTGTGCAATCCTCAAACATTGTCGGACTTAAAGGATTCTATACGGCGTGAGATTGGAAACATCCCTCGTGCCATGTTGCGTGCAGCGACATTGTCCACCGTCTCCCGCATGCAATGCGTAATTGCCTGTGATGGCACTCATGTGGAAAATGTTTGAAATTAATAAAGATTTTTTCTCTATGTGTTCTCATCATTGAGCAGTGTCTTGTCTCTGTCGTATGCATTATTCCTCCGTGCGCCTTGAAGAACTGTTTGTATGTGTATAACACGTCGGTTTTCGGACATATCGGTACCGTTTCAACGCTATTTAGGGTTTTCGCATGTGCTGAACATTTTGCGATGGTAAAAAGTAGGCGTTGCCATTCGAAAATTTCGAGTTTCTATCACTATAACTGTAACCGCGAGGGCCACTGTGTTGCCATTCACAGAACCTCGAGCCCATATCTCAAAAGAACTATATTTGAAGTATCATCTTGATCGGTTAAATAGAATGGACGCTAGAAGTGCAGATGTTGGCAAAGTTTTTTTATAATCACCCTGTATATATATATATATATATATATATATATATATATATATATATATATATATATTACTGTAAATCCTACAATCATACGTAATGAAAATTATTGAGAAATGTTTCGATACATTATTATTTGTCGTAATTTATTACACAAATATAGAGAAATAAGCATATATATGAAAAATAATAAATATTGAATGACTTATGACTTATTTATTTTTCTGTAAAGCATACATAAAAAAGTATTGATGAATGTTTTTATTTATTATTGTTTATTATGGCAATCGTAAAAGGAAATCTTTCTCCATGGATAAAATATTTTCAGATCTGTAGGGATATATATTACTTTATAAAAGAAGTAAAATATAAGATATATGTTCACTTACATTTCTTTCCTTCAACGCGTTCTTTCAGTTGTACTGTCTTGGTCAATTACTTAAAGTGCATTTTGTAATTTTCTGATACAAAAGAAAATCAGCCGATCTATTAAATTCAGCGTGACCGATCTATACTATATGGATGCATTGCCATGAAAGACAACGTATAAATTGAATTGTATTTTTTATTTTGCTGTGCATATTTGTGCTAAATATGAGAAAATATTTTGAAATACATATTTTGAAAACAAATGTTTTTGTTACAAATAATTGGTTAAAATGCATGTTTTTCATATCGCATTTTAAATATATATTGTTTTTTGAACGAGCTAATAATAAGATAGATGGACAAGTCAATAAATGATATAACTTTAAAATATATTGACTTTGGAATATAGAATTTCAGAAACTTGTGGAATTATTTCTAATGTAATTTATTTTACTTATTTAAGCATTTTTAATAATTTTATAATAACCACCCTTTATGTAATACAGAAAATACTTTGCAAGCTATGATTAAACGAAGGTTTGTAATTATTCTCTCCATTAAAAATTCCCTCTACTTATTTATCATAAGTGTCACGAGAGAAAAACATCATATATATAGGAGTTTCAACATCTGTTAAATAGTTTTTTTTCAACCATTGATTTCACATAATTCAACAAGTTCATTCAGAATTTGAAAAAAAAATTAACACGTTTAAAATTTGTGCTAACCATTAAAAAATTAACTTTACCAAATTGTAGTAAGATACGTTTGAAAAGGTATTATAATTTTATAATTCGTCAGATAGATTCAGACAGAATTTCAAATATTTGTTTTTCATCAACTAATTCCATTAACTAATCCTCGACAAATGCTGCCATTCCCATTTATTATAAAATTTGAAAGAAGGATATTGTATCAGGAGCACTATTAAGATATTTAATACGCCTTAACACAAATACAAATATGAGATATTAGATGTATGCTGTACTTAAATAGTGTTCAGTACTTTAGTTTCATACAAAACATATAAAATGATAATCAACTTCAAATGTAATCTTGATTATGACAAACTTCTGCTCACATTTTTCTTGATGAACTAATTATTCTGGATCCTTAAAAAATGGAGCGGTAATAAAAGAGATAATGTTATACAATTCTGCATGCGTCTTGATAAACTGGTTTTAATTTTATATTCATGTTTTTGATTACTTCGTAGAAAGAACTTTATTAAAAAAGAGTTACCAGACTCAGTGAAGTGGATAAATATTGGCAATCAAATTAAGGTGTATGCAATTCAAAAAAATTAAGTTAGAAACTTAGAAAATGTGTATTGGTATTAAAGTGTGTAGCTTCTTTTGCATTGGTTATTTACATTTCATTTCTAATGCTTCGATGCTTTATTTTAAGATTAAAAAAAATCGCAAAACTGTGCATAAGTTGACAAATTTAGTAATCTATATATTTTTCATTCATTTGCGTTTTTTGCAAAGGATCACATTTATTTTGCTTGCACAGTAAAACAACAAAAATATAAGCCTAAGTTATTTGTTAAACTTGTCGCCCACCTTGTCTAGTGGTCAGCGTGCCTGAATGAGGGTAGGGAGGTCCTGGGTTCGTATCCCGGTTCCAGCATGGATGTACTTTCTCTCTCTATCTATTCTTTGTCCTTTCCTTGTGTGATTGGTTGCCTACCCTATAAACGGGTACCTATGCCATGTGTGTACAGAGGAAGTCGGTACTCCACACCAAAATATAGTTCAGTTGGAAAAGTAGAGCAGAGCCCCCATAATACCAGCCTAGCTGGCACACAAAAACAACATTTGTTAAACTTTAAATAAAAATCATGGTTAAAATCAAACAAATTTCGTATAAAAAAGAATTATTTTCAAATGAGCATTCGAATTAGTTGAAATAAAAAGAACACAATCGATGCCCATTAATGTTACGATATTATCTACATAAGTAGCGTGCAGATTGACAATGGTGAAGTGATGTGTGAATAAAAATATGCTACAACACTAATACGTATGTTGAACTTACGGTTCTGATAATTGATGACTGGATATTGACAAAGTGCTATTTTAGATTAAGTTTGGTCATTGAAAATGCAATTTCTATGAATATAGAAGGTGTTATAAAATGCAAGAGAAACAACTATTTATACCCAAAGGAAAATTGAGAAATAAATTTATACTGTAATATTAATGGAACTCCATTTTATGTACACAATTTTCAAATAAATTTTCTCATCATTTCAAAGAATAACTTTTATTTATAATAAGAAACTGCTCTCTAAAAATAAAATACAAGGATTGTAAAATATAAAGAGTGCTGAACAATTTTAAACCTTTGGAAGTATTTGGAAACGAAATTTGATTTCGAATATCTACGTTTATAAAATGTTGCTTGGTTTTTCTAAGAAAGTAAAAGGAGGTAAATATTCCGTTTTTAATTTCCATTCTGTGAAATATTTTCTAAAGTATATCCCAATTATGCAAAGCAATATGGATCCGTATATTCTTTAGTATAACAAATATGGGCTTCACTTTAGCATTTCTTGGACATGAATTGCACTTTGAAGATGGACCCTTAAAGTGGTTTGTAATTTACTGCAACTCTAGGTCCCGGTTGAGTTAGTCACTATGTAAAGAAATTTGACAATAAAGTGGCAAAGAAACCAGTATAATTATGAAATTTAAAAACCAGTACTAACTTGGTACGAAGCAGTTTCGAAATCCAATATATAATGTTAAGGAGGATTTAAATTATTGTTTCAAACATGGTGGCACTTAGGCACTACTAATTAGTTTTATATAAATAATGTCCATACTATCAAACTTTTTTAAGATATATGCAAAGATCAAATCTTGCAGAAGCACTACATTAGTAAGTAATAGACTGTACCATTTACTGTTAAATATAGGCGAGAAATTTTATAGAAATAATATATCCAATTTTCTAAAATTAAGTATGCGTATATCAAAATAAGTTTCCTTTCATAAACTGACCTAACATTATCAATTTGACCTGAAGCATGAACTTCGTAAGAACCATAAGAAATGACTCCAAATTATGCATAGTGAATTTTAATAGGCAGAACGGGTTACGGTGCATACCAATATTATGCTAAAAGAATTTCACACCATCTAAATATCAACGTATGTATTGTTGTCACAAGCCAAACTTCACTCCAGCCAACAAAGATAAGAATCTGCAACATTTAAATTGAATTTTTTATTTTCTAAGAAAACTCCATTCTCCAGCCGGAAGTACTTGCTTACATATTTTGAATACTATATACGTCTTTCATCCCGAGTGTACGATACCAATAATTAAATTCGGTTTTCTTGATTGAGAATGTTTATCATGATATGTCCAAAGATTTCATACAAACAGAGTATAATTGCAGAGTCTCAAAACTCAAATTTACATTTCAATGAAAGTTGGGTGAGACAAAATTTAAAAATTTAACATTTTGACATCTATTTAAAGACTGCCTAATACTCTAAGGCTGCTGCAAGGCACTTTAATATCCATATGTACGGAGAAGTATTCTCATGAAGCAATGTAGGAAAAAAACAGCAATATTCTAAATACTCAATCGTATCGGCATGCAATTGGATGACAAAATACTACAGAAAAAAGAAAAGTAAAGTTTCATGAAGAAAATACTGGTGAATATAGTTAAGGCTATGACTTACATTAAATATGTGTGAAGCACTTTTTTAATAGATTTTTACCAATTGTCACTCTGCAAAAAAGGTCCATTTAATTTTAGAATCTTAGAGAATTTGTAAACTTAAAGTTTTATTTATCAAGGTTAGGTTTGTTTGACGCTCAACGGTCATTTTTTGCACACGAGGGCTAATTAGATCGGGACCTACGGCTTAAAGTGGATTCCGAACCACTACAAATATCCATGCCCAAGGTGAAATTCGAACCCACGAACTGTTGAACTGAAGGCAAGGGTGCTAACCATTCGGCTGCCAGCTCGGCGATTCATCAAGGAGAGCTTACATAGGAATTTATTACCCTTAATGGTGAAACTAAAGATTATGTACCTAGTTAAATTTTTATAGCTTAGATTATGTAAAATTTATAAAATTTCCTTTGAGCGTTCTTCGTGTATGTGTATTAAAAAATTCATTTTCTCTTTCTTTACAGTATAGCTAAAGCATTCTTACTGTATCAGCATTTAATATAGAAATAATTTTTCTGTTGAGATAAATAAGTACTCTGATAAAAACATCTTCTTCAGTAATTTTATAATATGAATTCAGTTTTCTCTTCATTTAATACTTCCTCTTCTATCCAAAATTAAAAATTTTTTCATGAAATTATCCAGAGTTTAAATAACATAACATCGAAATCAATGATTAAAAAGCTTTTATAGTTTAAAACTTTTTAAAAATTAATGATAGTACTTAATTCATATCAATAACATTTTTTAAACAAATTTTAAAATATTAATTTTCTTTAGACAAAGTTTATTCAAGTTTAAACATGTCACTAGAGACCAATATAGATAGTTTAAAAAAATAAGCAAATGTAGCTCCAGAGACCTATAAAAATCCAAAGTTTTCTCATAAAAATGCATGGATAAAATTAAATTATGTATGGATTTAACAAGGATAAGAAAAACAATTTCGTCTATATTACATTTCAGAAACAAAAGTAAATCTGTATAAATCTGTTAAAAAATCTATCAAAAGTTATAGTAACAATAACAAATTATCTTAAATTTAATTATTAATGATAATTATATATATTTTTTGATAAGTGAGTAATACTTCACATGATATGTTATATTATTATAACACATTATACACTGATATATTTAAAACAAAATAGTAATTTCTCGAAAAATTTGAGTTTAAAATTTGATGTTTTATTTAGAATTTACATCATTTAGGAGTTCGATAGTGGATAACTGGTTATACAAAGTATAAAAATCAGAAATTAAGTTTTAAATTAAAAGTGTAAACCGTAAAAGGTAATTTATAAAGCGCTTGTTATTAAAGTATCTAATTTTTATGCTGTATTTAATGATGAATGACATTTATATATATATTTTTTCCTGGTAAGAATATTAAATTTATTTCAGTTTCAATGAAGATGCTCTAAAAAATGGAACTTATTTTGCATTCTGTCAAATTATCATTCTGTCAAAGTAAAGCTGTTATTATATTTAAAATATTAATTCAATGAAACATTCTAAATCGTAAGATGAATGATTATCTTACATTCTGTTTAGAATTTTATTAAAATGATATTATGAAATATTTTGGCATGCTGATCAGTAAAATCGCTTAAAGATTCTGCAAAATAGTGATTAAATATTATATTGATAAATGAAGCAATTTATTCAAAATTGGAATCTATTAATTTATAAAAAATCAATTGTTAATTTTGATAAGAAATCAACTGCTAAATTAACAATTTAATAGTTTTTCGTACACAAAATTAGATTATTTATTTTGCAAAAAATAATCGTTCAAAAAGAGGGTAAATGCAAGTTCTATTTAAAATTATTTTGCGTCATATTTTTTAAAGCAAAAGTCAGAAAGAAAAGACTAATTTACATCAATATTTGATGTATAACATTTTAATTTCTCCTTACAATATGCATTTCTAATTCTATATCCATTTCCATATTATTCCATGCTAGAATATTTGAAATGAAGAGTCAATATACTTGTCAATTGAATATTGTGAAAATTTTCTGAAGTGTAATCATAACCCTTATGCTCAATGATTATGATCCATCCATTTATAGAGGCTACATTCATTAAGTATAAAATGAAAAAGTAAATAAAGCATCTTGATTTATATCAAATGTTATATAGTTGTCGTGTGACAAGTGCAAAAAGAAGAAAAATAAAGAAAATGTAAGAAAGACAAGTCATATGGGACCAAAGGCATGGAGCACTGTCATGGCCACATCTTCAGCTTTTTCCGTATAAAATGTGTCATGGCAGCATTTGGGGTCAATGCTGAAGAGGGTCGAGCAACAGAGATGCCTCGGATTCATCGGAACTCGTGTGCAGTGTCTGCATTCTGCGTAGATTCTAGATCCGTCGGGCATAATTTTCTTACCCCTCGTGTGCCCAGTCCGCACTCTGCTGATGGTAGAGGTGGTACCACGGTCAGGATTAAGCTCCGGTAGGCACCATTTTTCCGTAGTCCCCCGCAGAGCTGAAGCCTTGGGATGGCGTTCGGATCGAAGCAAGTGGTAGTCGTGGGAGGGGGATTGATATTCCTAGCCTCCTTGGCGAGGAAGTCCACCTGTTCATTTCCCTCGATGCTAACATGATAACAGACCCATTGAATGGTGGAGGTTTTCTCTCTTGCAATTTGGTGGACAGCCCACAGAGGCAGTGGCAAACCCCTTAATGAAAGTGCAATAGTTTCTAGTCTTAATGGGTCCGGGGGAGACGACGGGATACATCCTGCTGTCCGGGGTTGCATCGGGAAGTTATGTCAAGTAATATATATATATATATATATATATATATATATATATATATATATATATATATATATATATATATATATATATATATATATATATATATATATATATATATATATACAGGAAATAATTGTGTTGTATACGTTATTCAATATAATTCAAAAAATAATTTCACTCAAATTTCCATAGATTTGAAAAACATTATTTTACAATGAATTAATTACTTTCTAAAATAGCAGATTATAATAACAAAATAGAAAATATTATCTGAAATATTACGAAAAAAAAAGCGCTGTAAATTTATTTTCAACATAACTCTTATTCCTAATTATAATCCACTATGACAGTATAGTATATTTACCTAAATATGAAATGAGAAGTCGAGATTTATTTTAAATGCAGCATCTACCGTAAACAAATATTTGAATTGATTTTAATCAAAAAATTACATTTGGTTGGAAAATCTTCCTAGGAGGCATTACCAGAAGCTCCGTGATTAGATATTCAATAATTGAATTCCCAAATGGGAGTATGTTGTGGAACTAGGAGAAAGGGAAATTCTAAAAAAAATAAGATAGCGGTATTTCATGTAATAAAGCAGAAATGTTATAAAATATTAAGTATATAAATTGAGTAAATTTAATCAATCAGTGGAAAAGTATGAATTTTTGAAAACTTCGTAAAACATCCCACTTATTAGTCATGATAATACTTTTCATTCAGTTTAAGATATATATATATATATATATATATATATATATATATATATATATATATATATTAAAATGCCTTTCGATAACTAAGCTGGATTTATATTCTGATTATGCAAAGTATAAAACGGATTTGAATACATAAAAATCAACTAATCAACTCCATTATTACTAATAGGATTAAAATAGAACTATTAATTGTTGCCAACACAAAATAAACTTTTGAATAAAAACAACGCCAAAAGAACTTCACTGTCACTTATATATGGGCACTTTGTAAATGCTATATTTTTTTAGATATTTTTGTATGAATTTAAATTATTTATAATATTTTTAGATTTTATGTATATATAAAATAAAATCTTTGACATCATATGTTGTATGGTATTTTATTAAAAAGATTACTGTACACTGAAAATCTCAATATAACTATAATAACCGATTTTTATTGGGTATGAAAATTCTGAATAAAACTTTATTACGAAATAGATAATTTTTTATACAATATCTCTTAAGAAAAAAAAATTTGTGGTAATATGTGCGTAAAAATTCAAAATAAAAATTATTGAATACTTCATTTATACTTTTATTTATTTAAGCGATTGCTTGAAGTTGCTCACACATAAAATACAAACTATACAAAGTTACTTGCTTCAATAATTTGAAGAACTTCTATGGCTTAGAAAATATCAATTTTCCTTTTCCCAATATTGAAGTATTTACTTGACGGCACTTAGAAAATTGAAAATGGGCAAGCAAGTATAAAAAAAGACCTACACAGAACACAAAAACATCTTTCATATCCGCCTTTTTTATATAAAAAGAAGTCCATTTTGCTTGAAGCTGAATTAAATGTTTTTCGATTCATCTGTCTTAGAAAAATATTGCTTTTCTAAAAAGGCCTTTTTTACAACTAAAATTACAGATTTTTTACCGTCGAACATAATTTTTCAAATTTGCACAACATTATAAATATATATACACACACACAAAAGTAGTGGCGATTTAAAAATTTGTTACTGCAATACAAATTTTTCTACAATGATAAAATAGTTGTTATAGAAGAGTAAAAACATTGTTCAATGGTTTCTATTCTCCAGCTTGTTTCAATGACTACAGACAACTGTCTTTTTGAAAAGACTTCTGCAGTCGATTCATTACAT
The DNA here is from genome assembly GCA_037975125.1 of Latrodectus hesperus. Taxonomy (NCBI): domain Eukaryota; kingdom Metazoa; phylum Arthropoda; class Arachnida; order Araneae; family Theridiidae; genus Latrodectus; species Latrodectus hesperus. Next base: position 74,759,755 of record CM075855.1, on the reverse strand, counting down.
AGAATGATTTCGTATATTTAGTAGTATAATTTTGAATTTAACTATGAACATTCGTTTTAAGTTTGTCAATTTATTATCCTTATATCTGCATATGTAGTAGTCCAGTGGATTGAGTTTAGGACTGAATGCAAGCCATTCTTCTGCGGAAATAAAGGAAGAACAATTTTGTTTGCAGCACTGTTGAATAATCTGTGAGTAGGTGCCAAATCTTGTTGAAATGTCAATGGATCTTTTTTTAAAATGAACTTTTAGCTTTATTAATCATGTGAGATTTCAATAATTTTCTAAATAATATAGTTTTTATCAAATTTGAAATTGTTTTCAATAAAAAGAAGAGTCAATTTTCTTCTCTTAAAGCACCCCAAATCATTACTGAAATCTGAAACATCTGAGCAATTCACTTTGTTGAATGGATATTCTGCATTGATTTTGCACAAATCCTATTATGACTACCATGAAGTGATTGTTGCAGAAATACTTTCCCCTTGAAAAATATGATCTCATTAACAGTATGCTCTTTTCACTTTCTTAGTCTTTCAGCTTTATTTTTCTCAGTTAATCCATGGAGTCTTTCTTTTGGAAGTTTTTAATTTTGAATACTATTTACTGATTATTATAGTTATATGTTTTGACAAACCTAGGCCTCGTGTACTAGCAGATTTTACAGGATTTCTCCGATTTCTTTCGCGGACATGGTGTACTAATTTTTTTATTGCACATGTCGCTTTCTTCCATCAGTACGCCGCATTTCTATTCTACCTGTTTCTTTGAACTGTTTCAGTTAATACTTTTTATCTATCAATTAATCTTTCTAACACATTTAAATATTCTATATTTTTAGTAATTTTACAATTCCGTTTATTTTTAAAAGACTTTCGATAACAAAACTACATTTACCATCCATTCTGATTATGCAAAGATTAAAACGGATTTGAATTTATAAAAAGACCCAGCATTAGAATTAAAATAGAATTATTAATTATTGCCAAAACAAAAGAAACTTTTGAATAAAAACAATGCCAAAAAGAATTTCACTTATATGTGGACACTCTATAAATGCAATATTTTTTAGATATTTTTCTTTCTTATTTGCAAAATTGTTGGTAATATAAGATTTTTTGTTATATTAAAGAGCCTCTAAATTCATACTTTTTTTGTTGTTGCAGAAGAAAACTCTAAATCACACATAAAAAAATTTAAAAAACGAAAATAAATTAAAACCGCTTATAAATATTTTCAAACATTTTAGAATAATTATGACTTGTTAGAGTAACATTAAATTTTCCATAATTGTTATAATAAAGAAATATTGCTTTGTCAACTCTGTTTTTATTTTAAATTTCAAAAAGAAAAATTTATCTAATACTCTCTCCTTATAATTTTCCACATTATTTCATTATTTAAATGTATCTTTGACAAGGATTTATCTTCAAACTTATCTTTTATTATAATTTTTATTATTAAATATTTAAAGTTACTAACAGAATTGTAATAATAATTAAATAGTGTGAGAAAAATTATACAATAACATAAAGAAAGTAAACTCACGTATCAATGTAATTAACGAATATTTCTCACTGCGCTCTGAATGTTTGTAATTAAATCTCCAATTTTTAATTTATGCTGTTAATTTTAACTATGATTCAATTTAACTTGACATTTAAATGTTTTGCCCAGATTGCGTAAAGTATGGATTTATTTCCCAATGACTAGTGCTAAATTCAGAACATTTTATAAAATTTGAATTAATAGCTTATAAGAAGTTTATAAAAAAATTTTTCATCTTTATAACTTAAGTAAATTTCTTCGGCAAGAGTAATAAGTACTTTTAAATCAAAATTGAAACAGTTTGTAAGGCATCGAATAATAAATCCGTGATGACTGATAATAATAATTTATAAAATCATAGTTTAGTTGATATTATTATCCGATATTATAATAAGTAATCTTTCATTAATGAATCAATTAAACTTATTATCAGACTTTCCAAATCGGCTTGTAGCAGAATATTCTCCCTGTTTTCTGTAAATGTTTTAAATCCAGAAATACTTGAAGGACTTTACCGACAGCTGCATACTCAAGGGAAGTATCACAAAAAATATATTCATCATCTTTCGTCACACCTGAAGGGGTAAATGTTCGCTCTCTTAAGAGTCTTGTATTCCCCACGAAGCGTTATAAAGTAACCTTGATAAAACTTTGACATAAATATTTTTGCGCAGATTAAACTTAAAGGTCATGAAAAAAAATCGATTTTCAATATTGTAAAATTGATTTATATGATATAGTTGTGAGTGTGTGTACCAACCCCTTTTCTTACATCTGACAGAATCCAATAAACTGTAACAATAAATTGTTTTTGGTAGAATTTAATAATGTAATTAAAAGAAATTTTATTTATACCGTTAATGATTCTGCTTTAATAATTAATTGCTATAAAGGGATTGAATTTACAATTGAAGAATATATATATATATTCTATTTGTAAAATTTATTAAGGATCCTTTTCAAAATTTATCCACAGCAACAATAATATAAAAGAAATATGATATTATAAAAAAATGTATGAAAAATATAATGAATATAAATAACAATTTTAAAATTGAATGGAAAATATTTAAAGAAAAAGGAATCTTATTTAAATAATTTTAAAAGAATACTTAAAGACTGTTGTGATATTCTACTGAATAATTCTTATTTAAAATAAAATTTAATAACTGTTTTCATTATAATAGTTTTATTATGTAGTGTAAAAATAAATAAAGATAGCCAGAAAATGATCACATTTCTAAAGAGAAAATCATTTCACAGATAATGTTTCGTATAATGTTAACACATACAGATATATTTTGACACCATAGTTATTCAAATCAACAGGGAAAAATTCCACATAAAAATCCGTCAATCTTAGATTTATTTCCTAACTAGCTATATGAATATCTTAAAATATAATAAAGAAGTTCTTGTTAGCTCTTGACTTAAAAGTTATAAAAAACTATTTTTCATTCAAATTTTTAGGATATTAGAATTCCTGAAACAATTACGTTAAGAAAATAATTGTTTAGGATTGTAATTTGTATAATTCACTTTTGTGAGGAAAAATACTCTTTTTTTCAGTTACCTGAAAAATAATTTGGATTAAATCCATGATGCAAAGAAATGGCTTATATTGTGACGTTTTTAAACTCACTTATATATATATATATATATATATATATATATATATATATATATATATATATATATATATATATATATATATATATATATATATATATATATATATATATATATATATATATATATATATATATATATATATATATATATATATATATATATATACAAACTAATAAGTCAAATTTATTGATGGTTATCAATGAAATATGTTAGATTTATAAAGAATGCTTTATAAATTAGGTGTAAGACTGCCTTCGGAGTGGAAAAGAGCTTTGATTCGTCCAAGAATCATTTTCACACAAGTGGTGAATAGTATTGTATCAATGTTCACATAGAGAGATTATGAAATTTCTAAGTGTCGATAGAGAATATCCGCCCGATTCCTTATTGCACACTCTGGAACAGACAATAGGGATTCAATTCTATTGTGACCGGGTAACTGCATGGTACAAAGGAATGTTTAGCTTAATCTTTGTGATCAACAAATCATAATTTCCTCCACGTGAATAACAGCCTTACCATCCTGAAAATTCTAAGGACTTCAGAAAGCAAAGTTTTCATCAAAAAATGGACCAGGGCAGTTAAATTTTTTCAATACTTATCCACAAACATCCTTTCTTTCCGGGATACAGTTGGTAAAGCAGAATAAAAAGATTACGTGTCTGCTAATATCTTGACAGATACTCAGTACAGATACTTGACATTTAGAAGAAGACAATTCCGATCATTCGTTTGTGTACTTGTCCTATAATAGGAAAAAGAGCCACAGATGATTCATCACATCATATTATTTTCTGCCAGTCCTTCGATCCTCCGCGTGTCCTCATCTATCCCTCGATCAAATTTTGTAAGCGTGACACCACTACAGAAAATGTTTGACATTAACAACGTTGGAAAATGGATTGTTAATTCTTATTCTGAGCATGAAGGTGTCTTCTTGCCTAATCATTGCCGTTGGAGAATCCAGGTGCTTATGGAGCTGTGCGCTTACTTTTGCTGCTGCTGTTGTTCGTTGTATAGACATTTTGATCTTCTTAAAACTCATCTATATCTTTCACTGGGCTTCTATTTCCTTCCACCATTATATTTTGCCAAGTTTGTCTTGACGTGTTGTATGTCTAATGTTAAAACTAAAAACCATACCATTAGAAACTTTTAAGAGTTGAAATGTTTCGGACATACTTTCCCTAATTAGACAAACCCTACAATTTGGTGTCTATGAAAACTTGAGAGATACAATATTTTATACTTTAAAAAAATCCGAGCCATACAAAACTATACCACATACATACTACCAATGTCTACATTTCTATTTAAAATATGTGATATCTATTATTATATTTGAATACATACAATCCGAATTTAAAAATTTCACTCTTATTTATAAAAGTGTTCCCATTATTTTGATATAACCACCCGTATATAAAATATTTACATAAAAAATCAAAACGTTCATTACTAGTATACTAATATATTATATTTCAGAGGCATCATAATCGTTTTTCTATAAAAAGAATTACTTTAATTATTTTCGACTTTTAGTAAATATTTAAATTATGCATATGTGTATGAGGATTTCAATACTAAACTCCTTGCTGTTCAGTATATTTTTTCATACTCCATTTTTAAAAAGCATAATATGAAAAGTTTATTAGTTAGGAAAAACTTTATGAAAATCCAAATTTTATTGAATTATTAAATGAAATCATTTGAATTCATTGAAATCCATAGTGAATTGAAACAACTTATACCCCTGAATTATTTTCTTAAAGAAATAAAAAATACCTATACTGTTTTGAGTAAAAGATGATACTGTGCGTCAGTGATACGACATTGAATTCCATCATGAGTCAAAGATATCAGGAATCATATTTTATAGGGGTAAAATGCAGCTTAATTCAAAAAATATGCTTCCAACTGTTTTCTTCCGCAGAGCGATCTCATTAACTTATTTTCACGTTCTGGGCTAAAACTAATTATGTCTTTGTTCGCTAGTTGTTGTTTCCACCTTTTCTGTTTCAATCTAAATAATTCTAGTTTTCTCCACTGTCTTTGAATGCTCTGCATTTTTTTTCTGAAAATTCTCTGTCCTTTCTAATGAAAGTAACTCAGTGAAAAATTTTCTCGCACTAATGTTCTCGTGGTTTGTTTGGGCACATCAGCTTCAAAGGAAGAAACGTATCTTTGGCATACAAAGATACATGAAAAAACAATGGTGACTCTAAAATGTAAAAAGAGCAAGGTTTTAATTGTGTAACAAAAGTCAGCAAAAAAAAGGAATCTTAACTGAATTTCCGAATCAATTCATTAGTAAAAGGAAGATGATAGAAAAATTGAAAAATCATTATTTCCTTACCTTTAAATAATTTTGTATAAAACGATTAAATAGAATTTATATTACAGTAAATCAACATACGCAGAAATACATTCATACACAAATGGATAAAGAACATTTTGCTTATAATATCTTTTATTTATTTGTGAATATTTCACATATGTAGTTAATATTTGGAATATTTGGTACAGTAGATTTGAAAATGTTCACAAAATTTTCATTCACATTAAAAAGAAATTTTTTACAGTAGATTTGAAACTGTTCAAAATTTTCATTCACATTAAAAAGTGTCTATAGTAATTTACTACTTATACATACATATTTTTTGTGAATATTTCACATATGTAGTTAATATTTGGAAAATTTGGTACAGTATATTTGAAACTGTTCACAAAATTTTCATCCACATTAAAAAAAGTCTGTAAGTAATTTACTACATATACTTGGTAAGCTTTATATAACTAAATAAAAGAAATACTTGCTCTCTCACAATATAATTACATTTTCATAAAATAAAAATTGCATTAATTGAAATGGAAAGGATTCAATTAACTTGCGTCATTTGATTACTGAAATGAGATTAATATAAATATTTGTTTCTTCAAACTAAAATTCTTCAAAATTCACAAAAGTATTTACATTAGAAAAACATTTATTGTTTTTTCTTTGCATTGAATTTGAATACTCATAATTTAGCTTGTCAGTCTTTGATATTTTTAATTGGAATTATAACGAAAATATTAAGAATTATTAGCATTAATAGTTTTAAATAATCACACCTAAAACACAGTTTTACAAATAATAACAAAAACAGATAAAAGTATATTTTTTAGCACTATATCGATCTTTTGTTATGGAATTAACCATAAAAATAGATTTATAACGTTTCTCATATTTAATACTGATTGTTAAATGGAATCACATTGTATAATTTGTAAATTTATATGAAAAATATACAAAATAAACCTAAGAAATGTTTACTCTCTAAAGTATTATAAATAAAGAAATGAACATTGTAGTGATTTCAATAAAATATACCTGTCTCTTTTATGTATATTAACACATTTGCTAAATAGTACTATTAACTACTATGTACTTTCAAAAGTTCAAAGTTTAAAATCTAAAGAAAAGTAATCATTTAGAATAATGAGTTATTTAATTTCAGTTTTACTGCTCAAGCTGTTATGTAAAGAAGTTATAAATTTCTTACAGTCATTAATTTTCTCAACAAAATTTAAACTATTAAACTTTAAATGCCATAAAAAGGTAAGTTTAGTATTTTTCAAAGCTAACATGTCTGAATTTTAGAGGCAATAAAACTAAACTTCTGATCTAAATTTACCAAAGCTATAAAAGCGGACGAAAACTATGCTGTAATATAACTACTGTTTTATGATTTAAAATTGTATTCAAATATACCTGCATTGTTATTATATAAATATATACCTGCAATAGTTTTACAGTTTGTATTTCACTGCGTTATAAAATCTTTATATTTGTTCTTGGTAACTGAAAGATAACATATTTTCTGATTTTATTACCTCTCGACGAAAGATTTCAAAGTAATCATGCGGAAATGTTATTGAATTTGTCACTGAAAAAACAGTCCATGTTAAAATCAACCACGTTGAGATGAAAATTTGAATCTTTAGATAAAAATTGAAAAGGTTCCTTAAGGCAGCAAGCTATGTGTGTTTCTAGAATAGAAAATCAAATATGAATTTTAAAATGCTTTCTGTTCTCATGAAAATTTGTGAGATTATAAGAGAAAAGATTATGAAATTAAAATTTGGTTTGAGAATGAGGGTATATTCCAGAGAGGGAGTTTTTGCCCCAATAACAAAATGAAAAGGAGTAACTTGCAAAACTTGAAATTAATTCATAAAAAAAACATTTATTATTCAGAATGTAACTTAATGTAATAAATAAATTAATATACACAAAATTTAAGAATAATTCTAATTATTTTACGTTCAAAGAATGCTTTTACTTATTATAATTATTTAATGTCAGAGATTATACCCTTGAAATATTAATAATGAATTGAGATAAACTTTCGAATATTCTTTAAATATAGTTCAATAATATCCATGAACTGTTTTTTTAATGTTAAAGAAACAATTCAAGATTGTATCAATTCACTAAGTAATAGCCTCGAATGTTAACATTGAACTGATATATTCTCGAATATTCTTAAATGATAGTTCAATAATATACATGATATACCCCTTGAACTGTTTTTTTAATGTTGAAGAAACAGTTCAAGAGTATATTACAGTTGAAGAGTAAATTACAATTCAAGAGTATATTACAGTTCAAGAGTGTATCAATTCAAGAAGTAATAGCCTCGAATGTTAACATTGAACTGATATATTCTCGAATACTCTTAAATGATAGTTCAATTATATATATGATATACTCCTTGAACTGTTTTTTTTAAGTTGAAGAAGCAGTTCAACAATAGCCTCGAATGATATATCACAGAAGGTTTTCACAAAAGTGTAAAACATCTAAATTTGTTCCTCCGAAATTATAAATAAGAATTTTTTAGCACTCTAGAATGGAAGTCAATTAAATGTAGTTAAAGGTTGAAAATAAGGCTCCTAATTGTTTTCGTATATAGAGTTATAGACCAGGTATTTCGGATATACAGTGTTTATTAAAGTCACTAGGGATTTATATTTTTTGTCACTACGAAAGTATTTTTACCAATAAGATATAGGGCTGTATTTCGGTTTTTCTGAAGACCCTGTAAACCATCAATCATATGGACAAAAAAAACAACTTAAATTCAGCCTTTCATTTTTGAATTCCTGTACTATAAAGGAGAAGTACCTCTGATTTTTAACAACGAATATGATATCTTAACTGTGAAACATATCCAATAGCAAGATATGTAAAAATTTTCCTCTGCAAGTGATGTAATTATTACGCATTGAGTTTTATAATATTTAAAGCTTTTGTTTTGCTTTGGAAGTCTGAAGAAGAGTTTTAAAAGTAAACATGTTGCCATCAATGAGGAACTGAGATATGTAGTGTCTTCTTTAAAACCTAAGGCTTTTGGGATTCGGACTGATAGTCGTAGTATCATCCAACATTGTTGAAACTGGTACAGTGTTTGTGACAAAACTTGAGCTTCAATTCAAAGTTAAAACAAATGTTTTTCTTATGTGATGTACATATTCAGTGGATCCCATTACATGCAGACATTTGGGGTGATGAGAGGAGGATGTCCTGGTGAAGACGGATGTCGGGGCGGTTATAGCTGTTTTTAATTGTCTGACTTCACTTCAGCTGTATTCTGTTAAAAAACATACTGATAAAATGACTTGGACCTCCAGAAAATTCTTGGTTCCATGCCAAATTCCTGGTATATTCTTCTCTCTCACTTTCCTAGAGACTATCTAAGAAGCCTTGTCTTTCAGGGTAATCGAAAACCTCACCTGATTTGTCCGAAATGTAACTAAGATCAAGCTTCTCTGGTACATATTTTTAGGTGTCTAGGGTTGTCCTAAGACCACCCATTAGATTTACCTACTCTAGTTTATGACTTTTTGAAGGGAGATAAACTCATAGATCTCATTATCAGAGGCTGAACACGGAGGTTAACAACAACAACAGTCTGAAGAAAATTGATTCTGATAATTAGGAAGAAAAAACTAAATTGAAGTGAGAATGAAGACAAAACTAAGCATTTCTAAAACCTCAACACTATAAAAATCTTGATATGAAAAAACTTTTTTAACTGATTGATAATATATCTGTATTAATACAAACTCATAAGTATGTTGGTAACATTAACATAAAATATGAAATAATTGTTAAATTAAGATGATGCACCAATACTACTAATCAATGTCTAAATCTAATAGGAATATTTCTAAGAACCAAATTAAATAAACATTATGAAACAATTATGCTACATAAAGTAACTATTACAACTATTCTCACGTATAAATCCAAGAAATTAATTTCGACCAAATACTAAACATAAAAACTGGTTATTTTTAGATGAAAAATATTTCGAAAATTTTTTACGCTCTAAGCGGATATGGATTGCAACGAAGAAAGATAATGATGAAATTATAAATCGCATAAGTTATTCAAAAACACAAATATCGTATAATTCATTAGAATAAATCATTCAAGATTTATAGCACATTAGCTAAACAATACAACTTTTGAAGAACTCTTAAGATCCCCAACTACAAGCATTTTAGAAGCAATCCTAAAAGTAAATCTAAGTTAAGATGAATTGAGCGAGTACAAAATTTGTAAACAAAATTTTAAAATTACTGAGAGTGTGAAGAACAATTACCAAGCAAGATAATGAAACGAAAGGCAGTTCTTAGAAAGATCTGGTACATACAATGCATGTCGAACAAATAAAAGAATAAAAAAGAAATTACAAGGCCATGGAGATTAAATCTTGATTCATTTGGTGATCAAGGTTTAATCACCATGGAAGAAAGTTCTTAGAAAGGCTTTGTGCACACATTTGTCAAAACAATGAAAGAAAAAACGAAGACTAGAAAGTCATGGTGATTAAATTTTGATTTATTTAATAATCAAGTTTTAATCACCACAGCACAGTTTCTTAGAAAGACTTGGTACACGCTGTTGTCAAACCAATAAAACAAGAAAAGTAAATTACAAGGCTATGGCTATTAAACCATGATTCATTTTGTGATCAATGTTTAATCACAATTTAAGAAACAATGGATGAAATTTCTTGAAAAGACATGATTTACACCCAGTTGTCAAACCAATAACAGAAAAAAAGTAAATTACAAGGCTATGACTATTAAACCATGATTCATTTTGTGATCAATATTTAATCACAGTTTAATAATTAATGGAAGAAAGTTCTTGAATTGACTTGATTTACACACAGTTGTCAAACCCATAAAAGGAAAAAAGGAAACTACAAAGCTATGGTTATTAAACCATAATTCATTTTGTGATCAATGTTTAATCACAATTTAAGAAACAATGGATGAAAATTCTTGAAAAGACTTGATTTACACGCAGTTGTAAAACCAATAAAAGAAAAAAATTATGCTATTGTGATTAAACCTTAACTCAGTTGGTTATTTAATACAACTACAGAAACACACAAACTGAATAATAAATCATTTTTAGTTGTTAAAATAAAGAATACAACTAATATAATCTTAAAGGTAAGAAAACATGATTCAACTTTTCTTCAACGCTTATTTCTCAGTTATTATTTAAAATGAATAGTTTGTGCCCTTAAAATCAATTATAAAATTAAATATTTGTTTCTTCATTTGAGAACCCTTAAAATCTAAAATTAGTTTCGAAATTGCAAAAATTGTTCTTTGATAACAAATTTCTTAAAAATGGTAAATAATTGCGCAGGTTTTTTTACAGTTTTGATAACAATTTGAGACTTAAATGTCAAATGTTTTTATCACTCTTTTACATAATTATTCTCATGGTTTAAAAAAAAGCAATATGATTAATCTTATAAGAAATGATTAATGCTTTTAAAATTTGTTAATTTATTTAAAGTCACATAAATACAATTAATAGACATTTGTTCAGGCAATTTCTTTATACAACATTAATAAAAATATATTTTGACTAACAGTGAAAGTTTATATTTAAATATGTGAATAATATGTATATTAGGTAAGACGTTTTTTTTAAGAATTTGCAAAAGTGGAGTTATTACGATCTTTTTACCTAAAAGAAATAGTAGAGTTATAAGGTGATGTTAGCTTTTAGTTCAATAATTCTTGATTTCGATTTTCATCTGAAGTGGCCCGTGTGAAGCTCCGAATTTACTTTGACAATATATGCTTCGACTGAGATATCCAAATTCCAATTACATTATACCTTCTGTTCAGAAAATGATTAGAGAGTAATATACACACCAAATCAATTTAAAAAAATTGTCATTGAAGAATTTATAAAAGCGTGTCAAGAGATTTTGGGGGAATAACCATTTTTCTTGTTAAAAATGAGTTCATTATGTTTAATAAAACTAGATACATGAAAATTTGGTATAAGAATTTTAAAGTAATGTTTTCGATATAAAAAAATTGTCATTATATGTTATTCTCAAATAATACTTTGATACATCGCTTTATTAGAATGTTATACAATCAATTCAAAAATGTGATATTAAAAACAAACCAGCTTCTGTTAGGTATCTTCTTTTAAGTGATTATGGCTTCCAACTGGCTGACTAACTCTAGGCTAGCATGCTTATTCAATAACATGATGCTGTGACAATATTATGCTTCACCTATGATTTCTGCTTATAATAAATAATGATTTAAAGCAGGAAACTTTCAATATAACTCTTTATGTATTACAAGCCTCTCCAAAAATACTAGAAAACCTATTTTCTATTTTTAAACATTTATTTCACGAGATAGGTTATTCACTCATCAGTGGTTATTGATCTCTCCCAAGAGTTACAAAAGGAAAATATTTAATGCAACTAACCTCTTATGAAGATAAACAATCCAAACCTGTTGTCCTTATTCTGTGTTACATGTTACGACTTCAGGAAGTGGGAGACAAATATCCATGAGATGTTGTAAAGTATTTAGCACTCCCCGCATGAGTTGATTTCCAAGAGAATTTTTCATAGTTATTGGGACAGATTGAGAATCCAAAAAACTACCAAGCCCCCGCTTTAATGGACAGGAATGCAAAAAAATAGAATCGCAATCTCCATTTCCTGTAGCTCAGAAGTCGATGGAATCAAATCCGGAACCTTATGTTCCAAAGAGCATTGTTTTACCACTCGATTCTAGTGAAACTAATAAACATATTGTAAGTAACATTTAATTTGTTAGTAGTATTTTCAGTTGCAGTTGTACATAGTCATTGATTAAATTAGACCAAAATATGGAGGTTTATATTTTTAGAAAATTTTCTTTTTTAAATAATCATCCACTAATATATATATATATATATATATATATATATATATATATATATATATATATATATATATATATATATATATATATATATATATATATATATATATATATATATATATATCCATTACAAAACACATAAGTATATAAATAAAGATAAACAGTATCTTTTTAATGTTTACTTATGGGTAAAGTTAAAAATGTTTTTCACATACAAAAATTTTATTCGATAAAATAGTATATCCCAAATTATATTATGGGAATCTTAAAGATAATGACATGTATAATAACAACTTTTTGCGATAACATGGTAAATAAAAGTGAATATTAATGTGGACGAATAACAAAAGTTTGCCTGCAGTGATGGATTTTCACGAAGTTTCATGTAGATATTAAAAAAAGGATATATATATATATATATATATATATATATATATATATATATATATATATATATATATATATAATAAACAAAATAATTTATACAAAACATGTAGATAAAAAAGACTCTCTAAAAGAAATTTGAAAAAACAACTTTATACAGTTTTAATACAATAAATTGCAGAGTCTAATGTCAAAATAAAAATTGTTTTGAATTACAAGTCAAGTTAATTAATTAAGTTACTCTTATAGATTGTTATTGACCTGGTAATTAAAGGTGCAGTATCATGCACTTCATCGTCAACAGTTCATAAATTCGATTCCGATCTTAAAAATGCATGACTATGAACAATTAGAATCTACTTTAAAATATACGAGTATATCTCGATCATATTATCCTTCGTATGCAAAACGTGTAATTGATATTAAAAGAAAACAATTCTTTTACTGTAATTATGTTAATTTAAGTTTAAAAGGAAAACTATTTTTTTAAATATATTGATGAAAAAATCACAAAACTTTTATTTCATAAACGCTTGATATTTTCATAGAATTATTTAAAATCCATTAAATCTGATATATTTCGCGCATTAGTATATTAAATGAAATGCAATTTGGTATTCATTTATTGCATTAAAAGAGTAAAATAATTATTCTAAACTAACAATAAGTTGTAATATTATACATTTATAGGCAATTTCAATAAATATTAACTAATATTCTTTTAACTATCGTAAGATTATAAAATTACGATTAAATATTTGTTTTGACATAGCGTTGTTGACAATCTCTAAAAATTAAGGGCATTTTAAAGTCGACCGCATATATTTACTACCAGGGAGACTTTTCTTAGGTGGTATTCTGATATTGCAATGGAGGAAACCTGGAAAACTCCCAAACACTCACCATGACAGACTATCCATGTAGCAGGCAGAAGCCCAACATTTGTTTCCCATGTTTCAATAGCCACTAGTATCGAACAGGTACCTTATACTTCGAAAAGTAGTGTCCAATCACAAAGCCACGATGAGGTACATTAACCATTTACTGTGGATTTAAAATACCCATCTTAATCACTATGTACATTAAATTGAAAAAAGAAACCAATATATTCACGCCATTGTATTTATATATGCTAAGATTTAACAAAAGAAAAATATAATGAGTAATTTCTACTCAGAGCAAACACCGTATTATTTATTCACAAGGGTCCAAATGTCACATTGTTAAAATGCGTTGAAAATTCTACTTTGAAACAGAATTTGTAATTCCTTCCTTGTAAATGGGAAATTTAAATGAAAAAGAAACTTATTCTGAAATGCTTTCAACTGGAAAGGGGAAAAAAGTAACGCAGGTATTTTTATTTTCGTTCAACCCTCAATTTTTCTTTCCACCTTAGCAGATGATAAAACCTCGGCATCCGAACCGAGAGAGCCTATTGTAGTTAGAAATTAAATTTCGCTCCGGTTTTCTGCTCCAGGAATCTGGCAACGCCGCCAGCAGCTGGTGAAGGAGGTTAATGATTGGTGCATTCAAAATCGCTGATTACGTCTCTCCAGCCAGTCAGCAGTTGAGTTTGGAGATTCTTTGACGTTTATTTTTTAGTGAGGTGGCGACGGCAATCGGGAATTAAGAGTTCCTGATAAACTCTTTGTCATCAAAGGAATTTGAAATGAAAAAAAAAGAAATCAAATCGCTTTTCACACAAATATAATGCTGATCGAAAAAGAATTTCGTAAAGTGTGTGCTTTCTGTTTCTAATTCATTAGGTAGAATAATGATTGTTTATTTCTGATAGGAAAGAATAAAGGTTTCCTTAAATGGAGACAACGTAAATTTATTATTCCAGTTGGGCATATTCGTTTTATTTATGAAATAGTTAAATTGCTTTTAGGAGGAACATTTTTACATTCAATTTGTAGCTTATTGATTTAAGACAAAATTACTTTATAGATTCTAGTTTATATAATATTGGTCGATTATAGAAATCCCCTTAAAACCACTTATGATAAATTAAATTACGAGCCATAGAGATGGTAGAAAAGTTGTCTATCGTAATTGTAAAAAAAAGCTTATTTAAGAAGGAAATGCAAAATAAATTTTTTATTTTGTTAGATGGTCCCCTTATAAAGTGGGGCCCCGGGCAACATGCCCCTGTCTTAGTCAGGCTGTTTGCGCTTTGCCCTCCAGCATAACATTAGTCGGGGTGGTTCCTTGAGATTTTTTCCGGATTTTTTTTCTTGTGAGATTTGCATACAGTCTGTTATGTAAAGAGTGACCGCGGTGGTCTGGTTGGTTAGGGCGTCGTTCTCACTATCGGAAGGTAGTGAGTTCAAATCCCGGCCGACCGAAGACCCGTCGTGTTCGCTAACGGCGGCTGGGGAACGGTAAAACTGGGTGTGGTCCAATGTCCTCCAAGTGAAATGATACCTCTGGGGGTGGCAGGCTAAGTATTGGGGGTCTTCTGCTTAGTCCCGTCTTCAAAATTATAAAGACTCCACCAGGCTGTTTCTATCTAACTGGTAACGTCCAACTCAGGGCTAGTTACAGGGAAGCATGCTGGTGCAACAACAACAAAAGGCTTTATGCAATTTTCACATGTAGAGGAAGTCATTTAATATCCCCCGGGTAAATTACTATGAAAAGTAATTTACACAGTGGATATTAAATGCCTTTCACCAAGCGAAGTAAAAGATGTTTACTCTTGAAGTAAAGATGTAAAAGATGTTTATCATATGAAAATTTCTTTTTACTGAAATTTTGATTGAGCAATCTTTTATTAACGTTACGTAAACCAACTGAACTGCATTTTTACATGTCAAATTATACTAACATTATATATAATAATACATTAATTAATTATTGAATAAGTATATATTAATTGAATTAATATGTGCATAATATAATAGGCAATTTAATGAGTACATGATAATACATTCTTTATTAAGTATATCGATTTTAAATAAATTTTTTTTTATGTAATGTTGTCATTCATATAAAAAAGTCTACCTATAAATAAATGTGAATGTGCTTCAAAATTCATTTGAAACATAAACAAAGTTTTCATATATTTAAAATTGTTTCTTAAGTGATTGTACAAAATACATTTTATTGTATTAAAAACTAAATGAATTATAATAGAAAAAAAGAAATTTAAAATAATGAAACTAATAATTCTACTTAAGTAAGAAAATCTGAATCAACGTGTGATAAGATAGAAAACAAAACTCTCAAATTAAAATCTTTTTAAATTTTATTGATTCTCAATTTTTTTAAAAAATTATATTAGTCAGTGTTGTAAAGTATTTAAAATTTTAGTTTGTTTTGAGTGAGCAGCGATTTAAATGAAATTCGTTCGAAAAGATGTTTTTGCCAAACTCCATTTACATATATAAGCACTCAAATTTCAAAGTAAAAAAACCTATTATCATAATTATAAAACTGACATTTAAAATAATATGTAAGAAAATATAAGAATATCAAGCAAATTCTTTTTTTATTCTTATATTTGCTTTTATTATTCAATGAGTTTTTATAATTTTTCGTGTAATAAGTTCTGAATTATATTAGGTAAAATAGTGATTTTTAATAAATGAATACTTTCACATGAAATAATCATTCCTTGTATGATATGAATGCTCTTATAGTTGCAAAATTTATTTTGCAAAATAATTTTTTAAGTTAAATTTGAAGTGTCGTAATCTAAATGCCTATAAATGATATAAAACATCGGATAAATGCTCATAATTTTTTATAGATTTGAGAACTATTTCTTACTTTACAATCTGATACTGTTTACCATTAATCGTTATATCAAAAACCACGAAAGCTAATCTCTGTTGAAAAATCGCTGAGAACATGGATTTATATAAGCGATGATGGATTTAAATATGAAATATTTAATTATGAATTCCTTTAATATATTTTCTTCATAAGTATATATTTTTGGAGAATATTTTTAATAGAGTAGAAACACATTTATAAATATATTTATAACTGTAGATGAATCCAATAAAAAATTACTTAAATAAATAGTTTTTGATATGTAAATAATTGATAAAATCAGCTGCAAAATTATATTTTTCTTGAATATTAAAAATTGTTTACGGCAGCAAAATTAGTTATCTTAGTTGTATTATACGTGAGTAAAATAATTGAGCACTATGCAAATAATAGCAATTTAGTTTTTTTTATTTATTTTGTGCAAATGATAAAATTGTAAATTAATGATAAAATTCATGATTGTAAAAATAAGCACAAACAATTTAGTTATATTTTTGTAAGTTCATGACCATGGCTAATTTATGTATCATTTGTTATGTATATCACTTAAAACAAAAACAATGATATTTAATAGCAATGGTTTTCAACCACTTTGTCGCAGTAGCAAATAAACTCAAGTTTAACAGAAATTCCTAACACTGCAAATATTTTCAAAAATATTAAAAAAATACCTTATTTTTCAAGACTGTGAAAGATTTAAAAAAATTCAGTTGCTAGTTTTCTTCAAGATCTGAATCGTTTAAAATTTATAACCGATGAATATAAAATTTTGATTGCATTTACGTAAATTTTTATGTATTGCTGAAAATCATTAAAATTTAAATAGTTATAACAGAAAATTATAATAAAAATTCTTTATTAAAATCGGAAAAAAAATGACACTTGAAATAAAAATATAGTAAACGCATTTACTTTAAGTTAACACTATTCAAACTTTTAATATAATGAAATTCGGAATTTAAAAATAATAATTGAATTTCTCGACATGATTCCCTAAAAAAAAAACAAAAATAGATGATATCAGTTACATATTGCTCATAAACAAAAATGTTACGCCATATGAACATGTTAGAGCTTTATTTGTAATTTCATACTATATAATAATTGAATTACTGCGCTTACTTCCTTAAATGTAAAAATAGACAATACTTGTTAAATATGCAATTAAATAAAAATATTGCGCCATAGAAATATGTTTGAGCTTTATTTGTAATTTTATACCGTCTAGTGGTCAGAATGCCTGACTGCGGATAGGGAGGTCCTGGGTTCGAATCCAGTTCGGGCATGAATGTATATTCTCACTCTCTGTCTATCTGGTCTTTGTCCTTTCTTTATATGATTAGTTTGTGAATGGTTGCCTTCCTTTTAAAGGGGTTCTGATGGCATGTGTGTACTGTGGAACTCGGACTCCACACCAAAATATGGTTCAGTTGGAAAAGTAGAGTAGCGCAAACCATAATGCCAGTCTGGTTGGCACAAGACAACAACAATATACTAAATATTAAAGTGTATCATAAATATATTAATTTTTTCAATTTATTCAAGAGTAAAAAGCAGCAAACATTTAAAAATAGATTTTTCAAAAATAAATGTTTTGGATTGCAAAATTTAACAAGTCACACATATTACTTTTTATAGATGACCACGACAGTTTCCATAATAACATCGAGAAAGAAAATGAAAGAAAAGTTACCGAAAAACGCGCCAGAGAATTATCACAGACATGGAATATTTAAAATTTGCTTTTCATTTGATTTATAAGAAATGAGTCTCCCAAAAGTTTTGCTGTCAACTCTTCACAAATTTAAAATCACACATCCGAATTCATATATAAATATTCCTGTTTGAAAACTGTTTTTCCATCACTCCCTTGAAAACCATCAAGACGCTTTGAGCGACAACTCAACTCGTAAATTGTCCTTCAGCAGCAAATGGATCAGACTGGTTTCGGAAAAGCACCAAATGCTTCAATTCCAGGAAAACCAAACTTTCTTCTTCCTTCTTCAACAGTTTTGTATCTTTCTTTGAGAGGAATAAGAAGCTTAATCGATTGCCACGCGCGTGTGGAATTCTCCATTGTAATTAAGAACAGCACGGAATAGCGTTCCTCGCTGGTGGAAATGTTTTCCGATTATTATTCCAAAACAGAACTCATGCTTGCAAAGGTGCATCCATCTCTAAGGAATGTTAAACGCTTATTTTGTTCACAGTTTTGTTTTTGCTTTTCAAAAGGGGGAGTGGAATTATTTACCATTTTGATGCGCATTCAAACATTGATTAAAGTTTCTAGCAATTTCGAAATAGTTATTTCTTTATCAAAATTTATATTTAAATACATATTTAGTCATTTTAAATTGAAAACCTTAAATGTTTCGTTCCTTCATGATAAAAATTTTTAGAATTTTCTCCACGGAATTACTTAATTTATTACAAACTTTAAATTCGAAGAATATTTGTTATTGTTTTTTTTAAATTAAAATCGTTATGCACATGCTAAGAGTTATTAAACAATAGAGTCAAGTAAGTTATCAACGCTGTGTTACCCGAAAACATTCTGATATTTTACAGAAAAAGTCATTTATAGGTAAGTCTTATGGATTCAAATCCTTGAAAGTTAGTGTTATGCATTTAGTCATAAACTGAATTATATTTAGTGTTATATATAAATAAATGTTTTCATTTATTAGTAATATTAAATATTTCATAATATTACCTATAAATAAAAATATTAAAAATGTTAAATATTTACATAGCATAAAAATTAAATAAAAATTATTTTTTTAAAATTCAAAACAGTGGACAGAAATGAAGTATCAAATACAAAATTCATAAGAATACACAAGCCTACACTTACAAAATACATAACTTGTGTATCTGAAACTTAAATGCTATTTATCTGTGTAAAAATGATTGGGAGTATTTCGAGATTTTATGAACATAATTTGGCTAATTATAACTATATTCCATAATGTTCATGGCTATATTCCACCCTAATTAAAATTAATCTCAAATTAAACAAAAGAATATAATTCATTTCAACGTAAAGTGATTTATCTCACTATTAACAATAATTAGTATTTTTAAAATTATATTAACCTCTAGTTATATTTTTAAGCAAAAACTTATGCATAATAACTGAAAAATAAACTCTTATATTCTATTTAAAAGAACATTTGCATATTAGATGAATTTTTCAGAATTTTTTTATGTGTATCCCATTTATACTACTGAAAGAGTATTGCTTGTAATTTGGCTTTATGCTTCAGATTTATGGGATAAATATTAACTATATTTATAACATACAGAAAAAGTCAGATTTAATTTCTTTTTGTAAAGTATAAATGAAGAATAAAAAAATCAGTGCAATTATAAATCAATTTCAATAAATAAAGATTTAGTTATGATTATTTCAGGAAAAGTTCTTCATAATTGGATTAGATTAAAATCAACGTACAGCATATAAAAAATTACAAAGCAATAAGAGATCTTTGAATTTTCTAATCAATCATTATAACAGCTTCAAAGAAGCTTCAGCTTCAGAGAAGCTTACGATGTCCTAATTGGTTACAGATTCCTTATTATTATTGGAAAGAAACAATTTCGAATTCCAACTAAATCTAAGTTCGTAGTGTTCACCAAATGAGACCAGGACACATTGAATAGGTCATAGTCGCAATATCCTCCAAGTGAAATGATAACTCTGGGGTTGATAGATCGAGTACTGGGGGTCTACTAATTAGTATCTGCTACTAAATTACGAAGACTCCTACTCGAAATCTTCAACTAACTGATAGAGCCCAACTCTGAGCTAGGTACAGGGAAGTATGCAGATGAAATAATAACATATGTTTAAATACAATATTATATATATATAACAATCATGTATCTATATATCTATCATAAATAGTATCATATAAGCGAAATAATATATATATAAATAGCAGATATATATAAACATATATAGATAGATATTCATAATCTTTAAGGAATAAGTTGTATATATTTTAGAATTCATGATTCAACTAATGTGGTCTTTTTACTGTAATTAATAAAAGATATGCATTCCAGCAGTATTGTTCATCGAATAAGTAAGTGCTGTTATGAGAGTGCCTTATTGGATCCAGATGAGAAAGCGCAGATTTTGTGACAATGGGAATGTCAATAAAATAATATAAATCATTATTGATTAAATTATAAATTTATTATATAATTAAAGATAATATTAAATAAATGAATTACTGTAAAATTAAACAAAATTTCTTGAAAACTAACTCACACTAATCACTGATACCTCACCATATAAACATTTTAATAAATGTTGAGCCAATATATTTTATATTATTTTTTCATTTTACCAGAAGAAATAATATAGAAAATTTATAATCAGTGATTCTTTCGCTAATCAAAGGTTTTCATAACTAAGATGTTTCTTTTTTTTACTTCAACGAACATCATTTTATTTAGTTACTATCAATAGCTTATTATAACCTAATTTTTGAAATTTTTTATGGTGTATAATCAATTCAATTATTTCAAAGAAAGAGTAGAATTTACATCATTAAAATTTATTTAAAGGATAATTTCGCTATATAGGGAGATTTATAACCTATGTATTTCTTTTTTCGTTTTAATTCAAAGCACATATAATTTTATTTCGTTCCAAATAATCAATTATTTTTTATAACCCAGTTTTTAATATTACCCATGGTGTATAATCAATTCAATTATTCTAAGGAAAAAGAAGAATTTATCTCATTAAAATTCATTTAATGGATGCTTTCGGTAGTCAAGAATTTTTATAACCTAGATATTTCTTTTCGTTTTAATTCAAAGTACACGGATTTACTTAGTCCCAAACAATCAATAACCATATTGTTCAAATTTTATATGTTGTACTGTCAATTTAATAATTTTAAATAAAGTGTAGAGTTTATTTTTAGCTCACACCAATTAAAACATTTCAATTATAATTCATTAAAATAATGTGTTCCTTTGGAAAACAATGCACATATAAATTTTACAAATGTGACAATATTTAAAATAACAGATATTATGAAAGTCAAATAAATCTCTTTAATATAATTATATTTTTTATTTTTGAAATAAAAAAATGAATTTGATATTTTAGAAAATATAACAACGTAGAATTCAACTTATGCAAAAATTAGTATTATGCAACTTATGCAAAGTATGTAAAAATTTCACAAGAAATATTTTAGACTTTTTATACAGCAATTTTATTTAAGTAATGTTTTGAGTTAGAATCGTATTATTTTTATTCATAATAAAATTATTTTCATTTACTATAAAATTAAAAAAAAACATTTCATATTACAAACGGTGTGATTATTTAAATATATACTTTAAACTAATCTGCTAATTAACTTCTCCTCACATTTTTCTTAATTAGCTTTTAATTTTCCTTTAATTAGACATTTCGTTTAAATATTTTAAAATTGTGAAGAATTTCTCGTTTCACTAAGCAGTAACTAAAGATTCTTTTACCGACATCTTGATGAAGATTTCTCCGCTCGTTTGATTTTCCATAATTAAAAGATTAAATCGTTCCTTTCAAGAAGATATCTAAAGAATAGTGCAAGGAAAGCAGGAAAAAAGTGTGTCTCACCTACTTTCAAAGAGATATATCGATAAGATAGAAAGTAAAGATTCTTTCTCTTTTCACTGAAACTCGGGTGTAGATCTCAAGTGGAGAAATCATTTCCAAAGATGGCTTTTAGGGACCAAATACAAATTGCAATTTTGAAATTGAAATTACATTCCTAACGTACTATCAGACATATATATATATATATATATATATATATATATATATATATATATATATATCATATCATACATACATATACATATATATATATACACACACAACTGCTTTGAAACAAAATAATTTGTTAAGGTCCCAGAATGTTAGTTAGATTATTAGCCAATGATGAGACAGTAAGAAAGAGGTTTTTTTTTCAAGATAAATTGCGCAAAGATAAATGGAATACCTCCTGCTAAGCTATGTCAGAGCCAAGTGAATGGATTCTCTAAATTGGTATTCGGTTTTTCCTTTTTTTTTATCTGCTCCTTTTTTTCTTTTTTTAATTTTTGTCATCCTTTTATAGAAAATGATAGTATATCAGAGAAAAATTAGTCTTTTAATAATAGCGATATTTATTTTCTTATCTCGAGATTTATTAAGTCTATATTATATATCTTTTAATACTTTATTGTTTTCAAATAGTATGGATTACTTTATTATTACTATAAACTATGAACGTTTTAATTCCTTTGATACGGTAATGTTAAAAATTGAAGTTTCGTTAATTATTCAAAATCTTACTTTATTTAAAACTCCTCGAATTGAATTTTTGTTAATTACTTTATTCAGTTGTTTTGTTTAGTGGAATCTTAAAATGAAAGGAAATCTAGATTTAAAAATTTTCTAATGATAATTCAAAGGATATATATATATATATATATATATATATATATATATATATATATAAAAAGATATATATATATATATATATATATATTATTAAATTTTATAACTACAGAAGAGCCACCCAAGCATTCTTACAAGAATCCTGAAATTACTACACACCTATTATCCTGAAATTACACCTACATTTACTCACTTTCTTTTATTCTATCACTTTAAACATAATTTAACTTTAAATACCCTTTAACACATTCTAATTTCAAATTTACTGCATGTTTCTAAACCACCTTAACTTTTTGAATTTAATTATTTTTGGCAACTATTTCTTTATTCCTATTCCAAATTTACCTTTGGCAACTCAACCACCTTTATTTTAATATATAAATTTAATCTGATTGGCTCTGGTTTTGGTATTATGTGTTTATATATATATATATATATATATATATATATATATATATATATATATATATATATATATATATATATATATATATATATATATATATATATATATATATATATATTAATTTTTTAACTAAGTGTATTTTTGATTTTTCTTTTAATAGGAACATTCTTCGTTTGAAATGCCCGAAGATTTTTAGACTTCGTGCATGTCAGAAAAGAGTGTTTATTTTGCATAGCTGACCATCTCTCTCCTGATGAAGACGTGGTTCCTATGCTTTCTTCTTATCATTTGCATCGTATATTTTAGTAATTTTCTAAATTTGTCTTTCTGGTTTCAACGTTTTTCATGTTTCATCTTATTTATACTGGAAAATCTTTCTTTAGCTGCTTTTGCGCTGGTAAGATTTCCTGTAATATTTATGTATTGTAGTTCATATTTTATTATATTGTACTTTCAGTATTGTATTCATTACTTTAATATATTTATTGCCTTATATTAATATATATATATATACGCTGTTTCATATTTATTTTGAAACGTACTGAGCCTTTAAGGTCTTTTATAGAATTATTTGCAAATAATATGACTTTAAAATTGATACGGTAATATTAAAAATTAAAGTTTAATAATTATATTAGTTATTTTTATTCATATTAATTATCATATATATATTAATTTGCATAGATTAAAATTTATTTGTAATGTATTTTGCTTAAATATTACATTCGATTTTATTATTTAATTAACTCTTGAAAAAAATAATGTCTAAATTTAAAATTTTAAACACTATAATTCGAAAACGTCTTCAAAATATCAGAAAAATGTATGTCATCATACATCATGTGGCTTATATAAGATGAAATTCACATGAAATTTTAAAAATATTTTTTATTAAGTATTGTAAATGTTATATACATTTTTAATGGATACTACCCAGATATTTTCATTGAAAATACTACATACTTTTTTTATAATCGTTTTGTTTCTTAACAGCTTGCGTCAAATAATTTTAGTTTTAAGTCACTCCATCTTTTTATATAAAAAAATGAAACATACTTTCTCAGTACATCTCACTTACAACTTTCTCAGATAAAAATTTTCAGAAAGGATTTTAATTTTCCAAAATATGTAACGAAAATATGAGAAAGTTAGTTTTAAGAATGGGTGACTCGTAAATAATGACTACAACATTTCATTAAAGAAAGTTAAATAATCATATCTAGTTTCTAAAATAAGAATACATTTGATGCAACTAATACAAAATTCATTTTCTTAATTATCATTTATAATTTATTTGGGTATTTTACTGAAAATTAAAGCTAAAAATTAATCCTCCAAAATCATCGCAATTAGTTCCATTTTCTCATTACCACAATTCTGAAGGGAGATCATTCCAACCATGTTAGTTTCAGTGACAAATCGATTCTATGTCGACAAGGCGCTAACCAAGTCTTTCATCATTTTGTCAGAAGCACTTTTAGACACACTTTGAGATAGTTATGGTGAAAGTGATAGTTAACAGTTTCTTTTGATTTAGCAACAGACGTCACATAGGGTGAGCTGCGTCACAAAGCATTAAAACATCTGTCCGGCTTATATTTTCAGCGAAGAGACAACTAAAGCCGTTTTAGTCCTCCTATTATTCTAAATGGCTAAAGATCTAAAGAATAATGACTATCCAGCAATGCAGAATGATTTTAAAATTTCCAACCAGTAAATGATTTCTTTGTTATAAGAAATGATGACTAAAGTTCCATTTATGCAGGAAGAATGGAAGATATTGAAATGAATGATAGAGACTATTCTCATTCAGTAGAAAAATCTGATATTCAGATCTGCTTTCTGAGTTCTTCCAAGTTTAGAATAGTTATTTGTATATTTTCGTTTTTAAAAATGAAATGTTTTTATTTTTATTTCTGATTGAAGTTAGTGGCTTAAATGGATAATTAAAGATTTAATTGCATGGTCACATAACTTAAGAAAAATCTTAGTGAAAAGATCATGTTTACTTTAAAATTGAAGAATTTAACAAGATGCAGAGACAAACATTTCAAGTATCTTCCTTAATGTCTAAATTCAAAACATTATTATTTTTACTTTTTATGAAATTTATTTCAGAAAATTATGGCTTATAATTCACTGAGACTTAAATATAAAGTAACAAATAAAAATCAATATAATGGGGATTTTTATGCATGGTAAAATTATAGAAGGGTATTTTAAATTTAACTATGTAAAAACCATTGATGTAAAAAAATTTCAAATAATGTGTGGAACAAAAAAATCACATTTTCCATGGTATAGTAATCAGGTTTGAAATAAAAATTACTTTTGAAACCTATTTCGAATCATATTTTTTCAAAAGTAGTTTTAATACTTCAGCCCACATTTCTTCAATTGCGCTATGATGAATTAGATCTTATTG
Source organism: Latrodectus hesperus (assembly GCA_037975125.1). Taxonomy (NCBI): domain Eukaryota; kingdom Metazoa; phylum Arthropoda; class Arachnida; order Araneae; family Theridiidae; genus Latrodectus; species Latrodectus hesperus. Next base: position 74,733,874 of record CM075855.1, on the reverse strand, counting down.
CATAATTTTTTGTAAAATTTATAATACAGAGTAATGCAGAGAAACAACATGTGACTCTGAATATTAATTGCAAAATATTTTTTTTAAGTTTTAAGAATTACAAAAAAAACCACCTTCTACAGTTTCGATTAATTCATGAAGAAAAATTCCCTACAAAAATACTAAAGAAGAATTTTCAACAGATTAAAAGGTTCTCCTTTTAAGCAGCGAGGAATATATACACATTTCATTGTGATTCTTTCTTCACTAGAATATGAAAAAAAATCTTAAGATAATTCAAAGATTAAAAAGAACGGATAATATCTTTTCTTTTTGTATTCTTTTTCAAAATGTTTTATTAATATAAAAAGTTTGAGGCATTAAAAGTTTCCCTGGGGAATTGATATCATCAATTGAATTTACTTTCGCAGATGCGGTTGGAACAACATGAACACAAAATCCAATGAAATGGTAATGCACTTACAAAGAAGTATACTCCTTCACTTACAGAACTTTCTTAACCTTTTGCTCTAGACTTTAGAATCCCTCAACTTTCTGAAAAGAGAATGACGTTTTTTAATATTTCTCAAAATAAATCCTTAGAACAGCATATTGGAGAAGAGAAGTGAGTAAAAAAAGTAATTCTCAATCGAATTTTGAAAAAGTTCAAGTAGATTTTGTGGCTTTTAAATTTGCATAGAGAACGTTTATGGAATGGCTTGGGAGAAGTTCTTTCTTTTTATTTCATCGAATAAAAACGGATTTTTGTTATTTATTTACTTGAAAAGCAATTTTATACCATTCTTTAAGGTATATTTCTATATCATGATATTTTAGGTGAAATTATATATTCGGTAGAAATGATAATCTCAGGTAAATAAACCAATTTGTAATTAGCTATATTGGGAATAATTCCTTTTTGATAATCGCTTGCAATGTGAGTTTCAACTCAGAATACGAAATATTTCTTGTAAATTCAATGAACTTCTTCAGATAAACTTAACTGAGAAAACACCTATTAAATTTATACATCATAAAAAATCAAATATAGCCAACATTCTAAAAGAATACAACACGTGGTACCATTATTTAAACATTCAGTATAATTGTACTATTTTGAACACCAAATTAAGCATGAAGTATGTATAAGAAAGTAACTTATATTATGTACAAAATTTTATTTAATGATAAAAAATAAAGATTCATGTTTATATTATTACACTACAAATGATTATAGAATATGAATATTTATTTTTTGATTATTAATTTTAATCATTTGATTCAGCTATATATTTAATTATAACATAAATTTTGCTTTTAAAAGATTGAATCTTACCTATAAATTTAATTTCAAAATGAGACGTTTTAATATTAAATAGTGTTTCTTAACTTATTTATATTAGTGTAATAATAAATTATTTTTTACAATAAATATTTAGTAGAAATTATATTTACATAGTTTTTATTCGTTCATAAATTCTCGGATATTCATTTACTGTACAGCAGGTAGTAGATATCTCTCATAAAACCCTCTCATAATAAAGTAGTTAAGTTTTAATATCCTATATAAAATAATTCAATTAATGCTATTGTATTTAACTAAACTTCCTCATAAATATATTTCTCGATGGAACTCTAATAATATATGCACTTTGCAGTGAAAATATTTCATTAAAAATTACTCTCTTTCTGTTTAAACTCTTTTTTGTTTGTGAACATTGGATAATATAACTTGTGACCTAAATATGCATAGCTATACATAATTTTTGACCTAAAATAATAAATTTTCTAGCAAAATTAAAAGAAAATCAAATTTTTTGGCATATTTTTTATATAATGTGTGATTGGTTAATTAATAGTCCTGACTGGGAACAAATCGGACAACGAAAACTTTCACGAAAGATTTTTGTATTCGGACACAACGATCACATATTCGGATCACGAATTCTAACGAACGCTTTTTGGTTCTTGGAGCATGATGTCGTGGTTGCCAAACCCAACGGGCCAAAAATCATTTTTCATCTCTCTTAAATTAATTTGTCTTGCCTATTAAACTTTAAAGTTCTATACTGGAAAAAAATTTCCCAATAGAAAATTTATAGCCAAACTGGACCATCAGTTTCGTTTTTAAATGAATTCACAGTTCCCCTCCCCTTCGTTCATTCGTTGAAGACGTGGGAGGATATCAGAGCAATGGTCATAGAATGGCACCCAAATCAAGCTGATACCAGAAAGGTTAGGAATCATAACAATAACAACGCTATTAATCACTTCCGAAAAGTCTTAAAAAAGAAAGAAAAGCAGTCTCCATTGGACATGTTCTTTAATATCCCATAGACAAAAAATGAAAAGGATTGATTAATATGCAAGACTATACGTATGTATTAATTTTTAATAAACATTCTAAAAAATATACATTATTTTTTAACTTAACTTTTAGTGTTTAGAACGAATTAACGATCTCACAAAAAATTCATAATAAATCGATGATTGATAAATGAATAGTTAAGATAGCGAACACAGTCTTGTAATGTATTATGTTCGTTAATTGATTACCCATTGTAATTAATTTCTCTCACAGTTATCACAAATATATTTGCTTGTGATTCTATAAACGTTATTAAATTGAAATTTCTAAACTTTATCTTTTTCCTTTGTTTAGGTTAAAACTCCATAAGATAAGGAAAATTCATTTAAATAACATATTTATCAAAACGGACGAAACTACAGCAATTTTTGGCTGGTGGTAGTCACAAAGTTAGAAACAGTTTATAGAGTATACCACATTCATTCATCATCTCAGCAGAAATAGCAAAATACAGAGAGCGGAAGAAAGCAACATTCATCCTCGAATTGGGATTCGAACCCGGGACCAACAGCCTAGGAGTCAGGAATGCTAAACCCTCTATCAACAGCCTGCACAAAAACATAAAATTTTCCTTTTCATTTGCAAGTGTAAATATAAAACATGAATAAAAACTGCCTACATTTATAACATTGATATGAAAAGTAACTTACAATATATATCAGATTATAACTAAAATAAATAAAAATGTATTTTTTTATAGATGAAAATCATATTAGATTTGAAGACAAATTTGATTGCCTTACAAAGAAAAAACATTACTATTACCCTTAATAGTATATTTATCCTTCCAGTACCTTGAGGTCAAACTAGTAACTACTGACTATTAGTGGGTGTTACAAACTTTTCTGAGGGGGGAATGGATTTTGTCAAAGGCTACCGCTTTCAGCTATCATAACATCATACGATATATATATATATATATATATATATATATATATATATATATATATATATATATATATATATATATATATATATATATATATATATATATATATATATATATATATATATATATATATATATATATATATATATATATATATATATATATATCATATATATACATATATATACATATATATATATACATGTATATATACATATATATATATATATATATATATATATATATATATATATATATATATATATATATATATATATATATATATATATATATATATATATACATATATATATGTATATATATATATATATATACATATATATATATATATATATATATATATATATATATATATATATATATATATATATACATATATATATGTATATATATATATATATATATATATATATATATATATATATATATATATATATATATATATATATATATATATATATATATATATATATATATATATATATATATATATATATATATATACTATAGCACTACTGTCTAGTTGAAAAGATTATTTTCAACAAAGTTTAGAAAATGGTCATTCAAGGTAAAAAAAATTAAACATATTAATATTCTTAAATTAGCATGCTTCATTTGAAATAAAATCACAATGAGTTATGAAAATTTATTTGTTTTGTATGAATAACTTCTAACAAATTATATTAAAAGCAAAGTTTATTAGAATTAAGCCTATATGAAGAAAGGTTTGATGATTTATAATGAATTTATCAATAAAAATTTATCCAAACTATGACTGCGATTAATTTTCATTAATAATAGAATGTGCTTGGTACTATAGATTTATGGTCTTTTCAATAATATTCATAGAGAAAGCATTTTCATTTTACATATAATATTTATTTTATTATTAAATCCATTTAAATTAAAAGAAAGCGTAGAATTTTAAAATAACTTGAAATTTACAGTGAATTTAAAATTTCTATGTTTAAGTGCAAAAATTCTAATGTATTAATTTTTTTAAATTAAATATTTGATTGTTTTGATTGACACTGAAATCACACAATAAACAGCATGTAAATTACCCTAAAATTCTTTTATACATTTCGTTAGGAAATTGTAATAAAATAGATAATATATAACTTTCCTATTTCATTAAATGCAGAATTTTGTTTTCTCATTCCATTAATAAATAATTTTCAAAGCTAATATCACACTAAATAATTTATTATTATGTTAGACTCTAAAGTTTGAAAAATGTTAAGGAGCACATTATCTTCCTAATTTATAGAGTAACTGATTTGTTTATTAAAGTGTGAAATCAAGTATAAAATCGAAAGATAAATAATATTATGATATAGTTTCTTTAGTCATAATTTAAAACATTTGATACTTTGCCTTGGAAATTTGATATAATTAATTATATCACAAGACCAATAATTGGTAAATTTTAGGAAAAAAAAACTTTAATCTGAATAGTTCTCTCAACCTTAAATGCACTCAACATGATGTGAGTGCGAAAAATAACAATTAACTCAACACACTGAGTGCAAAAAAACAACAATAAACCCAACATGCTAAGTGCAAAAAACAACAACACGCTCAAAATGTTGAGTGCAAAAAAACTATGTGCTCAACGTGCTGAATGCCAAAACAATACACTCAACATGCTGATATGAAAAATTAACAATGCACTCAACATGCTGAGTGCAAAAAGCAACAATACACCTAACATGCTGAGTACAAAAAACAACAATACATTCAACAATGCTGAGTCCAAAAACAATACACTCAACATGCTAAGTGTAAAAAACTGCAATGCACTCAACATGTTGAATGCAAGAAACAATAATGCATTCGACATGTTGAGGCAAAAAAAAACAATACATTCAACATGTTAAGTGCAAAAAAACAATGCACTCATCATTTGAATATTTAGCATTGATGTTTCGATCAATGCTAAGTATTCAGATTTGATAAGTTATATGAAGGTATTTACATTTTAAAAACGTTTCATAGACAAATATTATAAATCCAGAGTTTTCCTGTAGAAAAATTTAACAAACTAATTCTATTTGTACATTTAATATTTCCAAAACATAGTCATCTATCAGCAATTACATCATATCGTGATTGAAAAGCAACTCACCATCTTCATAAATTGCTTTCTAGATTAACGTTCAAGTCTATGCATAAAGAGTTAAATATAATTGTTATATGTCTTTTGGTAATAAAAATTGAATTCAATTGTTAAACTCTTCGTTTTCTTATTCACAAGGGTGGTTATCAACATTAAAAGAAATAAGAAAATAAGATATTTTCTTTTCGGGTGCTATCCAACATGATCACGAGCAACACTATTCCAAAAAAAAAAAAAAAAACACAGATTATGGCATAATGTAAATGTCAGCATCTTACTATAGTTAGGTAATTCCTTTATGAAGGGTACATTTCCATGAATTGACTATTATCATTTCGCAAACTGCATTATTTAAGACTGTCATCTCGGATGTACCAGTTTCTTTGATTGAGATATGCTTTCACACATTAATGCTTCGAAAGCTTCCAAATTCACATTGTGATATCTGGGGCTTAGCTGAATCAATGTCTTCAGTAAAGATAATTATAGATTGTCTTCAGTTAAGAAATCAGTAAAGATAATTACTGAAACATTTAACCTATTTCTTATACGTGAAACATTTCGTTTGTTCAAACAATCAATCTGTCTGATGCAAACGAGAAAGACATTCTCAATACAAGGAAGCTTTTGGTGAAATAATTTTATATGATATATAGCATTCATTGTGACTACTCTCAACAGAAACTTTTCATTATATAATTATATATGATATATCTTCCCTTGTGACCACACTCAACAAAAAGAAACTTTTCATAGCAAATTTATACATGATAGGTATAGAACCTTTATTATGACTATTCTCAATATATGGTAATTTTCGCAACATAATTATATATGATATATGTAGAGCATTCACTATGAGCACTCTCAAGACAGGGAAACTTTTCGTCACATAATTATATGTAGAGAATTCACTGTGACCATTCTCAACAAAACAAAGCTTTCCGTAACGTAATTATGTGTGATACATAAAGTATCTATTTTGATCACTCTCAGCAAAAGGAAACATTTCGTTACATAATTGTGTATGGTATGTGCATAGCATGCAACGTGGTAATGTCATGTATCGAATTTATTAATCTTACTGTTAAAGTACATTAATGAGCACATTATTTTTCTCAAACTCTACACATGTGGTGTTTCAATTATACTTACTAATGTAGTGCTTTGTATAGTTAAAGCAATTCGGCAAATGAATTTACTTAATAAAATTTGTAGTAAACCGCTTAGTTTTCAATTATAAACATAACTTTTTAATAGACATAAGCGGTTAGATTTAATTTCAAAGACCAATATTATTCAGGTATTCATATAATAGTTTTCGTATCAAGAACAGTTATAATATTTAGTTTTTATTTTAATTCCACAAACGATGTCTCATTAGATAGATAACTTATGAAAAATCGTAAGTGCAATTCAATATTTATATCTTAAAAAAAATTGGTAAATACAAGTAACATAATCAGTATAAACTGATGATATATATTGAGTGTAATAATTTAAGCGGATCTGTTTTACAATTTTCAATTCTAAATGTCATCTGAAAATAAAATGAAAACAAAAAATTCATCAAAACAACTTACAAATTATCTAATCATTTCACGACAAAAAATAATATGTCATTTTTACATAGATTATGTTGTTGTTGTTACTAATGACACTTGGACAAGCCAAGCTCGCTATTCCTTGGCTATGTGAATTTAAGTCAGAAGGGTGCGTCTTTCGTTTAATCAGAGCACCATGAAGGTGAAAGTACGACTTTGCTCTTTAAATCCTCCGATAGATGGCACCACCAAAGGATCCACACCCTCAATTTTGACATTGATCTGAAGGGGGATGAATACATAGATTCTAATGAATGAAATGTTTTTTCCTAATGCACAACTGACATTTAGAATTTAAACAGATTCAGCGCAACAAGAAATGAAAGAGGGCAATTTTTTAGGGTAGGGCACCCAATGGATGTGCCACCTTCGCTTTGAGAATGAAAGGATAGCAAAATATATGCAGAGAGAAAGAAACATCCATGCCCGAGCCAGGATTCGAACCCGGGATCAGTGCCTCGAAGTTAGGGACGCTAATCACTCTGTCATCGGTCTACCATGATGAATGAAATATTGTATACAAAATATTTATCTTCAGTTTTTTTATTTAAAAATTTTAGTTTACTTTTATGTTCTATGACATATAGGAAAGACGGATAGTTTTACTTCTTAACAATCTTGTAAAAAAATAGAATTTTAACAACATTTTCGTTCTTTAATTGAAGCTAATTGATTAATTTATATTTCATTCCTGAAAAAAAATAATGAAAAAAATGTCTTTGTGATAAATATAAACGCATCATTAAACTTAATTAAATAAAATTTGCAAGATTAGATTTTAATATTAATGAATATTTAATTATTGAATAATTCTTAAATATTTCTACTGTAACTGCATATTTTATTTTTCGTTGATGAAAGAAATTACAAATCAATTAAAGATTCTATTAAAACATTAAGAAAAACCCTCGTATTATTTAAGTAATGTAATTTAATTAAGTAAGACAGGGATTTTTCGAAATATTTTTCCACTATTAAAATGTTTAAAAATATTAGTGCAAATATAACAAGGTAAATAAATTTAATTTTAATATACATATTGCCATTTTGTTTACTATGTTATCGCTTCAAAAAATTCTGACTAGTCCATTTATAAGTAACTGACTGAACGTCAATCTTTGTAATAAAAATATTTATGCATATAAATAGACAGATATAGATATTATATCACCAATTAATTACACTAATTTATTTATAATATTGAAAATATCTCTCGAAATTATTAATATGGTTGTTTTATTATTTATTCATTTTTTTGTTTAACAAATGCATTGATGTGTGGCAGTTTTATTAATGATATAATATTTATATGTCCTTCACTTATTTAATGCTATCCTATAAAAAACTAAAACAAGAATTATGTCTCTAAAAATATTTAACGTCATAAAGAATTGTATCATAATTTACTAAGGACATCCTTTGTGCTTATTTTAATCGGTAAAAAAAAATCATTATCTCGCTATAATATGAATAACGGAAAAGCAAAATAGAAAATAATACGTTACGGAGAACAGTTCAGAATACTGTCTAGAAATCAACTTTTCTGCTCATAAAAAGCAAAAAAAAAATTTTTTTTTTATAAAAGAAGATGATTTCCCTCTAAGGAAAACATTTGTTTATTTTCTTCGTACTTTTTCATCTGCTTTTTATGAATTCAGGATGGACGAGGAAATATTTTTATCAAGAAAAACATAAAAAAGCAAAGAGTTCCTACATTTTCCGGTGTTTCATTTTTCGCCCTGTACTTAAATTTTAGCAAAACTAAAGCCATCCTTACGGGAAATGTTACTAAGCAAATGCTGGAGCAATTTGTTTTTTGGAATAATTTTTTATATGTGCGGAAAAATTCCTCGCTAACCCATAAATCATTTTATTTAGTGATGCCACAGTTTTTTTGACAAATAGTGAAATGTAAGATGCGGTTTTACTTTTTTTATATAAAATGTTGCCTCTTATATTTACAGACCCGTGGAATTCAAACCCGAAGAAGAAATGTAAAGTTATGTTGCTTTTAAAAAAATGACAAAAGTGTTATTCAATTTCTGTAATTTCTCTACTGCGAAATTCTAAACATAAATACATTTTACATTCTGAATAAAAAAATGGTAACATTCCATTTCTCCTTGGAAAATCGTGTTTCATTTAAATGTAATTCAACTTCCTGCAAACAAAATTTATTGGTGTAATATCACTTATGATTTAAAATTGGAAAACTAAAGGTATTCAAAAGTAGATCCATACTATAAAATGTACATTAAAGCCAAACTAAACAAGTTTTATTTAAAATACTTTAAAATGTTTTTCAAGTTAAATTTATGAAATATACATTTTATTAATAACTACAATTTATAATATACTCCTAAGAATTGAAACGTTTGACATTTAATATTTATAGTGAATGTTGTTAAGACAAACGCTCCTTCTTTTAATTTCATTATTTTTCTTCACTGGCATATCTTATATTAATTTTAGATCTTATAAAATATAAACAATCAAATTGTGAGAATCACAGAAAACTTACTACCACTTATTATACGATTGTCAAAAATCTTCGGATATTTTAAAGGTATTTATATTAAAAATTTCAGTAAATTATAAATAAAACATTAACTTTAGTCCAATTTATTTGATAAATTTAGTTATTTATATTAAAAATATTTAATAAAGCCACATATGCAGTTTACGAGTATGAAAAATGCATCTTTTGAGTTTCCAAAATGTCCTATTTATATAATTTCCGTTTTCTACAGTTAACTTTACTGTTATCGTAATTCAATTATACAGTATTAATAAAATAAAAACCTCAAATGAAAAATATCGCAAAAAATGGGTATAGATAAAAAATAAAAAATCTTGAAATTTATTTTAAAAAATCTTGAGAAATTTTCTCTTATCGGCGAAGAAATTCAATATACAAGTCCACAGCTCCATATCTAGATTACAGATTTATTTTATTTCAAATTGCTGTCTAGATTGAAAATAGCTCTTTAATCAATTTGATTTTGAAAATTATTAATTATTTTCATAAACATTATATTATAACTAAATTAGTAGTGAAACTATCTATTGATTATTAATGAGATTGAACAGTTGGGTAATATATATATATATATATATATATATATATATATATATATATATATATATATATATATATATATATATATATATATATATATATATATATATATATATATATATATATATATATATATATATATATATATATATATATATATATATATATATATATATATATATATATATATATATGCAGAGATAATAACTAAATTATGCGTGAAACCTAAATTTAGATAAAACTAATTGCCAAAAGAATCCATTTTTTCTGGTTACCATGCGTAGTTTATCAATAAAATATCCCTGATCTTAACATATACCATTTCTTTTTTTATAAGTAATCTGACTGAATTCAAATGTTTTGTAATTTGTGAATTCACGTAATTTAGTAATTTGTTAATTATTACAGAGGACTTAAATTTTACAAAAAAAACTACGTTTAAATTTTACGAAAAAGTTTTATAAGTTTACAATAAATAATGCTACTAAAACATACTGCAAAATTTTACAAAAATTTTACCAAAAATTTAGCAAAAATTATGCGAATTCGTGAATTTATGAATAAAATTTTTTTAAAAAATTTATAAGTTTACAATAATTAATGCTACTAAATATTTTTCCATTTTGTAATGCTAAACGTGCCCTATCATGCTAAATTTTATTGATTACGCTATTTTCATTTTATATTGTAAATAATTTTAAAAGAATTAAAAAAAACATTCCTTTAAATTTGGTATGATGCAAAAATACAAAATAATTGAGTAATAAAACAAACAAGAGAAAAATTTGAATTTTAAAATGAATCCGGTTACCAACGTTAATGTTTTCATGAGTTACATTTACAATTTTCTTAAATTCTGCAAAATAAGAGAATTCGGTTTAATAGATTATAATCCTTTCAGGTCTGAATAATTGTCTATAAATTGTCTAGAAATACACATTTTTGATCATCTCATCATAAATATTTAATCTGACGCATTTACATTTCATAATAAAAGAGTTATTCATTTCAAATATGTAAATTGTTAATTTAAGCAACTCTATTAAATGAAACAAGAGATTGTTTTATTTTTATTGCAATTTCTCCTCAAAAATGTTATTGTTTCATAAATATTTTATGATGTGAAATGAAATATATTATTGAAATATAAATTATTGAAAAAAATTGTCGATTCCCAGGGATGAAACTTTTATTGAATTTTAAATAATTTTATCTAAAAAGGTATGTATTATAAGCTAGTATTTATTTTCAATAAAAAATGATTGATCAAAAATCAAGTTTTAATCATTTTGGATTTATCTTAAAACGAAATTAAAGTACTTTATATGCACCAGAAAATATGCTTGAAGAAAAACAATCTTATTGTTTTTAGCATTTATTTACTAAAACATGTATGATTTAATTGGTTTGTTTGTCGCTCAACGGTCATTTTTTGCACACGAGGGCTAATTAGACCGGCACCTACGGTTTAAAGTGGATTCCGAACCACTACAAACATCCATGCCCAAGGTGGGATTCGAACCCACGATCTGTTGAACCGAAGGCAAGAGCGCTAACCATTCGGCTGCCAGCTCGGCTATGTATGATTTAAGTAGTTCATAAGTTACAGTGAAGATCAATTTTTTATAAAGTTATTATAACAGAGAATTTAAATTTTACAAAAAGAATTGCCTTTTAAATTCTGAAAAAAAGGGTAAAACATATAATATAAATTTAATCAGTTTTATAATATTGTAATTCAAAATAATATTATATATATATATATATATATATATATATATATATATATATATATATATATATATATATATATATATATATATATATATATATATATATATATATATATATATATATATATATATATATATATATATATATATATATTACATAAAAAAGTACAAATATACTGTACTTTTTATTTGAATAAATCTATTTGAAACTCCCTAAATATCTGCATCACAAATGATTAAAGTAATAATTGGTATAAGACGCAAAAAGTCTTTGGATGAATATTTCTAATATATATCTCTAATATTTCGAGAACAATTATACTATTCCAAAAATAATAATTTCCAGTATATGTTTTTGTCAATAAAATAAATATATTTATCTTTAATAGTTAATTATTTCAAGTTACAGAATTATTATCTGCAAATAAAAAATGTTTTAATATATATATATATATATATATATATATATATATATATATATATATATATATATATATATATATATATATATATATATATATATATATATATATATATATATATATATAATATGTGTGTGTGTGTGTGTGTGTGTGTGTGTGTGTGTGTGTGTGTGTGTGTGTGTGTGTGTGTGTGTGTGTGTGTGTGTGTGTGTGTATATATATATATATATATATATATATATTAAAAAGTTTTTTTACTGAATTTTTAGTTTTGGTTAGATTTACTTGAATGTGTTACACATATTTACATTATTTCTATTAAAGCTGAATAGTCATACTTATGAAAATAAATAACGAAATATTATAAATAAACACAAACTATGAAGTTATACTGTATTTATATAAAAATAATATTAGAATTTAAATAAATAAATAAGTTCAATCAAAAGAAATACAAAATTTGAAATGCAATTAATATGATAATAAAAATATTTATGGAGTTTTCATATAGCACAGAGAATTAATTGGTTGACTCGACTTTAAATCATTGGCTGCTATCAAATTTTTTATACAATTTGAACTATTTTCAACGATTTCTTTTAAAGTCACAAAGATTTAATTTTGAAATAACTAATTAAAGAATTAAAAGTTTTTCTACATTCTTTATTTAGAAATAGTTAAACAGTGATTTACGAATTTATTTTTTAAAATTATATGCAAGTTTAGTTGCCACATGCACAATTATCTCAATATTTTGAAAAAAAAATTAACTATGCATATACAAGATAAAATTATTATTAATAGCTCATAAAATTATCAATACTAATTAATATATAATTTTATAATTTATTGTATTTCTGAAATGTAGTTAAGGTTAATTAGAATTAATTGCACTGTTTCAGACTATTGAAAAGTGGCATGGTTAGTGAGAAAAGTACTTAGTTATCAATATAGAAATTAAACTTTTATTATTAATATAATTGGTATGCTTATTATTATTAAAATATTAATGTAATAATGAATTATAAAGCATTTTAGAAATTGTTGTCAATTTTGATGTCAATATTTTTCTGGTAAGCAACTGTATGAAATGTTGCTAGAAGTTTATTGATAAAATCATGAGGATATCCATGAAGAAATGAATGTTAGTGTATAATATTTCACAAACATTTCAATTAGAAAATGTAATCGTAATATTTATGACTATTTTTATCGGTAAATTTTAAAACTGAATTTACTTTCAAAATGATTTTTAAAATATATTATGCATTCATTTTTAAGAAATACACTATAAAATGTCCTTCATGTTGACTGAAAATTAAAGTAAATATAAATAGTAAATATTTAATCCGTATAATATATCATTAATATAGAAACGTTAATTACTTTCTATATTTAATAAATATTTTTCATAACTATAAATGAAATATAATTTTTATTAATACAAATTATATTGTTCGAATAAAGCATCATAAAACATACAAAACTATAAGCTATAATTTTTTGAACTATTATTTTACAAAATTTAAAAATTTGAGTGCCAAAATTGATATTGTGCAAAACTTGATCTTTCATATTCACACACAATATCATATATTCTGTCTATTATTATACAAAAAACCAAAAAAAATTATAACAAAATATATTAAACAAAAAATTAAACAAAAATATTAAACAAAAAATATTATACAAAAAATTATACAAAAAATAAGCTAAACCAAGCAAATTTAAGACAAAAGAGTTATAAAAAAATTTACAAAATCACTCCAAATCAATACCAAACATTACATTTTTTAACTTCATATTCTTACGAAATGTAATGAAAAAAAATTTAGAGGAATGCAATTATTAAACATCATATCTAATAGAACTATAAATTATATGTATTTTAAAAATAATGCTTAAAAATAATCAAATTTAATTGTGCTTTTTCAAACATTTAGTTACATAAGAGAATGATTAATTTAAAAGTTTTATGTTTATTAGCATAGGGAAAATATTAATTTTAACAAATCATTAGTTATAATTGTTCCTTTTTCTGTTTATAATATGTATTAGAATACTCTCTGTGATATGTTTTGCAACCGATTCAGCTTTTATTTTAAAATAATTGATGATACATTGTATTTACTGAAAAATTCTAATGTCATTTTATGCCTTCGAATAGAATCAATAATTGTTTACCGAACTCAAATGTATAATAAATTGATTATAAAAAAATATATGAGGATTAATTACAAGAAAGTGAACTTAAATAATTGCTATTGGAATGTGAATTCATTTGAAAATGTTACGTTTAAAAATGCAGGAAAATGTATTAGGAATTTTTTTTATAAATCAAATAATTTATTATGATCATTAAAAACCAAAAAACAATGAAATTCATTTTTTTGGAGAATAAATATCTTAAAAACATGATATAATAATGAGACGAAAAGCTTTTGCATATAGTTGCTAGTTTTTAAAATTAGAAATTAATGAATTATTGCTTCTAAACATAAATTTAAGACCCTCTAATTAGTTTACTAAGACTGAATTCAAATTATTAGGGCAGCTTTTTTTTGTTATTCTTTTGAAATCCAAATCCAAAAACACGTACTAAATTTGCAGTGTTTTTGGAATTTTTAATTTATGAATTATAATTATCATTAGTAATCCTATCAAACGCTTGCAGTAGGAAATGTTCTGTTGTTAAAATTTAACAGAAAAGTAATTCTTGAAACAAATGACTTGATATTTTGAATGACAATTTTAATAACATGATAGTTATACCAGTTGTTGTTATAGAAGAGTTGCTATATTTTGATTGTAATGATGACATTTTAAGGGACAAATGTTGAAAAATAAAATATAGAATTATACCTGCTTATCCTTTCATTAAAAAAAGCAAATTTCAAAGATATAAATGCATTGTTCTTAAAGACATTATTAGCAAAAGAGATTTTGAGATTTAAGCTAACAATAACTGAATTTAAATTTCAGTTACTCCTCAAATGTGTTGTCTGGAAAGATTATAAACAATCTTCAAACTAACATAACTCATTTCTGTAGAAATCTAAATATTCTAGTATTTAAGATTGAATAAAAAATCCTTTATTTAAAAAAACAATAAAAAGGAGTGATTTTTAAGGATATATATGAAATTCCATTATTTCTAATTATTCCATATTTTCTAACAAAAGCTTGTTCTTCCTAAAATACAGATAATGTATATACCCTAAAACATAGCAAAAACCATTTTAATTTTTATGAAAAAAATAATTTAAGTATATTTATATAAGAAGTTCTTTCAAAAAATTATTTTTAAATGCACATGTATCAGAAATAAATTCATAACTTATATCACACAAAATATATCTTTTAAGAAATTAATAACGGAATGAAAACTGAAAAACGCTACACATTTTAGAATGTATGTATTTAAATATCCTTTTAATTGGGGTATTTTTTCACTCTTCAATGCATTTATTAGAATTTCATCGCTATTTTTTACCGAAATTTTATCATAAAAGTTGAAAGAAAATATAAATGCTCTTCCCAAATAACATGTTTTTATACTGATATATTTATTCATAATGCAATTGTTCTGCATTCACTGATAATGTTGTTATTGAATGTCAATTGCTGTTACTAAGCACTTTTAGACAATCTTATTTTTATGTAATTTTTTACGCATAACATTTCAATAGCTTATTTTAGCTACGTTTACGAGTCATTGATAAAATAGATAAAATTACCAACAATATTTTAATATTAATAGTTTTAAGTGAACAAAAATTAATGATATTCACTGTTGTCTAACAAGTGTGACACTAAAAAATATTTGAATATGTGTATACAGATAAATATATGTAAATATATATGTATGTATTCAAACATATTTTGACTAGCCTTACATGTTAAGCAAAAGTGAATATTATTAATTTTAATAAATATTTATTAATTTAGAAAAACAAATAAAATCGATTTCACCAAAATTTAACAAATTTTAAATTTCTCATAATTAACCACAAACAGTAATTACTTACACCTTTGGAAGTTTAACACAATTATTTATGAGATACTTATTATTAACTAATTTATTACAATGTCTATTCATTTTTCAGAGGAATTATAAAAATTATTATACAATTTTTCAAATGTTGTCATCGAGAAATCTTTAGAGGTAGGCGTGCCTCACTTTGGGATAGCTGGCTAATTACGATGATTACTTATAAAACACACCAATCATATTAATTAAAATTTATCTATAAATTTCTCTTTGTTTAAATAAGTATTTGAATCTAAAATAACAAAATTATATTTAATTTTTATGAATAATATTAATTTACATACTTTTTTGATGAGAAAATCTCAAATCATCTTTTTTAATGTGCATTAATTAACAAACAGAAATATTTTCAAACAAACTTTCTGTAAAAAGATAACTTCTAAATGAAATCAAAATATAAAACCTATATATATATATATATATATATATATATATATATATATATATATATATATATATATATATATATATATATATATATATATATATATATATATATATATATATATATATATATATATATATATATATATATATATATATATATATATATATGTATATATATATATGTATATATGTATATGTATATATGTATATATAGATAATTTGATTATATAGATAGATAGATAGATAGATAGATAGGTATATCAAGCGTAACAATTTAATGTAATAGATTTATAAGAATTAAGGGCAAAATGTATTAAAATGTTTTACACTTTAAAACCAGCTGATGAAAAATCATTAGTCATTTTGGGTATTGGAAATTAATTCTTATATGATATTATGCCAAATGATAAACTTAAAGAGAATCATTTGTTAATATAAAGATTTTTGATTGGTAACAAATTATACAGACTACAGACCACATTTCTTTCACTAGATTAAAGTAATATAATGTCTTATAAAGAGAAATTATTAATTATATACTCTTTAAATTTTTCGAAGAATTTTTCTTTTGATTTCAAAATATGTTCTCAGTTTCAAACTACACTTTATTTCTATAATCAAAATTTTTAGTTCATACATTTATATTATATATTAAATTACTTGTGAATATACATTTTTATTTCAACTTTTAAAGTAAAAATTGCATTAAATTTAATATTAATTTGATTTCCATTTATAGCACGTTTACTACTTCGAATAGAGATATTTATGTTATAAATACAATATTTTTTAATACATATCTAATTAAAATAATAATTCGTATTTAGCGATGTGTTTTAATTCAAATTCTAATTTTTTAATTGAAATTTTCAAAAAGAAAATATGTCTTTATTCCTGAAAATACATAAAACATCCAACACCTACAATATATTTTATATATCTTCAGTTATCATATATGTAATGATAGATTTATGAATACCTTCATGCATATATATATATAATACATTTTTAACATACTTTGTTTCAAATTATTGGCCAGGTCCGACATTTTATAAGTTGTTTCTTTCAAGATGGTAAAGCAAAATAGAAATATTTGTTTCACTAATATGAGGTAGTTAAGATGAAGGGTACTCACCTAGTTCGTCGATGGCTGGCGTCAGCCTCAGCGTCACAGCTACCAAGGCAACACACATCATGAGTATGAAAGACGCCACGGAAGCTACAATGTAACTCACTATCTTCCGTGAACGACTGTTGCTGGATGTACTGTCCTTATCACCCAGTCCAGCTTCTGGGTCCAGGCACCTCCTGCGATGCCTGCCAGGCAAGTTGGCATGACTCCTCAGGTCCTTGAGGGAAGTGGTCACCGATGTCCTATGACCCGTTAGCAACGGGTCATGGTGGCAAATTCGATGTTTTTGCTTCTTTATGTGATAGTGATGGTGCCTGGGATGCTGCTCCATGTGCTGCACCATGGAAAATGGTGGCTTAGGAAGTTCTAGAGAGCAGTCACGCCCCATGAACAGTTCCGCAGACGCCCAATGTGGCTTATTGAGCAGCGAGCTTTTCTGATTGTGTAGCGCAAGAAGGTCCCTATTCCTTGAGCACGCTAGGCTGCTGACTTCGCTACCACTAGTGGTAGTGGTCACCAGCCTCGTTCGGCTGTTCAGTCCCCTGCTAACAGGAATCTTCCTTTTCTCAATTCCAACTTTATTCAGTCTCTTCCTACAGTGTTTTCTGTGTCTTCGTCTGCCTTTCTTAAGGTGAATGGATCGTCGTTTGAGCTTTAGAGGTTCGGTGATAGGCAGCAGGGGATACAGTGCAGCCCTGGGCCGCCTGCGTAACCTGTCACATTCTTTCTCAATGTCCGACACCTTGAGTACGACACCATCTTTGATATAAGACTTCTTCTTCTTTTTCTTTTTGCTGGTACCTTGATTGTCTGCCATTGGGATGACTGGATCGTTACTTTCTCAAGTTTTTTACTCCATAATCGATGGTCACAAAATACAACAAAAAGTGCTAAGATTGCTCCTGGTTTTCACTCTACTAAACAGAAGCATAGTAAAGGTATTGCTCAATATATGATTGCTATTTGGACGTTTAATCTATGATTGTGAAAACATTTAGGGATTAGAGGCCACTTAGTTGAAGGCTTGTGAGCTTGTTGAGACATGTTTCAAGCAGCTTATGTTATGGCACTATAATATAGACTCTCTCTCTATTTGCTTAACAAAATTAATACTTTTGCATATATTTATGAAGAAATCTAGATAGTTATGACTGGTTTTAGTTACATGAAGTAAATGTGCTAATCACACATCAGGCACATGAATATTATAACCTTCTTTTCATGAATTCGATTTGTAATTCCACTAATCACATTACACAATAATGCATGACTTGCTAGCTTTGGCTATGTGTTATATTTCCTTTCAGAAGCCCTTTACCTTTCTTAAACTTAGTAGATGATGTTTTCAGTAGTCCATGATTGCATAGGATAAGTATTTGAAAAGAATATGTAGAAAATGTTTAGTATGTATTGAATATTGGTATTGCTTTAAAAGTTCAAGTACACTTTCATTTTTAAAATATCAAAAGTGTATCTAAAAGGGAACTCTAAGTTGGGTTTCAGGCTTACAAGATATACTTCTGAAAACTCACGTATTAAAATTCTGTGCAATAATTGATTAGAATTCTTAAAATTAAACATATTTGACAGATATTGAAAATTTAAACACCAAGAAAATGACACACATTAACTTAATATAACACATCATATTCATTAATTTTATGAAAACTTTTGAATTCAAAATATTTCACATATTTTTCTTTTATTATTTAAAGGGTGTTTAGATCAAAAATAGATGTATTTTTTATATTTCAATTAAAATTTTTTATGTTTTAGCTCAGACATAAAAATTAATATTTTAATCGATCATATGTTGATAAACTTTGGGAGGTAAGCAATAAGCAGATTGAATCATACATGCTTTTCATTTAAACATACATCAAAAATTTGAATTTAGCTTACAAAAGTTGTTTAAGTACCTGTCTTAAATGCCGTAAATAATGAATTCAACGATTATAATATGTGATTAAACTCTTAATTTAAAAATAATCCCCGAATAAATTTCCTAATTTCTTGCAGCTATTTAATTTCAGAAAAAGTTCAGATTATAAGCAACACACAACGAAACAAATTCCAATTTTGATTCCACAATTAATCACTAAATTAGAATAAAAGTAATCCATAAAGTAATTTTCGGGCTAATAGCTACTTTTTAAGGAGAGAAATATTCCATTGTTTCCTGAACAAAAATACACACCAGATGAGCACAAATTATAATCAGACGCACAAACACAATAGATTCCACAATATCCAAAAGCTCCAGGGAGGTCTTTAAACGGCGAATTCCTTACCTGCGCTCCTCTTTAATAAACCACCGAAAAATTTTTCTTTTCTGCTTCGTGCAATCGAATTAGCCGGGTGAAGTAAATTACGTCGAATCGTGGGCGCGTTTTAGGATTGTGACGGTCCGACCTTTTTTTTAATTCCTCTCCAAATATCCCATAAGTGGGAGGGGGGAATGTGTCACTATTCCAGCGAAATGTGTCACTAACCATTCGAAAGAGCGAGCTTCCTCGGATTTGAGAGGAGACGGATACCTTCGGCATGCAGAGCCGGGCCGAGTGGGTGCGAGTGCGCATGCGGACTTCGCCGAGGTATCCGGGTGGTCGGTTTTTCCAGGGGGTGAGGGGTTTTCGAGGGGTCCTATTCTCTCGTTTCGGATGAGGAATCGTCCCAGGCGCTCTTTGGAAGAAACGATTTCCCCTTTTCAACTGAGCTACTCAGATAATTTAAGACAGTGGTGAGTAAAAAATATAGTATCATGCTTAGAACTAGATTACGCTCCTAAATTTTAATTTGTATTTAAATTATTTTTCCTGTCTACAAACCTTTGTTGTGTGCACTGTACTATGTAGCTCGTACTAGAAAAGAGAATTAACACTGACTGTGAAGAAATTTATTCACTTTCTACCATTGTTTTGCTAAAGCAATTTCTTCCTTCAACAATAGTTCCTTTTATGATAAACAATCGTCTTTATGTGGCATTATATTTGCTTAAAGAAACACCGGTGTATAGATTAAGGAAAATAAAATAAGTCTAAAATAATATTCTTGTAATTTAGATTTAATTTGCATTTTCGTACTTATAAGTATTTGTATTGTAGAAGCTTAAAAATAAAAACAGCTTAACGGAAAATTGCATTCTAATATGCAGATTTAAAATAAATGTAAAAAAACTTGAGCAAGCAGAAAAATTTGATATGTAAATTATCAATAAATCATTAACCGAATATATTGCAAAGTCATTAATAAAGATTGAGATTCTTTACGAGAATTAAGTGAACATAATTAACCCAGAAAATTAAAAATTAAAGTTTTAATTTTTTTTTGCTTGTTTGTTTAATTGGATTTCTTAATTAGATTATTAATATACAGCCAATATTTGGTTTATACCTAATTTAAATTGTTGTGGTGTGTGAAAGAATATGATGTACTTGTAAGTATTTAATGTAATTACAAATATTTTACCAAATGTCTCTGAGAAATCAACTTTAGATTAAATTTATATTTTTAAAATGTTTACAAGTTGCATTTAATCGTTATTTTAAATGCTTAAATGCTGTGAAAAATTTAATTTTTATAGGTAGAGCCATAGTATTAGAAAGAGAGCTTTAAGACCTTTTAAGTTTTTCTTATTTCTTTTTCTTATTTTTTGTAGTATTTAGTGTTATGATAAGGAGAATGAAGGTAATGTGACGGAATTTCTTTCTATCGAATGCATACTTTTTATTATTTCTTCTCCATTTATTTCGATGCATTTATTCTTAAATGTTTCTCCTTTACCGTTTTTCTTATGTAAGAAAAATAAGTTGCTTTATTCAAGAATAAATTTTTTATATGAATATGTTATCTGATTTATACAGATGATTTAATTTCTTGTAACATATATTTCAGAAATTGTATTTGGAAAAAAATAATTTATGTATTTTTTTTTAATCTTGCATTGAAAAAATAAATGGACACAAAAGAAATAAAATGCATCAACTATAAAATTATTAAAGAAAAAGTCACATATTTTTACAATATTCTTAGATAAATTTAATAAGGTTTCATAAATAATGAAATAAAAATAAGCAGGAGATAAAAGGTAAGGTAGAACTAACATTCTTCTTAGTCTACAATTTTCGCGCTGTTTATTTAAACGCTTTTTTCTATGCTTCTTAATTTAATATTCAAGTAATAATAAAAAAATTTTATTATAAGAAATTGATAAACATTAATGAAATCGTTTTAGTTAACAAACGTCAAATGCTAATTGCAAAAAATAAAAATTTTGTAAGCAACGAACAAAATTTGCTGACTTTATTTCTTAAAGTTACAAAACTCTTTATGCATTTGGTTTTTATAACATAATTTAAAATATCTGGTATCTAAGAACATTTTTAACATTTCTTAAATACACTTGTTTATGTACCTTATAAATGTGATGCAAATTTCAAAAACAATGAGTAACTTTTTAGAATAACTGAATGATCTTTTTTAATTAAATGAGAAAAAAATTGCTCAGTATTTTATACAAAATTTTAAATTATTTGCACATAAATTAAGTATTAAAATGTTTACCATTGGTACTCTTTTAAAGAGAAATATTTATCTCAATATTTCTTCTGTTTAAAATTTTTTACACTTAATTTAAATTTGATTAAATACTTGTACCACCAAAAACTGTCAGGACAAATTACAGCAGTTTTTTAAATATCTTTAAACCTGCAAAATAATTTTTTTTTTGCACATGATTATACTTTACACATAATTTTTGAATGAAATAATATTCGGAATTTATTATATTTCATTAATAATTAAATTCCGAAAATTATATAAATTAAAGAGTAGATATTATTTTAATTTTATTTTTCATTCTTTCTATCTGTAGTTAAATCATTAAGAAAAAGCTAAATTGCAAATGTAAGAGTGAAATCATCTTCCATATTCCGCTGAATTTTATTTCGAACTCAATTTTTCTTAAAAAAATTAAGTTCTCAATATTTGATAAAAAATTTTAACTTTAATGGGAAATCTGTAATTTTATACCGAAACATTATTGATTTGTTATTTCCAAGTTTGGTTCTATATTGTATTTCTGTTTTTTTATTGTTTTTGGTTAAGTAAAGTTTTAAAATAAGGTTTAAAATTATTACAATTAGTTTATTATCAGACATTATAATCCGGGTGAATGAACATTATACATATAGTTCTTCATAAATAATATCCTCAAATGACTATATTCATATTTTATGAGATTTTTAATCCAAATTCGCTTTAAACAAGTTATAAAGTTCAAACACTTTTACAAAATTGTAATTTAATATTTAAGTTGTGAATAAATGGCGTTGATATAATTTTACACGATATATAACAGTCTCACAAAGAATCATTTCTTTTATTCAAAATAGTCTATATTCATGAATATAAAATAATGCGTGAAAAGTTATTTATAAAATATACACAACACACACACACAGATATATATATATATATATATATATATATATATATATATATATATATATATATATATATATATATATATATATATATATATATATATATATATATATATATATATATATATATATATATATGTGTGTGCATATATGTGTATATTGTTTGAGAAGAAGGTCATTATTAAAAGAATATTATACAAAAGTTCGATTTAAAATCTTGATATACAAGGTTATTAATATTGTATATTTCTATTAATCCTTGAAATCTAATATGTAAATATAATAATAATAAAATGAATAAAGCATTTTTGTTAAAGTATTCATTAATATTCGAAAAATTATTTCAAATTTTGTTAATTAAAACTGCAGTTTTCTAGTCATTTTCTCGAAATATAAATAAATCATTGAAAATTATTTAGTTTGATAAAGTATTTTTTTCTTTTGAGAAAAATTATCAAGATTTTTCATACTTTGTAAAGTTTTGTGTGAAAATGTTTGTCAAAGGTCCTAAATTCTGTGTTTTAAATTATTTATTTCTGAAATAAAATTGTAAATAAAAGTATTTACTTATGAATTATAAATAAAATAATTATTCATTTTTCAAAATTATTAGATCCATAAAATAATTATCAATTGTTCCTATCGAAATAATGCCTACACTTGAATAAATATTCAGATACAAGAAAAAACAACATTATTATAACAAGATGTCAGTTTTATATAAATCTTTATATTGTAGAGTAATTATTACTATATAAATTATAATTTTAAAATAAGAGAGGAAGTATTCTTTAATTACTGTCTATAAGAAATAAGTCTTCATTTTAAACACTATTTCTCACTTAAAGAATATAAATGTGTATATGGAAATGCACGTAAATCTCTGTTAAATAACTATGAAACGTGAATGTATGAAATAACTTTAAGAACATCATATTAAAACAAATTTGAAAGTATACTATAGTTTAATTTAATAAATATATATTTTATTAGTAGAATGATAGAAATTGGCAAAAAATCTTCGTTTAATAAATATTTTTAAATGTCAAATATTTGGGAAATTGAAAATAATTGTTTGGAGTCACATGGGTTTGTCGCAATGTCAAATTTAATTTTATTGGAATAGTTTTACTTTAAAAAAAAACTTTGACTTTAATCTCTTAGAAAATGGTACAGCAACAATGTTTTTTTTCCTGAAATACGGACAACATTATTTTATATAAAGTTTTCAAAATTATATAAATTGTGGAAATTACTTTTTAGTATTGTAAATAGCAGAAATCCTAAGATAAAATATTAATGTTTCGATTCATTTATTTCTGCTAAGTCTTCACATTGAATTTGTTATAATTTCGTGTCAAACTAATGTTGGTCAAAATAATAATCACTTTTCAAAACTAGAGACAGAAACCAATAAAGAAATGTATATCGTAAGAATTTATATGTATTACATTACATGTGATATCTTAAGAAATAGTACAAATGCATATTTACTAAAATTAATTGATATAATTAAGAAGAAAAACGACTTTACTTTATTTTAAACTATTTGAACTAGAAGATACCAATTTTATCATACATAAATATGGTAAATAAAAATTATCTTAAACTGCTTCTTTACCTAATTTCTTTATATGAACAATAAGCTTTTTTTTAACCAGTAAGACTTTAATTTGGAACTACCTAAAATAAGACATTAAATCCTAAATGCACAAAAAAATAAGCACTAAATTTTACATAAGAGTATTTTTATTGTGAAATCATAAATTGATATCATAAATTTATGAGTAGTATTATCATAATTTTATACAATCTTATATTTAATCTTATCTTATGTTATTAAAGTACTTGAGACATTTATTGAAATTAGAAGTGCTCTTATATCGATGATTTTCTTTAGTAATAAATGCTATAAGGGAAGTATTCATTTTATTTACACGATTTTCGGCTTAAGTATTTTGATTTTCGTAAGCACCATCTGGTTAATATACAATTGATAAAATCATTTTCCCTCTTTGATTTCTCTAATGAATCAAATCTTTTTTTCTGTATAATAAGAAAAATATCATTGACTAATTATTTTTAAATTATTTTTCAGGCCGAGCTTCTTAGAATGGACCAAAAAGGGCTTCTCAGATCCAAAAAAATTAAATTTACTATGGTTTTAGTAGCCGACAATAATTATTAAATTTCATAAAATATGTTGTTGCTGTTACTTATCACCCTGGTGTAGTTTTTTCCCACACAGTTCCAAAAGACCTCTTGACGACGCGAAAGTTCCTTGTAGATTATATCCTGCTCAAGCTACAGCTGCCTCCAAGAGGTACCTAGATAAGTAAGAAGGTGAGCAGGAACTGGCAGAAAGTAAACAGGAACAAGGAAGAAAAATCCTGTCCCCATTAAGAAATTTTAAGCTTTTTATATAAGTGGCCACTTCTAAATCTCCCAAGAAATGTTGGTATTTGTATCTTAAATGCATTAATTGTCATTAGAAACATGATTTTGAAAGTTTCAAAAGAGCCATCTTCATCAAAATATCTTTAAAATATAACAATAGATGGTATAGTAATTATTGGTATGAAAAATAATGAATAATGTCAAATCTAGTTGAAATTGATGGGTGGACTGCGAAACTGAAACATTCTGATTGATATAATTCACAACAGTTGTATACCATGATACATGACAACATGTAAACGTAAATTAACTTACAATAGTCTAAACGTAATTAGGTACAGATGAAATTCTTACACTGATTTTAAATTGTTTAAAAGCTCCAAAATTAATACTATCGTGAAAAAATATCACAACACACAAAAAGTTGTTTTTAATGTGTGTGAATCTTTCTTCTCATAATTCTTCAAGATATGACTATGGGGTAAATATAATACGCTTTGCAAAAGTCTTTATCTGTTATAACATAGCATAATACTTCTGTTATGTTTGAAATATAACAATTGCTATATTATAACTTGAATTGTTGATTTCATTGTGTTTGTTGATCTTGACATCCAAAAATAATCAATAATGCATCTTTTCTATTAATAGTGTTCTTAAAAGAAATCTTGCTAAAACTATAACTTTCCAAATTTTTGCAGAGATAAATTACCTTTTTAATGTCTTATTGTAATTAATCTTGCTAAAATTATAACTTTTTAGTTTCTTGCAGAGATAAAGTTAAATTACATTTTCAATGTTTTATTATTATTACATCTTATTTTTTGTGATTCAATTAGAAGAAATAAGTACATTGCTTTAATTTATGTTTAATAAGGTATGGAAACATTCTACGATTTTATGTAGGAAATTCTATAAGATTATATTAAAAAACAAATTTTATTTACTAAATTTACTAACTCACAAAATATCTCTCCCCATATTGATTGTGCTATATTATTCAATTTATTTCACTTTGAATTCCTCTATTCTAATCTTCCTAATTCTACGTAAGTGAAATGACATTTTAAATTTCTTATTAAATTGTCATTTCACTTACGTTTAATTTATTTCAAAATGCATTGATTAATTACTAAAGAAATCATTTGAAAGACATAATTTTCAAAACAGAAAACATCTTTTCTTATGATATAGTTGCTAAAATTTCCCAATTTAAAATCGATTCTCAATTCATATTTAATTCAGTTTCTTTACCAAGATAGTAATGTTTCGAGTTTGATCTTTTTTCATTTGGTATAATCCAGATTATAGGAATTATCAAATTCTAGCAATTCTTGCTTCAAATTAACTACATGTAATATCAAAGAAAGGCAAATTTGCTATTTCTTGCTTGAAACTTATAGCAAAACTATTCAAACCATCAATTATCGATATCAGATTGGCGCATATCACTCACTACAAGTGATTTTAATCGAAATATTGGCAAATATTAGCTCCATTATTAATATTTTATTCGCTGTAGAAAATACACAATCACAAATAAAATGAATCTGCAAAATTTTCTGTTATTTAAACAGTATTTTGATAAGGTATATATATATATATATATATATATATATATATATATATATATATATATATATATATATATATATATATATATATATATATATATATATATATATATATATATATATATATATAATATATAATATATAATATATAATTAATATATATATATATATATATATATATATATATTAATTATTATTATTATGAAAAACATATCTATGAAACTATTTAGTTAATTTTTTGAATTTATTAATTTATATAATAAGGCATCCCCTAAAAATCGATGCTGATTGTTTAAATTTATTAGCTTTATTTAAAACGCAACCATATTCTTTATGAAATTAAATCTTTTGTACACCAACTGTAATCAATAAATTTTAGCTTCAATTAGACTCTTCACAATTTTTCTCTTAAGTGGGTCACACAGTGCAAAAAAAAAACTCCTATAAAATATCAATCACTTTCAATTCTTCCCCAAGAAGGACTTCAGACAACAACACATGGAGAATTTCAAGCCAAGCACCTATTTGACCAAAGAAAAGGGATGAAAAATGTTTTACAGGTAGTCGGGGGGTGGTCGCGGGGATGGAAGGTGGCGATGTAGCAGTTTGTACACACAAAAGTCACTTTTTAGAGAGTACTTTTCAGTCTGAGAGCCGGAGGGCTGTAATCCGCTTAGAAAAATGGAACAATAAAAATCCGGAAGAGAGACGAGTCCGGCCATTCTTCCTAACACCAGGACGAAGGCGAGAAGTCGTGGGAGTGGATTTGGGCTTAAAATATTGGATGCTCTTTGGATGTTTTACGTAGTTGGGACGCGACACAATTTCTCTGAAAGCGATAAACTGACCGGAAAGAGATTCCATGAAGTACGATTTGTCTTACCGATCGGATCGGATGTCAGTAAGATGTCTCTGGAATATACATTGGAATTTATTCTTCCGTGAAGGTTGATCCTCTTCCGAGATAAAGTAGAATTTACTTTCCATCTTTGAGGAAGAGGATGGATATAAAAGTGAAGTAAGAATAATCCAAATACTTGTTAAATCTTGATAAAAAAAAATAATAACATCTCCAAAAGAGCTTATAACCAGCTAACTAAGATTTTAAGATTTTTCAACATCCTTTCAGTATAATAAAGCAATATTTAATAATAACGTCAAAACGATAAACGTTACCGCTGTGTGTGTGTAAATATATATATATATATATATATATATATATATATATATATATATATATATATATATATATATATATATATATATATATATATATATATATTGCTTAAAGAAACAGGCAAAATCTTTTTTATAGCAAGTTTTCAAAAAATTTATCAAATTTTAATATATTTTGCATAATTATTACGAAAAAAATAAACAATTTGGTTAAGGTACCCGTACACGTTAAAAACGTCAATTTCGACCAAAAATGATGAAATTTTTGGTTTTTCGTTAAATAAGGAATTTAATTAGCTTTCCAAAACAGGTTTGTTTTTGTCTCTTCGTTATTTAGATTCGGGGATATGAAGGATTTCGTAAAAATTAGGAAACCGGAAGTGGACGTTTAAAGGGCCACAATGATGTTAAAAATTTGATTTAAAAGTGTTTAATTTTCAAATATAAATATAGTAAGCTTTTTCAAATATACATAAAGTTATTACTTTTCCGGAAATCAATGAGCAAATCTTATAAAAAATTATTCAGCAAATATGAGAATTTCTTATATAGACACAATGCTTTAATCTTTAAATGCGATTTTCTCAGAACTGGTTTTTGCTTATTATTTGCATGCTTCAAAAATGATATTTCAAAATATTTTCATATCACTATGAAATTTGATGAGTTTAATTTGTATATTGTTTTCTAGAGAAGGTACTAAAAGAATTTAAAACATTTAAATAATTCCCAATTTATGGCCTGTCTGTTATTCGAATGCATAGAAAATATTGCAAAAATTTCAGTATAAATATACGACTGCCCCTAATTTTTTTATTTTTTAACAAAAACATAAAATTTTAGTAGATGCTCTAGATAACAACATATAGATTGTTTGGTATTAATTTTCTCTATACCTGTTTAATAGTTTTTAATGTAGCATTTTTAAGTTTTTTTAAAAATGCTTAAAATGTATACATATTTAACATTTCTGAAAAATAATCTTGGCATATATCAAATATTAGTAACTCAATATTAATGTCTTCTATAACTAAATAAGAAAAAAATTATTACAATGTAAATATGCAGTGTATTTCAAAAAAGTGCACCGAATGTGTTCGGGTACCTCAAATGTAAATAAAACATTTTTTCTCTATTTGATAGCTAATTTTCCAACAGGTTTGAAATAAAAATGTTTCATAAGCAGTTCTGATTTGGTTTGTTTGTAGTCCAACAGTCATTATTTATATGCGAGGGCTGATTATATCAATAATGCTAATTAGAGTCGACTGATTTATTAGGGCTTACGATTTAAAACGGATTCCAAACCACTACAAACATCCAAACTCAAAGAGGGATTTGAATCCATGAACTCTTGAATCAAAAGAGCCATTCGGCTACCAGCTCGGCAAATGCACGAGCAGCGATAAAGTTTATATTAGCGTGGTACTTCCTGGATAATTTAAACCCCATTATTTTGTTTCGAAGTTTTGACTACACACAGTGTTTGTGTATAGTTAATTTAAAAACTAATTATTACTAATCTGAACGCTCGAAAATATTGTTCCGGTATTTCGCTTATTTCAAGGACAGAGTCGACTGATTCATAAACCAATTTAGAATTGTCATCTGTGTTGGAACCACTATATGTAGAGAAACATATGTTCTGCATTAATTCCACTTCCTTTCTATACTTTTATAGTATAATTTTAGTATATAAAAATAACAATACTTATATACTTTTTTATTCAGATTTTTGAAAATTGTTTTTGCTCGTTGGAAGAAACGTGATTACGCCTTTTCCAATACGCGCCAACCTGAAAAAAATTGGAAAACTGATTAGAAGCGAAATAAGAAATATTTAACAATGCCGTAATTAAACGAAATTTTATATATTTTTTAATCTCATTCGATTTGTTTTCATGTAACCTATACTATATTATTGAGCAAAAATCATTCGTTTTAAGCAAACTAAGTGAACAATAAGTACTTTAACAATTTATCAACTATCTTTTGAAAGGAATTACCTTAGACAATGGTCTATATTCACATACACAAGAGAGGAAAGCGGAAGTCTCTCAAGCACTCCTTCCGGCAGACGTGCATGCAGAAAGTAGAGACTTTTACATCCATTTCCAAATGCTTAATAATAGCTTGTAACGAACCTGGGAACTTTTGTTCGGAACAACTATGTCCGGCAAAGAAGCTACGTAACAGAATTTTTTTTAATAATAACTATTGTATGCAAAAATTTTGAAAGTCACAAACTTTAACATAAAACTGAAAACAAGTTTTATGCTGAAAGCTTAGACCTATGAAAGCTTAACATTCACAGTTTATCTGTACTCATAAAATTATGAATTCGATTCCAACTTTGAATTCTTAAATTAGTTATTTTATAAACATTTTACTATCAACTTTTCTTCACAAAAGCAGACCTGAGTTTTTATTTTCTATTTTAAATGGATTTCCTCCAATAGACTTTGGCTATATATATAAGGTCGTTTTGCTGCAACATATTTCGTCTATTTTGAGCAAAATGCAAAGCAAATTTGTGCTGGTTAATTATAGATTTATTTCTCCTTATACAAAATTAAACAAAGCAATGTAATGCAAAATGGGGTTATTTAAATTTTTTGCTAAATTTTTGAAATAAGATATTGCACAAATTAAATAATAGTAAGAATATATATTAATACTGATATAGCTAAAAACTATAAACTCTTGGTAAATTAAAAAAAAACTACATTGTTGCTTTATTTTCTTATGCTTAATAATTAAAATGCATAAGAAATTAAAAAAAACCTTTTAAATATGTTATCGCTTACATTTTTAAGTTATAAATATGATACACATAGTGAAATATATAATAAGATTATGCATACCGTTTAAAATTTTAACTTTAATAAACGTGAAATATGTACCATAATTTTAAAAAAAACTTTAAAATAACTTTATTCACTCCCATTATAACTTAAAACCAAAGATAAACCTAAATGACACCTAAAACAAAATTTTATTTTTGTTTCAAGTTAATGGTACGCTGTTATGAAATTTAAATTTACATATATTTTAAAAATATTTAACTCGTATTTTTTGAATGCTTCAATGTTAATAATATAATTAAACTTTAAAACAAGCACACTCTTACCTTATATTTTTCTAAATTCTTAGAATTTAACTCTTACTTATCAAAAATTAATGAACTAAGTGAAACATATTCTAACAGTTTTTAAAACATATTAATATTTACTTTACAATACTGCAGATAATTAAAAAATAATATTCCTCTTCTAAATACTTCAGATATTTTAACTGAGTATTTATTTTATAATTCACGTTTTTGAAAATTAACGATAAAAATTTTGAGAAAAGCATAAGAAACATTATTATGAATACGTCACAGTTTCTTTTTGCACCACTGAATCACGTCTGAGTCTTCTTTTTCACCACTGAATCACCTCCGAGTCTTCTTTTTCACCACTGAATAGGCATAAGCAAAAACTCATCATTGTTATTAGAGGCACAGAATTTTATATCACATTAAGTGAAAGATTTCAGTAGTCTCCACACATATAATTATGTTAAGAAAAGGGGGAGTTAATGGTACGCTGCTGTAGTGTATATGCATTTAGCTTTAACGTTTTTAATTCAATTACTCATAGGTTCGATTCTCATCTTGGGTGAGGTTTGTAAAGCTAAGTGTTCCATGTTGAATTATAGATTTTTGTCCAGTTAACCTTCATGTGCACGAATAATTGTAAAGAAACAATCAAATCGGGCAAAAAATATTTTTAAGCTACTCATTTAATCAAATATTATATTCTAAAAGTTACTGATAAATTTTGAAATATAGTAAAAAATATTTAATTATTTGAAGAAGCTGAAAATTTTGCAGAATTATTTATCTGAATCTAATAACACATTTTTAATCAGATAATGAATTTTTAATTAGCTCTATGCCGCCCAACTTGTCTAGTGGTCAGCGTGTCTGACTGTGGATAGGGAGGTCCTGGATTCGAATCCCGATTAGGGCATGGATGTACTTTTTCTCTCTCTATCTATCCTGTCTTTGTCCTTTCCTTGTATGAATGAGTTGTAAATGATTGCCTACCCTATAAATGGGTACCTATGGTATGTGTGTACTGAGGAAGTTGGACTCCACACCAAAATATGGTTCAGTTGGAAAAGTGGACCGTTGCACCCCATATTTCCAGCCTTGCTGGCACGCGACAAAACAACAACAATTAGCTCTAAAAATTCTTAACCACTTGTATGTGTCAATAAAAAAAAGAGTAGAAATTTATAAAACGAAGTAACAAACTTTCAATAGTATTGCATAAATATTTTTCTAACTTCGTCAATAAAGAAGCGTCATTCAAGGAAAATCATAACACCAATTACATATTTTAATTACCTTTTAGATCAAAATTTCCAGCCTAAGTAATATATTTTATAACCCCAATAATTATATTAACAACTATTTATAATCTTAAATTTTATGTTCTAATAAGAATCTTCAATGGTAGATAATATTCTTATCTTTGCCACATTTAGGAAACTATCAGTACATTTTTAAATAAGGCGATAAAAACTGAAAAGGTTGTTTCATGTAAAACCATAAAAGCAGAAAGGCTTTATTTATACAATAATGAATCAGAAACCCCTTGTACGGTACTCTTTGATAAATGTCTCGTTCACATCAACGTTCCAGATCAAAGCTGATTTCATTGGAATGCTGGAATTCACGCGGACTGTTTGAAGGATTAATGCGCGGATCAATCAAGTGATGTATTATCACAACATAAATCCCTTTTAGCATATGCGCAACCCTTCAGCTACCGGCTCAGGAAGATCACATTGACATAGAATAGAATACAGTAAACACGCTCTTCTTGATCACATAATACGTCGGATCTTACAGTTTATGTCTCCTTTACTCTGCTACTAAAAGAGTCGTAAAATTTAGACAGTTTAAAAGGAAAACTAAAGCAATTAATGCATCGCGCTATATAAAGCATAAAAAAGCAATCGTAAAAACACATGGGGAATTTGGAAGATTTATGCTGATGTAAGTAATGAGTTACCATGTAAGTATGCAGGAATTGTTTTGCATCATATGTGTTAATATGATAAGGTATTACATCGAGTGTTCAATTTTACTGTTTGCATATTCTTATCTAAGGGATGATATTAAAGATAATATTTTAATTGATTATTTGGACATACTTAGTGAATTATACAATGCTTTAACGTTAATGAAATATTATAGTTTAATATTTTGATATTAATGTGTGTGTTTAGAAATTTGAGAATAAAATTAAATATATTTCGATCTATAGTAAATTTTGAATTTTTTTCAAAGAAATCACACTTTATTCAAAGATTTATTGCTACAAGAAAATTTATATACTGCTATTTTGATTTAAGATTTTAAGAGTTTTGAATTTTCAGTTCTTCGTAATTGGATAAGAGCATAATCTTTCAATTTTGTATACAAGAAAAGCCCTCAAAAAAGTTTTTTTATACAGACTTATTTTGTTATAGCCAAATTTACCTGATACCTTACAAATTAAACAGCCAAATTTACTTGTCGATTTTTTTTCTAGGAAAAAAGCTAAATGCGCGATATTACATTAATCTTAAATATAGTTGGTCAATCCCTCATCATTATCAAAGTCAGCACTTTTTAAGTAATATTAATTATTTAATGAAGCAAATATGTCTGTAAGTTAAATTATTTATGCCTTATCTAATAATGACTAATTAATCTCTCATTTGTTTTAACCTTCAAATAAGTGTTTGTTACTAAAAATTGTTTATTCTTACGTATGTAATGAACAATCTCTAATTTATTCTTCAGAAAAATGATGCAACATTTTTATTTATAAAATAATTTCATTTTAGATATAAACTTCGATAATTCCTTGTTTCTCCTAATTAAGTTTGATATATTATTATTATTAAAACTATAAAACAATAAAAAGGATAAGGTTTCGAATAAATTTATTTCTAAACTTAATCTTTTAAACAAAATAACGGATAAGACCTACATGAAAACACAGTTTCTTATATCCAAATATTAAAATTCCAAGATAGCATCTTAGAGAAGAACATTCTTAAAATATATTGATAGATACGATGTGAAGAAAATATGAAATTCTTTTCCAACAAACAAAAATCTATTTCCACTCAAATGTCATCGCGTTGCACTCGAATTTCAAGTGAAGTATTGCGGGTGACAGGTGCGAGAATGGGAACGTGCTTCGAAGAGGACTTTATAATCCAGCAATACAAATACAATGTCCAAAACTTGCAAGCACGATGACTACTCAAAAGTATTCTTCAACATGCTGTTTCCATTTGCTTTCGCTAGTATTACAAATATTCAGAAACGTTAGAGTATTTGTTTGCCTACACAAAATATGAGACACGTATACATAGTCAAAAGAGACATTTTGGCGTAAATTTAAGATTTTTAGATTTATTCTATGTAACAATCAATATTTTTGAGTTTCGCAGTTGGAAATTATTTTAATCTACTTAAAGTAATTTAGTCTATGAATGTATTATTATACTTAAAAGCTCAGGAAACAAAAGTAAATATTCTTTCTTATATGAATGACTTCCTATCTGTAATTAATCTGATTAAATAGGCTAATCAATTGCAACGAAATTTCTGATCACTACCATAGAAACGTTGGATCACACACACATGTTTGGAAGATTTTATATATTAACTTCTTGCGTAAAAAATGGTGATTGATTATGTCTATATATAACTTTTATTAAATTCTGTGAGGGAATAAATTTTTTGAATATCATTAGTATAACAAATGTGCAATAAAGTTTAAAGTATTTGTTTGCCTACACAAAATATGAGACACGTATATATAGTCAAACGAAACATTTTGGAGTAAATTTATAATTTTTCGATATATTATATCTAAAAATCAATATTTGAGTTTCGCGGTTGTAATTTTTTTAATATACTTAAGGCAATTTAATCTAGAAATGTATTATTATACCTAAGAACTCTCAGGAAGCAAAAGCAAATATTCTTTGTTATGTGAATGACTTCTTATCAGTAATTAATCTGATTATATATAAATAGGCTATTCAATTGTACGAAATTTCTGACCAATATCATACAAACTCTGCATCATGTTTGGAAGTTTTTTTTATAATATTAACTCTTTTGTAAAAAAATATTTTGTGACTGATTATCTGTATTTATTACTTTCATTAATTTCAGAGAGTGTAGAATTGTTTTAATTTTCAATTCACTTGGATGGAGGTTTTATATTGTGATATTTTAATACAGCGAAATATTTATTCTATGATACGGATAAAGTTTTCTTTCTCTAAAATTAATTGTATAAACTAGGAGTTTAACTATAGAGTTCAACCAAATAAAGAATATCATTTAATATTTGCAGTAAAAAATACACATTTTCCTTCACACACACAGATCTCATTTAGAATTAAATTATTCTAAAAGATTATAGACAATAAAGACGGCACTGTTTCAAAAATTATTGAAATTATTTTAGAACTTAATTTTCTCTATTTTAATTAATTGTCATTTTATAAATTATAACTCACAAATTTACAATGAAATGGAAAATTAAAATTTGGAAGAATTTTTATTGTTTTAATTAATGAGGGTCAGTATTTTTACTTCGGCGCACTGAATTTAATGCATAAAGAAATTACTTTCATATTTCTGTGCCTGTTAATCGTGTATAGATTCTACTGATTTAATAATGAAGTATTACAGAGCACAGGCCAGTAATTTCTGTCTGATCATTTATCTTGAAACTTTTTACACTGGAAATAATTAAATTTTTATAATATAATTTTATCGATATATGAATCGATGATATTGACATATGAACTGTAACATGTCTAAGTATCTAATTATTCAAATAAATTTCAAATTTCAAATGAATGTGTATAGTTTTTGCTAATTCAATAATTAATTACAGTAATTATAAGGGACTGTACACATTATATTTGTTCTGTAATATTTCCCATACAAGTACCTCTATCTCCTTAATTAATTTCCTTTCAGTAGTTTAAAAGTGTCAGTAAATAATAATAAACGTATGATTTGATTCCTCTGATTATATTTCTTATCAGAAAGCAAGAAAACGGTACATATTTTGGTTTTTATTTATACCTATGTGTTACGATTATATTTTTAAATAAACAGTTTGAGAAATAATCATTTAAAATTAATTTAATTCACATATTTGGAAATCTGAAAATAAATATTATTTAACAAATATTTTTCTCAAACATGAAAAAAAAGACGGAAATCGATAGCTTTGACGCAACTGTTGTAGAATTTATACGATAAAAATTCGAAACACAAGTATATATGGATTGCTCTGCAGTATTAAATATTTTTTCTCCTGAATTGAGAAACTGAATTGTTATTTTCTACTGCTATTTTATGGATATCTACACAATTTTGTTTATTTTCTATGGGCCATTTGTTCTGTTTATATATTTTTCAGATACGGATATTTGCCCTCACATACCATAAGTATATTTTTCAAATTCAAATTTCTCGAGGAATGTAATAATGGTTGCCCTCTATTTTTGTAAAACGTAGAAGAATGAGGTTTTGAATATTTTTGTATAGAAGTATTTTATATTTTCAACATCAGATACTTAAAGGAGTCAATTTTAATTGGGAAACCTAAATAATGTTCAGTGTCATGAAAATATGTATTTTGGTGACAATTAATTTTTTGTTGCTTAATTAAGCACGAAATTACATCTTACTGAAAACTTCTATTTAGATATAATAAAATAAATCGCTTCGCTTTGGCACAAAAATATGTGCAACGTTATATCTCGCGATATTCAGTAAAAAAAAAAATAATGAACTTTTACAATTGTGTTTTTAATTTTAATATATCAAAATATATTTTTATAAGCAGTAATTAATCAAAAAATATGAAATTAATATTTTTAATTGTTTAATCAAGTTATTTATTGAATTTCTAGAAATTCAGATATAACTATATATATATATATATATATATATATATATATATAAATCACAGTTTTACATTCCTACCGCCTTCAACTACATAAAGGTAATACGTAAGTGATGCATATGACTCAGATTTTTTTTTACTTAGTTAAAAACAAAAAGTATAATAAAAAAGTCCCACGCAAAGCATTAGAATTTTACTCATAATATTTGCACTTCCATAAATGTTGTCATGAAAACTATTGTGAAACAGTATTTTGGATTTTTACTGAAATATTAGTTTAATGTGCTCGAATTTCAGATTTTGAAAACAATTTATTGTCGTATGGAAATCTGAAACACAATTTATAAAAGTAAAATATTACAAGAGATGTGATATAAGCAAAGCATAATTATTAAAAAAATATCTCTAATTTTATTAGGAATTAGACGGATATTTTATTAGTTAGGAAGTTCTCTGCTCGAAAAAAGATATATTCTTGCATAACCTGAAATTACTTTATGCAACATCTTTTTATTAAAATAAACATGACTTAAAATGAGTTATCATATGAAGATACCTTTACAAGTATTTAAGTTTTTAGCATTTCGTTTCTATAAGAAATACATCAAAAGTAGTTTATAATGTACAAACAAGTCACTTGATACAAATAAGCATGTCTCCGTTTTTCCCTAATGAACAAGTTAAATTTTTCATTTTTAATTTAATCAATTTTCTGAAGGGAATCATCCTTAAGCAAACACTTTTTTTCCTTTTCTAAATAACTTTATGTCTCTTTCCTGTTGCAAAAATAACATCTTCATATTATAATATGAAGATGTTAAATTTTCCATATTTCATTTGCATGTGCTTCATTCAGATGTTAAATTTTCCATTCTTCATTTGCAAATATAAGCCATGTACAGAAAACTTATATTGTAATATGAAAAATCTTTTACGCAAAGATATAAAAGTTAATATTGACAATCACGAAATTATTTCATTATAGCATATCAAAATTTTCATATCAAATACATTGTCTTGTACTCTAATAAGTTTTGTGGTTTTGCTGCATTTTTCTTTAATTAATTTAACATTCATTTTGAAAGATGATAATTCATATAAATGAAGTATAATATAAGTCTACATATTTTTGTGAATAGTTTAAAAAAACATCTATGCTTCATAAATAAGTTATATCTATTTATAAATGTATATTTGAATATTTTTTACTTAATTATTGTTTATTCTGAATATGAATTTTTTTAAAAAAAAACAAAAGATACGATAAACAAAATGGTTGGTTGGTGTCGTGTCCATGGGGTAGACTAAAGATGGCCTTGAATGTGCAGAACACAGCTGGCTATCTCCTTGGTATTTTTGAAGTATAGACTCTTCCCTGAGCTGAGAAAGAGATCTTAAAATGGCCGGCCAGACAAAAATGTGTTTTAGAGTTAGTGAAAATAAACAAAATACGAACAGTAATTATTTTGATGAGATAACATTGGAGCTTGATGGAACTCCGTTCATTTTTCTTAAATATAAATATTTATAAAAAAATATTCTTTTATTTAAAATATTTATTTATATTAAGCGTTAATCTCAAAGTAAATATTAGATAAATTAGCTTTAAATAACCGTTTCGTTGATAAATATACGAAGTCCAGTTACATTAATGTAATAACCACTTACTTTTGATGTCGACGTTAAATAACCAATTACTGAATCTAATGGCAGCACAATGCAGTTGAGAGTATAAAATGGTGTGGTGTAATGTAGAAATGAAGTGATTTAAACGACCTCCAAAAGAGCATGCTCATATGCATTCGGCCCAAGAGGGGAAGCGTTTACGAAACAACTAAGTTTCTGAAGTATTCATTTGCCACCGTGGTAAAAGTATATGGCAAATTAGAAGTGTCCAAAATCAGCGACGTGGCAAATGTTGTACTCCACGAGTCACAGATGACAGAGATGAGCTACAGCTTGCGTAAATGCATTCGGGCGAATCGACTTGCTTCTGTTGAGAAACTGACCGTCCAGATGAAACATGGGGCTACCAACAGTGGTTTCTAAACTATTGTTCAGCGAAACTTGCAGCGTCTAGGCCTCCGAAGCAGATGCCTCGTTCATGCATCGATAATGAGTGCTGTTCATCGGTGATAAAGGCTGGAATTTATTTACGAGTACCACCATTGGACGTCCATTGAGTGACGATCAGATAGCATTTTTGATTAATCAAATTTTATGCTCCACAGGACAAATGGAATTTGACGTATACGACCTGAAACCTCCGAAAGCAAATACCCTGCAACCATTACCAGAACGGTCGAGGCTGGAGGGTGGAGCATTATGGTCTGGGGAATATTTTCTTGGCATTCTCTGAATTTATGCATCATTGTGGAAGGTACGATGAATCAATACAAGTACGCACCTGTAATTGCGGACCATATGTGTATTCTTTTTCTTAAAAATGACAATCTATCAGCCGGACAGTGCTTGGTGTCATACATTCTACTTGCGTGGTATTAAGTGCACCAGTTTACCGTTCTCCTCTGGCTCATATGACTTTAATCCAATAGAGAATCTGTGGGATCATTGCGATAGGGTTGTTCCCGACATGGATCCTCACCCGCGTAATCTAGGCCAGCAAACCACGGCACTGGAATCTTCAAGGCTCAACATCCCAGTGTACACTTTCAGAAACCTGATTGACTTTCTTCCCGTACGTCTCACAAATGACGCGAAAGGTGGTTATTCTTGCTGTTGACCGGTGGTCACATTAATGTGATTGGACTGTATGCGTGGCCACCCATCCTGTCTACTGGTCAGAGTACCTGACTGCAGATAGGGAGGTCCTGGGTTCGAATCCCAGTTCGGGTATGGATGTTCTTTCTCTCTCTGTCTATCCTGCCTTTGTCCTTTCTTTGTATGAATGAATTGTGAATGGTTGCCTACCCTATAAACGTGCATCTATGGCATGTGTGTACTGAGGAATTCGGTCTTCACACCAAAATATGGTTCCGTTGGAAAAGTGGAGCAACGCAAGTTATAATTTCAGCCTAGCTGGCACAAGACTACAACAACTGTGTACATTGGTTCAATATATATGGTACTGAAATGCATACAATATATAAGCCTATGATTAATATCTAAAAAAATTCTAAATTGCAAATTATTTATTTAAATCTCGTATGAGTTAAATTTAGTTTTATATGAAAAGTAAAATGTTTTAAATTTTGTTTTTTCTGTCTCTAAGGAAAATTATGTCTTATATTTAAATAATTGAAATAAAGTTATGTAATAAGAAATAAATAACTTAAGAAAATATACATCAACCATTAAAATGAAATAAAGTTTAGAAGTTAAGCCAAATTAAAAATATATAAAGGCAATTTAAGAGTAACTTCTCAGATAATTTCTGAAAATTAAATTTAAATGCGCCATAATCGCAAATAAGAATTGTGCATTTAATTACAGAAATCATTAATATTGAGGCAAATATTGGAAAAGACTATTTATTATATTATTTATTTTACTAATTCAAATTGATATGAGGTTATTCAGTGTAGCGGATTTTCATTTATTTATTTGTAATTTGTGAAGTTGATTATGATTGAAGCATCATAAACAAGTCTTGTCAATAGTATTATAAAAAATAAATTATAATGATATTCACAAAACATTGCATTAATTAACCCTTTAACGATCGCATAATTTTAAAGGCAACGGTCGTAAAAGAGCATATTTTTAATTCCAGAAAGTTTGAATGGTGCTGACATCTAGTATAAAATAAACTAACTATCTTCAACTATATTAAAAATGGTGTAGTGTTGCTACGTAAAATGGTATGTAAAATGAAAAATAAATATTTTTACAGGCAGAAGGTATATTTTTATGCATTACTTTCGAACACTTTAGAGCGGAAATGTCAGGGGCAAGAGAAATACTCGCCTGATTTTGATGAGAAAGAAAAGGAAAGAGTTAATTGAAAATATATACAATATTTTTACAGTGAAAAATTTTATAAAAGATCTATGCTATGATTTGAATTTTCGACATGGAATCTTTCACAAACTTTTTTAAAATTTTGTAATCATTTTTGATGATTTTATAATTATTTTACATATATTTAAACAATGAATATTACTAAAGTAGTAAAGGAAATACCATCAGAGAAATACTACAAGAACGTCTGAAAGTATTGAGTGGAAATTAATATATTAACTATAGATTTTCACTTTCAAATGTCTGTAAAGGAGGGGGTATAATATCAAGAAAACTAATTATATCTTCTTCAAATTGATTTCCAATTCTGTATTCGTTTACGCATAACGCGTTTTTAATACTAGATAACATACTAGTATTAAAAACGCGTTATGCGTAAACGCGTTTTTAATACTAGTATGTTATCTAGTACGCTAAATAGTTGTAATGATTTCATATA
Source organism: Latrodectus hesperus (assembly GCA_037975125.1). Lineage (NCBI taxonomy): Eukaryota > Metazoa > Arthropoda > Arachnida > Araneae > Theridiidae > Latrodectus > Latrodectus hesperus. Next base: position 74,692,089 of record CM075855.1, on the reverse strand, counting down.
AAGTATGTTATATGTACTTTATATGAAATCATTACAACTATTTTTGCAAATACTTTATTATAAACTAATTATACGATTTGAATATAATTAAGGCATTACAGAGAACATAGTTCAAAAAATATTTCATTAAAAGATTTTATACAAAATTGTAAAAATGATAATATCTTAGAAGAGATAATACATAATAATACATATGATATTTGTAATATGTTAAATGTAATATCTCTAGTACAATGTTATATCTCTATATGGAATATTTAAAATATCAAAAATTGCAAATAAATATGCTAGCTATTATTTGGAAAAACTGAATCTAAAGACTTTAAGGATTACAAAAAAATGAGTATGTTCATTAATTAAATATTCTGAATTCTATAAGAAAATATTGCTAAGATTTTTGAAAATTATAGTATATAGTTTTCGCTTACTGGTATTGAAATTGTAGCACTTTTGTTGATAATTTTTATTAAAAAATTAATGAGATAATAAAAACTATCTCCTTGTACATTTATAAGATTTCATGTCATAAATTTTTTCACCTTTAAACATTTAAAAAAATTCACAAACAAAAATAAAATTATGGAATACAAAGAATAGGAGGAAACCATAGGGACTGCGTCTTTATCAGGAGGGAGACTGTCATCTGCGCAAATTTAACTAAACACTCTTTCCTGATACGCACGAAGGTTTTATGCTAAGAGATCTTAGAGTGATTACCCCGAAGAGTGTTTGTATTAAAAGAAAGAAGCGTAACAATATTTATTTCAAAAGTCAAAGTAATTTATATATCAAAACAGAGTACACAAATCCATAGTAGAAGGAAGTAAAGATATAGATTAAAAGTATCAATACCAGCAAATCAAATCCTATATAATAAATTGGAATAAAGATATAGTTACCAAAAGTAATTTGAAAAGTTATGAGTTGTTGTTGTGGCTTATCCTCCAAATGTCGTATGATGTCAGACAAGGTTCATCAGACCGCTGGCAAATCGAGGACCAGAAGGAGAAATGAGTATATATAATTGTTAATTGTTGTAATGGATGAGTTAAATTCATAAAGTAGTTTAGAAACCGTAAAGTTGTTGCTGTTGTTGTCGTGTGCCAGCTAGGCTGGCAATATGGGGTGCGCTGCTCCACTTTTCCAACTGAACCATATTTTGGTGTGGAGTCCGACTTCCTCAGTACACACACATGCCATAGTGATCCGTTTATAGGGTAGGCAACCATTCACACTTCATTCATACAAGGAAAGGACAAAGACAGGATAGATAGAGAGAGAGAAAGTACATCCATGCCCAAACAGGGATTCGAACCCAGGACCTCCTTATTCGCAGTCAGGCACGCTGACCAGAAACCGTGAAGTAAATTCATATTTAAATTATATTTAAAATAATTCAAAGTGATTTAAAGTGAAAGTGTTTTCGGGATTCTTATAAGAACTTTAATCCTTGGGTGTCCCTTCCGCAATTGTAAATCTACGCATCATTTCAATCCTACAAGCACTTCCCTACTTCCTACATATTTTTAAATAAAATTGACAGGAATATCATTGTCTTTAAGATGATTAATTAAACATATTATCAGATTTTTAACGAACTTATAATTATTGCAAATATTGTAGGTGCGATTCAGTTCATTAAATGTAATATTCCTATAAATGTTTAAAGAAATATTGGAGCTCCAGTATATAAATTAGTTAACTATAAAATTAAATTTTTTAGTTGTGTGTGTATCAAAAATATCCATATAAGTAATAGAACTTTCAATTTTGATAAATTAATCTAATAATTCAACAATATAGTCAGAAATATTAGTATTAATTAGTGAAAGTACATGAAGAAAGATTAATTTTAAATTTTGTCTAATATTTGAATCATTGAAAATAATAAAGTCATTAATATACCGAAAAGCAAAATGATACTGATAAATAAAAATTTTAAAAATCAAAATAATGTAAAAATTAATTTGCAAGTATACATCAATCAATAAGTTGATATATGTATATATATATATATATATATATATATCAAATGCAAAAATAATGCCAAAAAATCAACAAATACTGCTTTGATTGACACAAAATTCAGCAGGAAAGTAGCATATATATTTATGCATAAAATAAAAGCAATAATTATATACAGAAATGAAAACAATGTTATCAGATAATGACATACTGGAGATTTAAACAAAATTATGTATAAAGTGAAAATAAACAGCATAAAATGAATAAAAAGGACATTAATAGGGTATATGATCCCCCTCATCTGTATACAAAGTTTACACATTGTTACCATGCTTTCAATTAGGTGGTCAACCACCACAAAATTAAGCAAAAGCCATTCTTCTTGAAGCAGTTTCCAGTTTAATAAGAGTGGCTGGAGGTGAGAAACGTGAAGATACCGCACGGCCGAGAGCATCCCGAAATTTTCAATGGGATTAAGGTCGCGTGAATATGCTGAGCACGCCATACGCGCAATCCCTTCACTCTCTAGGTAGTCATCGATGATGTCAGCTCTATGGGGACGTGCGTTATCGTCCATTAAAACAAAAGTAAGACCAACTGCTGCAGCGTACATTCTCACGATGGGTTCTAGGATTTCATCTCGATACACACTCACAGACGACAGAGTGCCAAGGTATAGAGATATGTCTTCTATTTATTCTTGATAAGAAGAGCAACACTCATTTTTTCTATCGATACTGAGCAGAAATTTCCCTGATTCCACCATTATCGAAAGGAAAACGAATTGTTTCAAAACTAGAATTTTGACGCCAAATGAAACCAAAATTAAGATATTTAGCCAAAAGCTTCTAAAATTAGATTCAGGGCTGAAAATAGCATTTGATTGGCCTTTTGTAATAACTAATGTTAATAAGCGAATAATATGGATTGACTTTCTTCGCGCTTTCAACTTTTGAGTAGCATCAAAAATCGTAAATCAATGGAAGGATTCTTAATCTTCTATTGGTAACCCCCCTTATGGTAACGTTTTACCAGAAGTCCAGGCAGTGAAGACTCACTAAGATGTAATCCTCAAAAAACTTCAAGATCTTATGCGGTCAAAATTCGTCAATAATAAAATAAAAAGCCACAATATTAAATACACTGCTGGCCACCCAAATTGCAACATCAAGAAGGGCAAGGGATGTTACAACAATATTTATTTTGTATATAAAATATTGACCAAGTATCAAATGATTAAATTTATAGACTTCTGTGAAGTGGGGTTCCTGCTAAAAACAGTAGCCAGAGTAGCCGCCATTGTTGGAGATCACCGCTGCCACACGTTTTGGCATTGATTAAAAAAACTTTGGATGTGTTCTTGATGCACAGCAGACCAAGTTAAAACTGGTGATTGACGAAGAACCCTTGGACAATGCGTGCCACATGTGATCCCACATTGTTCTGTTGAAATATCACTGAGGAAAATCCATGAAAGTAAGGAAGGACAGCTGGCTCCAACAGCTTGAAAATGTAGCGCTTGCTGTTTTAAGTATCGGCAATGTGTACTAGAGCAGTGAGAGAGTGATATCCAATACCGCCCATGTCATGGAGAGAGGATACTGAACAACTGTGATATGCACCGCCACACTGGTCCTGCACCATAATACCCGGTGCAGGACCAGTGTGGCGGTGCATATCACAGTTGTTCAGTATCCTCTCTCCATGATGCCTCCAGACTCGAATGCGACCATCCTGGTGTTACAGACAAAAGCGTGACTCGTCAATAAAGGCAATTTCATTCCATTCTGTCGTTCACCGTACTATTTTTCTCACGCTCCTTAACTAATACAAGGTCAAGTTTTTTTCCATCTACACTGCAATAAAATATTTTAGGTACTTACTAGAGAGAAAGCTCTCCAACATCCATATGGAACACAAACCTATCGCTTTTGCTTTTCAACAAAATTTAGACAAAGCCTGTCCCAGACAAGCAAAACGGTTGCTTTATATTGCTCAGTTTTCAACAAATATTTTTTTCGTCAAGGGAGAAGAAAAGGTTGTTGCAGATGCTCTTTCTAGAATTAATATCATATCCACAACACCTCCAATTAATTTAACAACTATTGCAGAATTTCTAGATGATTAAGATTTAGCAATTTTAAAAAACAACCAAATGCAGAACCTGGTTCTAATTCCCATTCCAGATACTGACAAATCAATTTATTGTGATGTTTCTACCAATAGTAACCGTCTATACATTCTCTCTAACTTTCGCAGACAGATATTTTCTTCTATCACATACAGAGATTAGAAGCACATGATAATTAATCACAAAATTTTCATATGGCCAAATATGAATAAAGATTATCAGTCATGATGTACAGAATATATAGAATGCCAACAATCTGAAGTTCAAAAACATAGCAAGCCCGCACTTATGGACTTTAAGGTTCCACCTGAACGTTTTCAACAAGTTCACGTTGATATTGTTGAACCATTGCTTTCATTTCAAAGTTTCAGATACGTACTAATGATGATGAATTCGTTTTTTAGGATGAATTGAAACCCTTCCTATGACAGATCAATCAACAGAAACAGTTGCAAGGAGCATGATCTCAACCTAAATTTCTCGTTTAGATATACCCCAACGTATTAAATCGTATCAACTTATCTTTGAGCAAATATTTTGGTTCTCCAAAATCCAGAACAACAGCATATCATTCAAAATTGAACGCATCTAGGTCCTCTATAAAATCAAACTAGCACTTCGTTATCTGCTAAGATTCTCAGATTTATTTTCAGAAACGTGTTTAAATAACAAATGAAATATTTACTATATTTTTGAGACTTATAAACTTGTGAATAAAACTCAGTATTTTAACTGAAAAAAATTTGCATTTTAACTTAACAGTAAAATAAATTTGAATTACATGTATCGTATTAAAGTAAAACAAAACGTCTTGCTCTTTAGATCAGTTCAATCACCAATGCAAGGTTTGAAATGAATGACTTATTCAAGTATTTCTGAAAATTTCACTATGTACATGTTATGAGTAAGTTTTCCAGTAGTAAGTTCTTTTCACACTTTAATATTGTGCATGTATTAATTTCAACATGGTTCATACATATAAATATATACAAACCACATACAAATCGCTTTCAATATATGGTCAGTAACTTTTTAAAAATAGCGTCATTCTTTTGTAAAAACAATTCAATTCGCGACTGAATTGAAGCAAAACTTCATGTAAACTTTCTTTTGTAAATAAATATCTCATTATTTTCTCCAGAAAAAGGGTACTTCCTATTGAATAACATGAAATAAATGACGAGATACCTCTGTTCCGTTTCAAAATTGAGGAAATTACTGTTATTAAGATGTGTACAAAGTTATGTGGTTGTAATAGAAATGGCTTATACATATTGTTATCTCATATTTGTGTTTATTTTAATCGTTACTCATTTGTATGCTTACACTGTCGTAGTAATGAATATCCATTTGGGAGGGGGCAGCTGTTTATAAGGCCCTGAAGTCATGGAAGTGTTGGAGATTTACATTAGGATTTTGTTGCTTGAAAATAGTTTTAAATTGACTACATGGAACTATTCTTTTCAATTTTAAACAATTAATCTAGTTAGCAGTTTATCTTTGAGTTTATGCCAGAATAATATAATTTAATTCAAAATGTTCAGGAAAGTAAAAGAAATATAAAAACAAGGTTCTTTTGTAGTTCTAAAAGATAGCTTTGCTTGCTGAAAATATTTTTACCAAGAGATCATGTTCTGGTATTGTATAATGGTAATACCGAGAAGACTAATATGAATCTACATAATTGAAATACAGTATTTTTAAAATATACAATTGATTGCATTTTGCTGTGTGTCAGATATATATAGTTAATTAACTGTATATCTCTTACAACAAAATACAGTCTATAATATAACTGTTAAAATATGTTGCTATCTTATCTCATTTGATCGTCAGAAATAACGATCAAGTCCATAAATCGGTGCGGGTAATTATGAAAGGTGTGAAATACAGCTTTAGGGGTTCCACATCAAGAATCACCAAAGGTTGAATTCTGACTATTACTTCAAGCTTATAAAGCATTTATCTGAGGAAGCACGTTGGTCTTTGTTGTTTAGAGACCAAGCAGGATACCATCGGACTTGGCCTGCCAACCCTAGAGAGATATCATTTCACTTGGAGGACATTGCAACCACGACTTATTTTACGTGCCCCAGCCGCCATTAGCGAATCTGAAGGATTTGGGGTTTCGCCGAGATTCAAACCCACAACCTGCCGAACACGAGTGTAAAAGTCCTAACCTGGCCATGACAGCCTAGTACAATGCGAATAACTGGTTTCAAAACGACAGCATCCAGAAATGTTAATGTTGTTAAGAGAAATGTTAGTATAATAGTCAAAAATTGTAACGGCCTGTTTAATAATATGTTGTTTGAAAATTTAAAACTATTATTTTCGATGTCTTCTATAAAATGTTAATATGGATAGTGTTTTTATAAATATTATTTTTGATTTTTTTTTTTTTTTGGTTCTGTAAAGTTATCATTAAATTTGTTCTTTAGAATGTATCTATTTTGGTTTGTTCTATCCATTTAACACTTTATGATTAAATATGATCTTTCAAATCCATAATGAAAGAAGTCTACATCGCTTACACAGAGGATATATAATTCCTTTATCCCCAAAAGTCCTATTTTGACTAATTAAAAGGAAAAGTGAGTCAATAAAAAAGGGAAAGTTGTTTCTCTTACTATTAAAAATGAATGTTTTTAATTATTTGTCCTGAATATTATATAAATTCACTTAATTAATTAATTTTTATACTAAACAAAAGAAATTAGATTTTAAATTTTATTCTAAAAGCACAAAAAACGCTCATACCATTTTTTAATGGTACTCCTATTCAATTCTAAATAAAATATGCTTTTATAAAGTTTTAAGAAAGAATGGGAATAATTTAACATAAGATTTAAATTTTGAAATGGACATGTTTACTTTAAATTGTCTCTTATAATTAAAAAGGAAAAGAAAATTGCTCATTTTGAAATTTCTAAGAGAATTCATTTTAACCAATTATGATTTCTTTAATATTTTCGATCCATAATTATGGCTTCCGTTAAATGACAAATGGCGATTTTCCAATTTTTACGATAAGGTATTAAGAGAAACTAAGCATAATTTATCTTCTCACCTTTCTGGCAATTATTATATAGGGTTTAAATTATAATTTAGTAATGCAGTAAATATACATGCAATGTAGTTAAATTTAAAAGTGATTCCTATATTTATCGTCCTTAATGCAAGTTTATTTATTAGGAGTCAATATTTCTGATATTTATCTACAGAAGAAAAGCCTCAGTTGGCAGATTCCCAGAAAGATTCCCCAGAAAATAGAAGTATGTGCTGTAATATTCGATCAACAGTATTAAACTCTGTTTTCCAGGCTAGTATTTTTATATTATTTCGCATTTTCTCCTGTTTTTTATTCTCCTCTTCAAAAGTTTTATTAGTATCCAACATTTAGAGTAACAATTTACATAATAATTTTAAGGAAAAGTATTTCGGAGATAAAATAAAACTATTCTACATAAAAATGTTTAATAATTTATATTTATCCCAAATATTTTTTCTGGAAAATAACAAAAGAACAGATCTTGAATTTTTGAAACTCGAATTTTTTAGGATTAAGAGATATAAATTCTCATTCTTGTTCTCAAAAGCAATAAGTTATTACTGTATTAAATCGTATACTGTATTATAGGAAACTTACAATGTCTTTGTGGTGATGACATTTATCGAACTTAATTAATCTTTGTATTTGTTATATATCATAATATTATTATTTGCACGATATATAGAAACAAATTTTAAGTCGGATTTTAAAAGTATATTTCAAAACAAATATACAAATTTAGAATGCGTTAATAAACTCAGATGCTTGATGCTACATAATTTTGTTGCTGCAAGCTCACAGGAATTGTTAATTAATCTATTAATAGAAACAAATAATTGAAAGTTCTTTTTCTGAGCAATAATTTAGACATTATTTCTATTCTTACAATTAATCCCAGTTTTATTAACTAAAAATTAGATAGTTCATCTAAGTTGTTTCTATCAATTTTTCGTAAATAAAGGGATACTTATACAGGTTAAATCTATTTTATCATATGGACTACAACTCAGTAAAATAAATAAGTAAAATTTTAACACTAACAATTCATTGGTGGAAGCAAAAACTTAAAAATATATATTTTTTATTGGCTTTTAATTTTCAACTGCTGTATCATTTATTGGACACCATCCTGAAGATAGCTTAACACCTTGAGTATATCATTAGTTTTTCTTGGTTAGTTCTGAGCTTTGCATAGATAGAGAACTATACTTATTATCAAACGAAGAGAGTATAAAAGCTTTTCAAACCTTTCTTCCCGAAGATATTACCGTAAAAAGCAAGTGCTTTTTTCTCCAAACATCTAATTCATGTTATTAAAATGTAATCGAGTTAAATCCTGATATTTCTCACTCTGACATGCGCAGCTTTACAATTTGGCCTCGCAATTTATTAAAATATTTCATTTTCTTTATTTTTTTCTTGCTGAAGTTTTCTTATTTACAACATTTTTATAAGCTCGTTTTTTCTATAATTATGCCCTTGAATTAATAGTTTAGTGAACCGTATTTACAAGTTTGATGCCGCAGTTAATATGCATGTTTTTATTTGGCATGTTACTTATCACTCCTAAAAAATTTATAAAAATTACAGTTCACTGCTTATGAGAAATCTATGAAGCTATGTTTCTAAAGATAACTAACTGTAGGCGAAAAAGTAGCTGTATAACATTAATCACAATGAGTTCTTCCTTAACTAGAATTTTTATATGTGATTTCAATATTGGTAATGCTAGTATTTTTACCATGCCAAACAGTTCATGCAAAAAAATATAAGATTTTTTAAACGCACTAATATTACCATTTTAAATTTGTATTACCTCAATGAAAATACGAATGCTATGTATTTAAAATGTTCCGTGGATTTGTCATGAAATTCAGGTATTGTTATTTTAAACAAAAGTTAATCATTTATTCACTACGCAAAACGTTTCTCTTCACTGATAAAGCTTTAAACTATAGAATTCTTTAAAAGATGTTTTTACAATAATGTGAAATATATACAATTAATGGAATTTTTATTTATTATTTTATAAATAAATAAAGTTTCTTTAAAGTTTTTATTATGCATATTTAAATTGTGTTACTATCTACAATGACTATTGTTTTCATTCATATTTGAAAATATTTATTCTTTCGCTATTTTTTCTGCTCAATAGAGTGGAGTTTTTTTTACTTGTTGTAGTTTCTTATGACACTTGGATAAGCCAAGCTTGCTATGCTTTGGGTATGTAAATTTAAGTAAATAGAGTGCGTCTTTCGTTTAATCAGAGCACCACAAAAGGAAAAATACGATTTTGCTCTTCAAATCCTCCGATAGATGGCACCACAAGAGGATCCACTCCCTCAATTTTGATTGCTCTGAAGGGGAAGGAAAATTTCTTAAGACTGCTATACTTAACACTGCTATACTTAAATACCATAGCTTTACATCACTATTAACGTATTTTAAAATTAGAGTTCTATACAATAACAATGAGTACGAGTAATGAAGCATAATGCCATTTTTATTTACGTAGTCATTCTCTATAAGTCATTTTACATTAAGCAATATAATAGGAATTTTTCTACAACAATTATATATGCTTTAACTTTTTAAGTGTAAACATTATTGTACAGTTTAAAGTTTAAATAAAATTAAAGTATTTACTTCAACAAACACATTTTCTCGACTTTATTAAAAGAATCATCAGATTTTCGTCAACATATTTGCCCTCACATACAAACCTTGACCTAGTTCTTTTCTTGGGTCACAAAATAATTCATTTAGAATCACAGAGATTTGGAAGTGAGCCCATTTATAGATTATCTTTCCTTTTTTTATTTTATCTTAGAGTAAACTCTTCAGAAACTGAATCGATTGCATAAAAAAATATTTTCTTATATGTTGCATACAATTATATTTCATTTTCAGTTATATAATGTTAGTAGAATTTTATTTAATGAAAAATATTGCACATATATTTAATGTAAATACATTGAAAAATTTTACGTAAATTTATTGATGAAATACACAAAGTTTTCGAAAATAATTTAAAAATTTAAAGAGAATTTAAGAACTCATATAATTTTAACAAGTTAAAAAGAAAAAATGTTTCTTTATGTCGAGGCAAATTTTTGCTTGAAAATGTATGACATTTAAACTGTTTCCTATAAAATGAAATTTTCTTAAAAAATTTATAAAATAGAGATATTGAGAAATATTATGTAATTATTATTATTATTATTATTTATTTTTTAAACTATTTGTAAAATAATCTTAATGTTTCAATGTTTTTGCCTGCATTACAAGAAAGAGAAAACGAATGCATCAAAGCAAAAATAAAAATGAAATTCTCCTGTTTAATGATTTTCATTAATTTGTTATTACATAAGAAATCAGCTTTTTGAGTACTAGTAAATGAAACTAAATTTAATCAACTATTATTACAAATATTGTCGAGTAGAATAATTGAGAAGCTCGTAACGACCTTTTTATATTTAACACTTAGTATTCTTTCACAAAGGTGAGAACTACAAACTGGGCTACTTGCTGTTTCATACAATCGCAGAAAGTTCTGGAACACTGTTCCAGTAAAAAGAATTTTCTGGAACACTTGTATATGAAATTAAATTCAAAAATTTCAGCGCCATTTGGGCGGGACTCGAAATCCGGTTCAGTCGATGGAAATCCGCTGCCATAACCACAGCATCATAACAACCGCAGAAGCAAAGCGTTTTAAGCGGTAAGATAAACAAAACTGATAAGCGTGACAGAAGTTGAATTAAAGAAATTCGGAAATGAATGTCTTAGCTGTCAATCTGGTTAGTTATTTCTTAAGATATGCCGCCCAACTTGTCTAGTGGTCAGCGTATCTGACTGTGGATACGGAGGTCCTGGGTTCGATTCCCGGTTCGGGCATGTATGTAGTTTCTTTCTCTTTTATCCTGTCTTTGTCCTTCCCTTGTGTGAATGTTTGCCTACCCTATAAACGGGTACCTGTGGCATGTGTGTAGTGAGGAAGTTGGACCCCACAGCAAAATATGGTTCAGTTGGAAAAGTAGAGCACCACACCCCATATTGCCAGCCCGGCAGGCACAAGACAACAACATTTCTTAAGAAATAATTTCGATAATTACTTGGTAATTTTAATATTAGTATTTTTAATATGTTATATATATATATATATATATATATATATATATATATATATATATATATATATATATATATATATATATATATATATATATATATATATATATATATGTGTGTGTGTGTGTGTGTGTGTGTGTGTCTGTGTCTGTGTGTATAGTATTATTGAAATTGCTTTTATGAACAACATAAAAAGTGATCCAATTCTCAAAGTTACTATTATAGTCGAACAAATTTGAAAATTTCGGAAAGCAAAATTTACATTTTTCCATAAAATGAATTTGTACTGAAATTCACTGGGTTTAGGATAGAAGCTCGTTGTAAGCAGACATAAAATACATATGACAATATGTTCATAAGATATTCAAAATATTTCTCTATAATGTGCAAAACATAATGGATGATATATTTTTTACCTCACGTTGTAGATTGCATTTCATTTCTTGTAATTTGTTTTGGAGGGAAATCGGGTAATTTTTTATTATTCTTTTATTTGTGAAGACGTGTTTGAACAAAATCTTTAACACACCGAAAAGACATTGCATATTATAATATGCAAAATTGATGATCTCTGTTTTGAAAAATGCTTCATGCGAAAATAGTTTTTAGAAAATCACGATATTTTTTGATGGATTTAATAAAGAGATGAGAAACTCTCATTCACTGCGAAAAGTGTTGGGGTTGTTACTAATGTTACTAGGACAAGCCAATGCCGTTATGCCGTTGGCTATGCAAATTTAAGTCGCTTAACCAGAACAAGAAGGTGAAAGTACAACTTTGCTCTAAGACTCCTCAGATAGATGGCGCCACCAGAGGATCTACTCCCTTGATTTTGATTTTGATTTGGTGGGAAAGGAAATTTTCTTTAGACATTAACACCCATGTCTAATGGTAGCTGCTCAATGACCAACCACAGGACTTCCGATTCCACAGATTTAACAAGCACGCATATCGCATGTACTCGGTGGGTCTTTGGTGGCATTGGGAATCGAAACCCACCCTTCTGGGATGGAAGGCTGATACCCAAACCACTAGGCTACCATGGCAAAAGAAGTAGATGAAATTATTATTTCGAAAGGCCACCACATTTTAAACACAAACAATATAATTTATTCAGAGAACACATTGCTACTTTAGAAGACATAGAAGCAGTTATAGGAAAAATGTTTGAAGTTCATGATAAAATTATATTTACCAGATCTCTCATATAGTAAGCAAATTCAAACGACTGAAATTTCTCCAAAGAAAAATTTCTGATTTAAAAAAAACATTAAAAAATATCTAAACTCAATAAAAAAACCACTATAGATTATTTTAAACTTAATTTGAAGATATACAATGGTAAATTTTCATCTAGAAAAGAAATAAACACTTTTCCTCAGATCAAATAAAGAATTTTGCTCTCGTATATTGTCTTCTATAGCTTTGGCTTGACAACAAGGTCTCAAGCCCGTAAAATCGAAAACCTCCTCTTATCTAGATCAGGTCTGAGGATTAACTTTAATAGCTTAAGGGGCTGAAGAAATTTTAAGCAGATAAATTTAAATTTCCCATTTAAAGTTTTTCAAAAGCTAATACTTAACATGGGAAATTTTAAACTTTAAAATATAACAACCTTTAATACGTGTAATACATAACACTTCAGACCATTTCTATACGATTGTATATAACACGGTATTATATATATGGGTTAGCTTCAGAAAAGATACGATTAAAGGAAAGTTACATTGATAGCGCGATATAGCACCATTTTCGATCGTATACGTGCAATACGATAGAAAATGCAAACAACGATGTAATTCGACAACTATGATTATTTGATTTTTTATTAACTTATTTAAAAACATAAACACCTTTCTTTGATAATGAGGAAGAATAATGTAATATAATCCAGTTATTTTTTTATTTACAGTAAAGTATCAAATATCTCAAAAAAGGAATTCTAAAATTTTAATTTTATTTACATAAAAATTACAAAACAATAATAAATTTTCGTTTTCTTATATAGTATTATTCAAATAAACAATTGATTTAATTTACGCTTCCTTGGATTAGTTTCTTTAGTTTTATAGCAACATAATATTTCTGAAAAAACGAAATTGTCCGTTTCTCATGTTTCATTACCGAATTTCTTTGATATTACTGTCTTATACTCTCTCTACATTAGCGATTCCAGGATGTCCCATATCATATCGAATTTGCATAGTATTGAAATAATATGAGTCTTTTGTTTGTGCTACGTAACATTTTGTTTCATTTATACTATGCATAAGGTCGCTCATGGATATAAATATCTCGTGTCATGGCACTGCTATTGAATGAATAAATAAATGTAATAGATTTGATAGCGTATAATATTAAGAAAAAAATTTGAGACAATTCCTAAATATATATATATTATTCAATTTTTATTACTGTAATAAACAAATACTTTCAACAGAAATTTAATATTTTCATACAAACATTATTTCATATGTTATTTATACTTTAATTTATGTACACTGTTATTTTTTTACTTTTATGTGTTTCGGTATTTAAATTTCTTACTCTTTATTTGAATTTAATTAATATTTAATTTAATTTAACATCATTTCTTCTTAGAGTACAAATTATAACATTAAGAGCTCATAGAAGTTTCACAAAAATTGACAGAAAAATCATTTTTATCTATTTATTTTTTGAAAATGATATTTTTTAAAAATATTTTGGTAAAGCAATTCCATAAAAGTGTTTATAAATATATGTAAATTTTCTTCATGCAAAAGAAGTAACTTGCAATGGGGTACATGACGGTTTAAGTATGCTTTTGTCAAACAGTAAAAATCTTTTCATTTACTGTTTGTCTTAAGATTCATCTCGATTTTAAGAACAGTTATTTAAATACTTATTTTGTGAATAACATCGTCTTTTAATAGTGAACTTTATAAGATATCTATAATCAGATTAAGAGATTTGTCAAAAATATCACATTGAAAACTAATATAAATGAAATTATTATCTGCAGCTTCTTTTTGAGCAAATTTGATAAGTCAATTAAGGGTGCATTTAATTTAAGAAATAAGAACATTGGTTTTTTTGTAGACGACACACTTTACGATGTCCTATATCATGGTTTTCCATATGTTCACATGTCTTATACCAGAATCTTCTATATATTCACGATGTTCAATGTCAGGGTCTCCTATATATTCACGATGTCCTATATCAGGGTCTCCTATATATTCACGATGTCCTAAATCAGGGTCTCCTATATATTCATGATGTCCTAAATCAGGGTCTCCTATATATTCACGATGTCCTAAATCAGGGTCTCCTATATATTCACGATGTTCTATATCAGGGTCTCCTATATATTCATGATGTCCTAAATAAGGGTCTAATATATATTCACGATGTCCTAAATCAGGGTCTCCTATATATTCACGATGTCATAATTCAGGGTCTCCTATATATTCACGATGTCCTAAATCAGGGTCTCCTATATATTCATGATGTCCTATATCAGGGTCTCCTATATATTCACGATGTATTATATCAGGGCTAAGATGAAATCATAACCTTAGGAATAATATGGAATTGCAAACACCATAAAAGCTTTCTCTCTGCAGTATTATACTTTTGCAGCACTGCTTTACGTGATTTTTTATAATTAACATATTTAAAAAGAAATGTTTCAGTGCACCCTGGAAAAATATATTCGGAAATAATATAATAAATTGTATATATTTTTTACCTCCCAATACACATGTCATACTTATTTCTCATAAAAAAATGTGTTTAAATTAATTCTTGTATTTTTTATGCGCTCTCTAATTTGCAGTTTTTTAACTAACGAAAAATTAATGTAAACTTTAAAGTGAACTTTTGAGAATTTAATTCATTTTATTATTATATATAACTGGAAAGAATGCCTTTAGTAAATATATTAACATCAATGTTTCTTCAATTTTTAAAATTTACTTGAAATATTTGAAAAAAAAACACAAAAAAATAAAGTTTATTTAGGTAATATCCAAGAAGGTCATAAATATTGATTGAATAACTTAAATTAAAACCCGCATCCTCATAATCTTAATAAATTTTCATTAGCCTAAAATATCCTTTAATATTTAACTAATATGGCTTAATTACACCTTTATCCAGTTATAATCTCTTTAAAAATAAATTAATTTAGAATTAAAAAGAATTACAAAATTTTTTTGATGAAGTATTAAACAATAAAAAGGCATATTCAAGATTTTATTTAATATATATGTTTTATATAAGTTATAGTACAGTTCTTAAAACAATCAATTATTTCTATTAAAAATAATTAAAGTTGTTAAATTATCATTAATATATCATTAAGCCTCATCAAAGCCGGAATATCATTTTCATTAAACGTTTGGTTTCATGGGAACCTGAGTTTTATGTATTTTATGCTTCAGTATAAAATTTTTAGACAACTTTGCTCTATATACTTTAAACAAAGATTTTCCAAAGTTGTTTTTTATTTGCTTATTAGAGACATACAGACTTTCCTTCCTTCAGTGGGTCGATAAATTAAGTACCAGGGTAATTAAACACTGGGTTTCGCGTTAGGCTAACCGAGACATATGCTTTGCACCCCAGGGACCTCTATCAGGGAAAAGAGATATCAGCGCAGAGTAGGCATTGAACCCAACTGGTCTGTCGAGCCACAAGTTTGGTCTTTTAGTTTAGTTATTACAGACATAATAAATAAAATGTGTTTCTTTTCTTAATATATTTGGATTAATATGTCACTAGGGAAATATCTTATGGGGATGTAGCAGTAAAATATAACGAGAATTTTTTTTCTACTAAACATATGAAGTATATTCTCCTTAGCAATTGCTTGAGATATTCGAGACCTTTAACTAGTGTTCGATTTAGATAAGATGATGTTGACTTATTATTTTACATGGTTACATTTATCAAATATAGTGACATCAGCAGCAAGGTATTTATTATATAACTTGCATCCAAAAAATTTCATTAAAAATAGTTTAAAAAGAGAGTTAGTTTGCCAGGAGGGAGATTTAAGAGATCTTAATCACAACAAGAGAAATTCAGAAAAGAATATTTCATTAACTTTGATAAGAAACCTGTTATTGATTAAAAGTCATTACTACTAATTTTGATATGATAAAGAGAAGATACTTTAGAAATTCATAAAAACAATTTTGAAGGCACACATTTATGGCGATGGCAACATGAATTTAAATAATATAATGCTAGGTGGCGTTGTTGTAGTGCCAGGAAGAGTATATAAAGGGTAGCTCATTATTATATTGAAACAAATGTTAATACTATATTATTAAATGTTTTACTTAAGTTTTGTTTAAATATTTTGCAGGATGTGTTGCTTTTATTATATTCTTAAACGTTGGTAATAGGTTTAATACTTCCAATAAAACCGCATCTGCATTTAATAATTACGTCAAATGCAGATTAATTTAGTTTCTCAAGAAATAACTGGAAATCAAATTCTTAGCAAATTCTATTCAAATTATTTTAGATAATTTTAAGAATTCTTCACTATGGCTATTTTTGTTAGGAAAAGATAACCTCATACTTTTGATAATCAAAAGTTCATTTTTGTATTACTTTATACTGTGTAGATCGAAAGGAAATCGGTCATTCATCCTTAAAATAAATGAAAATTAACTTAGTTTATTTTGTTTAGCTATTACAGATTTTTCTAACTTCATGGAAATAGAACAATTTTACGAATGTGATTTACTGTGTCATTTATGAAACTCATTTATGAATTAGAACTTATTTTGAGAATTAGTCATAATTATTTCTTCATTACAAATACGCGATGACAGTGATCACAATGGATAAACATAGAAACACAAATCTTTTCTATGTAAATCATGGAAAATATTTATTTTGCTTTCAATATATTGATTGAAAAGTAACTTGACAGAATTCTCAACATATCATTTAATTTGTGACTTAATAGGGCCACATATTAAGTCACAAATTAATTGTTATGTTGAGAATTCTGTCAAATATAACTTGTGACTCAATTTTGAACCTAACCAATTAAGTTGTAACTTTATAGCATTTAGAGTTGGAGGGTGTGTAGTCTCTTATATTTTAATTATGTTTTCTCACTTTTTTTCATAAGGAGCCATCAGCCACTGGGAAGTGTTTCCTCTCTCGATTGGTTATGCATTTTTATGAGTATATCGGTAGACTATATTTGTTTGTCATTTCAACAATTAAGAGAGAATTTTTTTTATTTTCTATACTCCTTTTGAATTTCGTTTCATCTACAGTCACGATATCTTGTATAATTTAAAATAGTATTTCAATTGTATTTGTTGATGATACTATTTTCACTATACTGGAATGAAGAAATCCATTGTAAAATATGTTTTCTTTATAAATAAGTTTTTAGAATCTAAATGTTAATGCCATACAGCAAATAACGACCTTTAGTGTGTAATAATTTAATTTTCACTTCTAAATATTTTGGCAGGTATACATAACATACTTCTCTAAAAATTCCTTATTAAGTGAGTTTTTTTATGTTTTAAAAACCAACATTTTTTACTGTTTTTATATTTTTTCTATTGTTCAAGAACAAATTAGTTGTTCCTATCTAGTTTTAATTATTTTGAAAATATTTATTTTAGCTAAATAGTAAGCATAGAATGGCATTCCAAAAAACTATGATTGACTTTAAATTTAACGTGAATATCTTCGATGCCTTCAATTATTGTCAAATTTATAGTAATAAAGTATTGCCACTATCAGTTGCTTATATTTTCTGTTGAAATATCGAGGGATGCAAATTTGCCATAACGATTGCAGACATGCGATTAGGTAAATGGACAAATATTACATCCAATGCTACATCAATAATAAAAATTGTTACTTTCAGTTTTCATCTTCACACACACACAATGAGCAAATTTTATTTATGAAATTCATAAAAGTTAAAACATGTGATGAATGACAAAGCAGAGTTCCATGATATCATTATGAAAAATTGCCAATGACAAAATCTTGGTGGGAATATTGGCATTTAAATATTTTCTTTTTGATGTGAACGCACAGGACACATGATAGCAAGAAACAATTTTAATTTCCCAACTTGCGCACAACGTTATTATCAGCACAAAAATAATTTGTCACAAGTGAGTACAAAAAAAAAGAAACAAATAAGAATGCATGACAAGAAAGAGAAAATATATGATATCCACTGCTACATCAGTAAAAAAACCATGTGTTGTGTTTCATACATTATTTTTTTTCTTTTGTTCCCATAATTTTCGTTACTATCATACAAGCTTCATTGATGAATTCTTTGAAAGTTAAGACGTTGGACGATTGTTGTGGATTGCAAAGATTACTCAACTTAACTCGACAGAGCTTGGGAAACTCTTAGCAAAGAACATATGTAACTTTCTTTAAATAGTGCAGATTCTCTGAAGGTTTATAGGAAAAATGAACTTTATATCCCGAAACTGTGTCCAACAACATTATTGGCGCCAGAAAATCTCTTTGGGATATGTGTGCAAGTCAAAAGAGATTACTTCCGATACTAAAATTCCAAGCCTATGTTTGAATTATTCCTATTTTCCAAGTTTTTATCTTTTACTACTACCTTAGTCTCTCAGGCTACTATTGTCAAATGATTTATCACGATCTTACTAATATCCTATTTCTCATTATGTATGTATGTATCATTCTAAAAAAAATAAATCGCAGCTCTTTATTCTTGAATAATCCGTTTCTGCGGGAAGATAATTTTATACATCAGTTTGTTTGTGGAACTAATTGCAAATAATTTTTCTTTTGCTAAACTTTTCTCTGTGCGATCTTTTTAGTAAAAGAATGGCAAAATTAAAAGATTCAGCACATTGAGTGACTTTTTTATTTTATCACTCTGTATAATATATTTACTTTTCAATAGAAATATGATATAAAAGAAATTGTGATATTAAAGACGTAATATTATGATTTTATAACCATATCACCTAAAAAATGATAATTATAATTTTTATTTTCAAAATTTTTTGTGGGTTTTCTACGAAGTACTGATGTTAAAATTTTAAAGTGCTTTATTCACTGAATTTTTTTTGATTTCATCAAGTACCGAATGATCTTCGATGAAACTGTCAAGGTTATCTCCGTTATAAAAACTTCATTTTTTGAAAGTTAAGCTGTTTAACGAAGGCCACAGGCTCGAAAGATTCCTGAATTTAATAAGAGCTGGTGAGAATCTTTCTAAAGGACTTACAAAACTTTCTCTTGCTGATGTAAATTCTCTGAAGATATTGCAGGAAAAATGAACTTTAATTCTCCAAACTTTGACCAACAACATTATTGGTAGCAGAAAATCTCTTTGTAATATGTGTGTACAAGTCAAAAGAGATCATTTTCCACATTAAAACTTTAAGCCTATGTATGTTTACGTACGTTAAAATTTTATCTTAAGTTTGAGTTATTTCCATTTACCATTTTTATCTTTCATTACCACCTTATTGTCTCAGGCTATAATTGTAAATAATTTATTTTGATCGTATTGATACATTAGTTCTGATTACATATGTATCATTCTAGAAAAAACACAAAATCATAGTTATTTTATTTTTGAGTAATCCGTTTCTCCGTGTACGTGAAAATAATTTTATGGGTCAGTTTGTTTGTGGGACCAGTTGCAAATAATTTTTCATTTGCCCAACTTTTCTCTGTGCAATCTGTGGTAGTAAAAAGGGGCAAAATAAAAAATTGCTGCACATTGAGTGAGTTTCTTTTATCACCCTGTATAACATATTTACTATTCAATAGAGATATGATATAAAAGAAAATACTATGATGTTGAAGTCGGATTAATATTATGATTTTATACGTTTTATGTGTATGATTTTATGTGATGGATTAATATTATGATTAAAATGTTTTGTGGTTTTCTATGAAGTACTGATGATGAATGTTTAAAGGGCTGCATTCACTACATTTCAATCTTACAAAACAAATGGAAAATATAATGTCAGGCAAAAGCAACTAATATAAAACCATTAAATAAGGAAAATGCTCGTCGTAAAAATCTTCTGAGAAGCAAGGAATGTGCAATTCCGAAGTTAGATGACAAATGTGATACGTATTTCATAAAGTGTTTCAATGTTTCACGGAAATTTCAACTTACGTATAATATTTGAGAAATAAGTGAAAAAAATTTGTTAATGAAAACTTAGAGTAGTCAGTAAATATGGGTTGAGTCACCAGTATTTTAGATTTTATTTCGTTACTGTTTTAATGATTGACCCATAAATTATAAGCGATTGTTCACTTATGAATAAATGTTTGCATTTGTGAATTTTCATTTGCAAAAAAATGTTTGCATTAAATAAAGCAAATATTTGTTCACAAATTGACTTGCATTATTTAATTTTTATTGAAGAAGGTGAGAAAAGAAAAGAATATAACAAAATTTGTTTATATAACTTTAATAAGGGCTATTCTGAAATTACATTATTAATTTTTTATTCTTTTTTTACTTATAAGACTCTAAAAACAATAAAAGGGTTTGAATTTAGAATTAAATATTTTTCTCTCTCGATTTTGTCTTTTCGTAAGAACATTACATTTCCTGTAAAACAGCTTTGTGTCCATGTTTCTGTATATTTTCATACTGATAGTTTAAACTTTTAAAGTATCTTTTTCGAATATTGCATATAACTGAGGTAATAAAGGTAATTAGTGATTTTCCTTAGCATGTTTCAATGGTAATATATAAAACGATTACTAATGTAACTTGTCGCTTTTTTAGACAATTCTCCTCTGTATGTCGTTAAGAAAATGCATTTTTTTTCTGAGAATTAAAGTTAATGCAATTTAAGAGATACACACACATTGGCTAATTAATTCTTTAGACTAATTAGCCAATGTGTGTGTATCTTTTAAATTTTAATCTAAATTCTTTCTATGGATAAAGAGAGATGCCAATTTTTTATGACTTAAATTACATGTTAAAATTTAAAGTGTATAAAATGACGTGTAATAGTGTCTTTCTCGACGAATAATATGAAAAAAGGGGAAAATAACAGATATCTTACCATTTGAAAAAGAGATTACTGAAGGGCATCAAAAGAAGTCACATTAAAAATTTCCAAACGTTAGACTTAGATTCGTCCTTGGTTCGAGTAGTTTACCCAAGTGCGTGATTCACGCCTTTTTCGACAAATTATACGACAGAACAAGGACTCTACTGCGCTTCAAATGACAATATCATCAACAAAGAATCTTCCCAATAAATTTCATTTCGAATCATGAGCAGAAAAATGTAGAGGGTAGGAATGCAAAGTCAAATAAGGAAAAAACAACTACCAAAATGCAAACATTCTTTTCAGTTAAAATTAGGGTACACTTAAGTTATTTGTTAAGGGCCTTTGTGTGCATCATGACAGATTTAAGCTTGTAAAAATTTTCCAGTTGGTTCATGATATTCTAAAGCTTGAATTTTGGAGTTCTCAATTGTGTACTGTTTATCGTAATATTTAAATGCGAGAAATTTATTCTATTGGATTACAGTCGGCAGCTTAGATTTTTTCAAAAGAAAATATTTCTGAAATAAAGTTCGGCTGTTGAGACTTATTTGTAAATTTTATTTTACCGTTTTTCTAGAAAAATATAAAATTTGTTTTATCGCACCATGCCAAATTGGTGCTGCATACATAATAATGGACCTAAGGTAAACTTTATATAATAGACTTTTATTTGCCACTTTTTTGTAGAAACGTTAGATAATTGTCAACATTTACACTCCAGTAATTTACGTTGTTTCGTGAGGGTATGTTGTAACTAGCAATATGGATGCTGTAGCTTTTACTTAATTTAAGAGTGAACGACAGTTGATTCATTAGTGTTGATTTAATTTTCGTTGAGTAGAGCCAGGTCTCAAGATGCATCATGTGCTAGAGATTGGTACGGATTTAGGTATGGAATATTGGTAATGAAGATAGCAGTATTATGCACAAATGGTTATTATTTGAGTGTCTTGGTTGTGTATTAATATAATGGATTGTTCGGAAAGTAATTTCGTTTTTCATGAAAATGAAAAACGTATAACAAATAAATATCGTATTGCAATGCATATTGCCCATTCTAGTCCAATAGCTTTTACCATCTTTTTGGTAGTAGTACGATTTCAAACTCATAAAGTCGTTGGTTTTTACTAGCAAAAAGCTGATCCAGGTGGGAAAAACGAAATTACTTTGTAAACAACCGAATAGATCATCTATGAAGGTGCCCAGCAGAGATTATTGCAGAACACTTACCAAAAGTAATTTATTAGGTTGAGTAAACATTCTCTAATTTGGAAATAAATGCTCTCTCCGGAAATTATTGTCGATGGGTTAGCTTAAGTAACTGTGAATTTTTTTTTTTTTCATAAATTTGTAGAAGTGCCAGAATGGTATACCCTCTCAAAAGGTCTTTTCTCTATTTAGGAAGATAACCGGTAAATTGTTTCAAGGAAAATCCATAGTGTATTTTTCGACTGCCTTCACTAATTGATAGTCTATTTATGAAGCCATATTGGTGAGAAATTATAATTTTGTTTTTTTCTCATACTCACACAGCTTACGAGTATGAGGAAAAACTAGATCAGGAAAAAGGAAAAAACAGATTTTTTAAAAGTTTCCTTTAAGATAAATTCTTCCTTTTTTTAGAGATATCCAAACATTTATCATATATAATTTTTTATCAATGGTTTATTAATAATAAAATTTTGCATTCAATTTAAAGCATGTTTTGAAATACCACTAGAATTTAAAGGATCAACAGTATCTAGTTAAATGAATAACTTTCTTGCTTTTGGTTCAAATATTGGTGGGTTAGAACCCGGCCCTAAGCTTGGATGTATTGAATTGAAATTAGCCTTAATATAGTTTCAGAAAATTAAAAAAGGCTTAGATTGAAAATGATTGTTAAAATACCGTTTTGTTAATGCGAGTAGTTACCATTCAACTTCCAAGCGAAACAGAACCTACGTAGGGGGTTAACCCAGAGCTATAGGAAAAGAGGACTGTCTAATCAGTTTGAAGTATAAGCCATTTTAATAATTAACAAGGATTAGCGTGACTTTAGTGGGCATCAACTGTAATTGCTCTTTTGTTATTATTTTTTATTGCACCGTGTTTTTATTTTATTTTTTCTTAAGAAAGTATATTCGTAAGAAGAATAAAATTCTACCTTTTCTTACAAAAAATATCAAAAACGAAGAAGGCAATAAAGATTTAACCAAAGTAACATCAAGATTGCTAAGGCTGATCGACTACTTGGTTTTCCCCAGTGAGAGAAAAACCTTAATAATTTTTGCATTTCCTATTTATAATTGTAAGCACACAACTTTAAATATATTTTGGAAAAAATAGAAGGTATTGAAAAATTAAAATATTTAATTTTTCAATACCTTGCAAACAATAATCCTATAAAAATGAATTAAAATAATTGCACTGTCAACTGCGAGGGTCATTAAGATCAAATAAAAATGTCATTTTTTCCAGCGCCAGCTACTGAACTTTTCCTTTTCAGCACTTCAAGAAGCGGAAGTCATGGTACTTTCATCATACCTGCCAACCTTGGAGAAGAAAAAAAAGTGGATCCTACTGAATTTGAAAGAAAAATCAGAAGGCACTACTAGTGACATTTTTGCTTCAAAAGAGAATGTTTTAAACGGTAGTACTTTAAAAAGATAATTTTACTCTTTAGATTTTACATTCTGAGAATGATTTATGCTAAACATATTTTTTCTTTATCATACTATTTGAATAAAATATTCACCAACCTCATAATGGAACTATGAAAAATAAAAAAATAAACTTTATGTAAAAAAAATAATTATCAGTGTTTATATCCCAATATTTATTTTACAGGGCAACTTTCGCTGATACTAGTGTAATTTATAAATATTAAAGTCATACATATAAACATTACTAAATAAATTTAATTCAGTGTGACAAATATTTTTCTAATTAAACTACTAACAACTGGTAATATTCCTTCTAATTGAACTACTTATGTAAAAAGGCACCTGGTGTCTGCTCTGTACGTTAATTATATGACTGCCAACTCGTAGGAGTTTTTGGCATCCAAGTGGACAAAGCGTCCTCTTACCACGGCGGACAGATGGGGTTCGAAACTCAGGGGAACACATTTATAAATATATATATATATATATATATATATATATATATATATATATATATATGTATATATATATATATATATATATATATATATATATATATATATATATATATATATATATATATATATCATAACATTAATTATATTACTGCGCCATCTGTTGAGCATTTAAGCAACTAAAACAACTCAATGGACTTTTATCCGGCAAAATTTCGACTGTTCTTAAGTTTTTCACTGAAATTGCCAAAAATCAGTAAATTTTCATACATTATCGGGAAATCAGGAGAAATGAGGAAAAAGCAGGAATTTCCCTATAAAATCAGTAGAGTTGGCAGCTATGCTTTATAAGGAGAGGAAAGCAGTGCGCGTACCATCATGTCTCTGAAAATAGATGCTTGATAATCAGGAGCTAAGATCAAACAGAGGACACACAAAAAGGTATCATTTCACTCGGAGGAAAATGCAACCACGAGATATTTTACTTTCTCTAGCCACTAGTAGACAAACATGACAGATAATCGGATGGGTCGAAATTTGAAGTCACTACCTTAAGATAACGTGAACGACGCTGTAACCAACCACACTTACATATAAAAATAACATTTGACTAAGGAACAAAAACTAAAAAACAACACAAAAATTGCTTTAAAATTATAATATTAAATTGAGAATGACAAGGAAAAGAATCATTTTTTATTAATATGCTAATAAAGATGGGACATATAAAGAGAAAGAAATTGTCATTCGATATTTTTGAAGTGTATCATTATAATTCAACTCAATGACACGATAGCCCATATAGGGCCCAAGGAATATAGTGTCTATATCTGTTCCCATTACTGAGGACCCTGGGGTGACAATCATATGTCACGGTTAGCTGGTCTACCGAAAACAAAATCCTCATGGTTTAGTTCCCAAGCATGCTTAGTACTAAATTCTATCGACCCACTGATAGGATAAAAAGCTAAGGTGACCTTGCCCAGGCGGAGAATCGAACCATAGACCTTGTTACTCCACACGAACGAGTGCAGCATATACCTTTGTAGCGTAGCAGCAAACCTCCTACTAAGCAACCTGGATTGTATTGTTATAAGCTTATTAAAATTTAATGGCTTTTGGCCAGATAAATATGTCAAGAATTAATACAAGGAATAAACATGAAAAGTGATATTTACCAAAGTGTGTAGCAGAGACTTTTGTTACTGATATAGAAAAATTGTGAAAGCTAAGAGATTTGAAATTGATAATTTCTAATTGTGTTTCGATGAAATGTAAAAGACTCGAAACTATTTTACGACTCAGTCAAACGAAATATTTCTGTAATGTTTACGTAATTTTACTGAGAAGCTTAATTATTTTATTCTATTTTAATTCTGTTTATAAGCTACATTTTGTATTTAATTTTACATCAATATGAAGATAATATTCATCGCTTGATAGACAAGTTTGTGATCACATTTAAATCTTATATCATTATTAAGGCATCCTTTATCTTAATAGAAATTCCTTTCTTCCGATGCAAATGATGATATCGCTTTCTTTGAACTAGAAATATATATATAATAGTTTATATATTAAATTATATTACACTTAATAATTTGTTTGTAATTATAACAAAAAAATACACTGAGGTACTTCAGTCAGTCCTAACAGATTTCAATTTCTGTAAGCAGAATTTTTCCATTCCTACCAATTCATTGATGGAAACAAACTCCAATATGTTATTATAACTTTGTTTTTATAATGTTGCAGTAACTTTTTTTTTTCCTTTATAACATTTTATAAAGGAATAAAAGTTATTACAAAGATAATAAATAAAATTTCTCTGTCATTCTTTACCTTTCGAAACATAAGCGATTCAACTCTTCCGCCATTTGAAATTATTTAGAGAAGTGAAGCATTTGTATGTGATGTTCTTTTCATATATGGTCAAAACACAATAAATAAAATTAAATTTTAAGAAATTAAATCGAAAAATTGAATGAATGAAAATAAATAGATAAATATATTTTCAAAACATTATTTATTTAAATTTAATTTCATTATTGATAATTATTTCTGAATGCTTAATAAATAATAATAGTAAAGTTCTTCATTTTTTTAAGCATTCACATGGTTTTCATCTGTGACTAAAACATGTTAAATGCTAAAATAAAACAATTCTTAAGAATCATCCTGTGGTTTATTCTCCCTAAACGGTTAATTATCTCATCAACAAGCATTACCAGTGTCATTTTTGGGGAGAATTTGATTTACGTCTTCATTTACCAGAAAGAAATACTTAGAAACAATGTAGATTGTTGAGATGGTAGCACTAAAATAGCCTTTAAAGCAAACTGACCACACGGCTGAAATCTGCTTCGAAACATTCTGAAGAAATTAACACGCGAGGGGGTAGGCTATGATCGCCTCACCCTTCGTGTTGCTAATTGATCTCCAGTTTGTTAACCGCAATTCAATTAGAAATCATTTTTTTTCAAAAAATGTGTTTTGTTGTGCCTGACCAAATTAAATTTACCAATCAACTTATGCTTCAGTAAGAGATTATCGAAAAAAAAGTCGTTAGCTGTGGCAAAAGATTTCCAGTTTATTTGGCGGTAAAATTCTGCCAACAGTTCAGATTATTTATAAGGAAAATTAAGACAGACCAGCTGTTATAAATAACAGCTACTATAAGCTATTGTTATAATAACAGTAAATAACAGCTACAACAACTATTTTACAAATACAAATATAAAAAAATTAAATATTAATGCAGGAATTTTAATAGAATATTGTGGGTGTCGTTGTACCAGAGTTATTTACCTACGTTCTTCCTGCTTGGCATACCTTTTGTCTTTTAAACGATGAGCTCAGACACAGTTGATGTGCATGCGCCAACAACCCGCCCGACCTTGCAATGTTTACGTGCATGATATGAGCAATTTTAAAATTATATATATATATATATATATATATATATATATATATATATATATATATATATATATATATATATATATATATATATATATATATATATATATATATATATATATATATATATATATATATATATATATATATGAAATAATGCAATAAAGATTAAATATCACATGAAATAACATAGAAAATACGTAATTTTACAATTTTATACATTTTCAATTGGTATAACAGCTATTTTAGTCATTGCTATTTTAAATTCATCTGATTTAATGCAAATATTTACTCCACGCATTACTTTCGTCCATTCCACGATACAATTCCAGTATCTTCAATTCAATCCACATATACAAATTAAACAGTTTTTATTAATCAATACATTAAATAATATTTTGTAACCATCCATTTCGATTGTGTGTGTGCTTGAATAGCATTTAAATAATCATTCTTCCATTTTTCTCAAATAAGATGCAGTTGTGTTTTGCCATCAATTTAAGGGACTGTCATTTATATTAGTCACAAGTGGCTGAGGTATAGATATTATCGGGTTTTCAATTAAGAAATGACTTGGAGTTAAAATATGAAGCTTATCAGAATCACCACTAAGACAAAGGGGTCGAGTGTTCAAAGTCCCTTTTATTTGAATTATCATAGTTTCCATTTCCTCATAATTGAAATGAAAATTACTAATAATTCTTTTGAGATAGGGCTTAATCAATCTCCCGCCAGCCACACAATATCTTCCAAAATGAGGTGATTTTGGAGGAATAAAATTCCAATATATACTTTGAGAAGAAAAATAACTAGCCAAATTCTCATCAGGAAAATTAGTTTATTTGTAGAATTTCTTTAATTGAGATTTTGATTTAACAAAACTAGTGGCATATTTAGTACAAATTGTGGAACATTTACCACGCCTGATTATAAATCGTTTCAATGTAGCAATCATTAAATCGGAAGACAGACCTGACAACTCTTCAAAATGGATGACTTGTTGATAAGCAAATGCAAACACAAACATAAATTTTGCTTAAGTCCAATTTTCGTTGGTTTTTATACTTAATTAAGAAAGGTCCACATTAATCAAAACCCGTAATAGTAAATGGGAGAGATACATTGACTCGCTCTTTGGGATAATTACCCATAATTAGGAGGAAAGAATAGGTTGTCATTTAAAACATATAACACTTTGATGAACAGTTTAGCGTGCAAGATTGCGGCCACCAATAGACCAAAATTTTAGTTGAACTGCATTTAATTATCCTTGAGTTCCAACATGAAATTATCTCCTATGTAAAATATTGAAATAATTTTTACTCAATTAGGAACATTTTGGTAAAATAGGAGGATGCTTTTGATCATATTATATAGAAGTATTTTCTAACCTACCACCCACTCACAATGTGTCTTTATCATATGTAAAATGAACCAAAGTAGAAATATAATTTATAAATCTATTTTTTACTACCAAAGGCCTTTGAGCATGAGTAACTAAGACTATTTCAGCAAGCTTTACTTCTTCATGGGTTAAAAAGCCAACTTTCTACACTTGGCTCCTACAGTTGAAAATAAATCTGAAAATATAAGACAAAATATGATTAATTTTAAAATAATTGTTACAAACTTCCATGACTTCATCAATAATAGTTCCCAGAATCATCAGTCAGTAAAACAAGTTCGATAATGCCCTCAGATGGAACACTTTTTCCTTTTGTTCGTATTGTTTACATTCTCACTTTCTTTCAAGCAATCAATTTCAGGAACTAAGGACTGTGATGTCTCTTGAAATTCTGATTCTATCAAAATTTCAGGGCCTGTTCACCACTTGGAACTATTAACCAGACATCCAGTAGTCATCCCATGAGAGAGAAAATCAGCAGGATTATCTTTTCCTAACACAATGATGTCAGGAATCTGGATTTGTCAAGTTGGTTACTTCATTGACTCGATTTGAAAAGAATTATTTCCATCGGGATATTTTACCCTTGATCTAGAAAAGAGTTACTTTAGACTCAGTACAGTGATACTCAATATAGATCTTTTAAGATTAATTATATTTTTTTTACTTTTGACGTTAATAGAACTGTAAGCAAAGCTCCCAGCAATACTACTCGTGAAAAGTCATACTAGTCAAAGGTGCAATATTTTAAAAGACTTTTTGAAGCTAAACGTTTTACTGATGTTTCATCCTTTATTTTAAATTTTAGATAAACGACTGCCCCATTTACTTGTTCGTTGGTATCATAAAAACTCTAATTCTATGATATCTTCTTTGAGAATAGAATTATCAGCCGGTCCGAGCATTCTGCCACTTTCTACAAATTCTTCACTCCATTTTTTTTTTTTTTGAATATTTGATGGTAAGGTATCATTCCAAGAAATTTTCTCCTTCCATAATTTTATATAAGTCATTTCATTCGTATGGCGAAATTGGAGATCAATCCAAGTGGGTGAAATATCTTGCCTACAATTTGACGTATGATGCGTTTCGCACTTTTGTTTAAAGACATGAATTCCAGGAGACTTTTAGCATCTATCATTAAGTAATTTCCACGAGTGTTCAAAGAAAGTCAAAAAGTTTTTTGCTGATTGGAGCCTAAACTGACACTTGCATTTTCTGGATAGATATCAAATTGATCTTTTCTCTATTGTTCCATCAATTCAGCATCATTACTGATCCATTTTCTGAAAACCATTCCAGCAGCTTCCACAATTTCATTTGCTCTTCGTGACATTTGAAATGCTGCTTTAACGTTTTTGCCACCGGAAATAAGATCGTCCACAGAGACATATTTCTCTATCCAATAGTTGAATGATATCAGGATATATATCTTAGTATTTTTCTATATAATGTCTGATTGTAGCTGCTAGGAGAAATGGGCTCGATTGAAGAGGCATGTTATCATATGGGGATTTTTGACAATACTCGGATTATCATTACTTCACAGAAACCGCACAGCATCTTTGTGCACATGAGCGATGCCAATTTGAAGAAAGGCCTGTTTCACAAGCGAGCAAAAAGCTATTTTATTGATTCTAAACTCAATGAATACATCCAAAATATTTGGATTCGGATTGTGAGTCTTAGCAACAATGAATCACTCAGTGACAGTTCATTCCTTTGATGACTTTCTGCATCGAACATAATTCTCAAGAAATTTGTTAAACTCTCTTTTTTCTTCACAGTCATATGCGGTAAACAGTAGACAGGTTTGTCCGAAGAACTTTTGTACACTTCAGGTTTAATAATTTCTATTATTCCTTGATTCAAATAATAATTTCGCGGTATCTTTGATGTAATTATGGTTCATGAATGTACCTTCCACATAAATTGTTAAAACGTTGTTTTGCTAGGGAATAATGATCTGCATGTTCATGATAAGATTTTCTATAAAAGGTAGTTCTACCACATAACGACCGTTTTTAAAGTGAATAATTTTATTAAAAATTTCCATAGCTTTACCTTTTTCATGTAATATTAGATTAACTTTTATTCCAAGTCCCTCAAATTAAAAAGTCTCAAAATTTCCCTAAACAAAAAAAAAAACAGTATTTTTTGTTCAGAGGTTTGCTATTCTTCCAGGTTACCACAAGATATCTACCCTAATTTTGATTCATATAAATAGCAATTATTCATTTATTTTACAAGTGTTTTGTTTTAAAACCTTATAAAATATATTAGCACTAATTAACGCATGAAATTCATTAGCTTTATAAAATTATTTATCAGCTAAGTGTAAAAATTATTTTCTACATGTGAAATATCTAATGTAATAGAAGGATAATTCCCGTAATATTGTCAACAATTAAAAATTCTATCGGTTTATAAAAACTATTATTACCTTTATTCGAAATAAAAGTATTTAATTTCCAAGTAACATTTTGTCTCTATTCGCTTAAACCATAAACAGGCGTTTTTTTTTTTCCTTTCTTTATTTCTAAGCAATAAGAAATATCTTTTCTCAATACACATATATTCAAGGCAAATTCCAAAATATCGGGTTTATTTTTCATTCTTTTAGAATCGACGCATTTAACGCACACTTCAGCAGTATAAAACAGAAAACTTTTTCTTCTTCCGAGATACTCAAAACAGAAGCGTTAGTAAGTGGAGGCGGTATCACGTGGCCGCCTGATTTATTGTACTATGAAGAGTCGGTCAACGAATTCCTTGATGTAGTCTTATTGCAGCTTAATTTATCACATAACTGTACAGAATGTTTAAAACCTAGACAGACTTATATTTTGAGACACTGGTATTTAGTATGATTTTTCTTTATGCAGATTTCGCAAAGTTTATGGAGTAATCACATTTGTTCTTCTAGGATGTGAGGTTTAAGAATATCATACAACGGAAGAAGATGTAAATTTCCTTACAAAGCAGTTTTTCTTATTTTTGTTTTCACTCGTAAGAAGAAATTTTGATTTAGAGAGATAAAAATGTGTTTGTATTAAACTTAGCAGTCACATTTCTGTTTATAGATAACAAGACTAATTCACGAAGCTCTAAGAATTTAATAAATTCTTCATATGTAGGAACGTCTTAAGGTTTAACTCAATATTCTTTCTTGATTCTTAGTCCAATTTTTGAATTAGAATATTAATTTAAAGAACATCAAATAAATTATTTCATTTACAACTCAAAACTTTTAATGGTGTTAGTTTTTTCTACACAATATCAATCATGCTTTTAATATCTTTAACGTTTGTTGTAGTTTGAATATTTTCAAAATTTAAAATTGCTTGATAATAAATATCAGTATTTTAAACGCTGATTATCATATATAGTTATATAGAGAATTAAAATTACCACACAAAGATATTAGTTAAAAGTTTAGTATCATGTGTCAAATAGGATCTCAAATAATACAGGTTTTAAGATGAATTTAGTTGGTTGTTATTAGAAATTTAATCATCAAATAAAATTTTAAATGAGCTAAACTTTTCATATTTACAAGAAAATCCTGGCAAAACAAATAGGGGAATTTATATCCTTACATTTTAAGTTTCTCTTCAATTATATATATATAGATACATAATATCATTGATATTTACAGAAAGAGGTAAGTTCGTTAATTTGAAAGAATCTAATAGTTAATAACCTTAGTTTGAATTTTTACCTCCAAATCTTTCAAGGTAATCCTTACATAAGGGATTAAATAATTTTCTAGAATGGTTAAATCTGCAGCTTGAATATCAGTTAATTGATAACTTTGGTTTCTCAGTTCATCTATTTTAAGTTGATGTGAGAGATTCAATAGATTTTAATTTCACTTTTAATTCAACGGGATTTAATTCTCGCTGTTCAGAATTTTGTAAAAAGTTATCCATTCAAGTTATTTTACTTTCAGCGGCTGTTTTCGATGTAATTATTATATTCATAGGAATAGCAGTTTCTCCCTACGGTTCATCTGACCCAGATGTCAACAGTCCAGATTATTTATAAGGAAAACTAAGACGGACCAGCTGTTATAGACAACAGCAACATTTATTTTGCTAATAACACAAAAAATTAAACATTAATGCATAAATTTTAGAATATATAGCTATGTATTATATATTGTGTTCAAACGTTTACTAAATGTATAGTTGCTTATAAAAACTCTCTTGGTTTTTCTTCATTCAAGTTATTGATTTTCCTCTTTCAAATCTCTAGTTTTTGTCCTTCGCTATACAAGCTGTTCGAATTATCCGGAATTTCAGATCTCAGAGGTTTGGATCTCTGAAGTTCTGATATACTTCGAATTCAACTGCACGGTTTTAGTGGAGTGGAGATGTACAGCCATTTGTCGTTGATCACTTTTATAAGGCGATATTTTTTTCCACCTAATTATATTTTATAAATGGATTCTTGAAATAAAAAAAAGAAAGAAAATTATAATTGCTAATATAGCGGCAGTATTTCAATTTTAATTTAAAGCAGGATAAAAAATTTTTTTGGTTTTTTAATATTGATAATTTACAGTAAAATAATAAGCACCAAGAAAAAAAAGTAAAAAGTCTAAAATAAGATACTCTCTCTCACTCTCTGTCTCATTTATTTTTAAATTTTAAAACAATTACTAAATTTTTCATTTTTATATTTGTAATAGTTTTGTAATAGTAAAATGTATTTAAATTACATTAAATTACATAGTTTCTTTATTTTTATTGCAACTTGAAATTTTCTGCAGTATTTTCTGTACCTTAGAGTTCATTATAAAATTTTATTGATATTTCTGGCTTATATTCTATTACAGGAGAGAATAAAGCAGAATAAACATAAAACAAGGAATATTTTTTAAATAATAAAAAGATTCTGTTAGTGCTTTCTTTGTAATTTTATTTTATTTTTTACACTATACATAATTTTATGCCAAAATATTATTTTTGACGTGAATATTTTATTATTTTTTGTTAAACATTAACCAAACAAATTACACTTTTTAGGAGTACTGCTTCTAATTAGCAGTTATAATTTATCATTATTTTGTTTAAAAAATCTGCCTATTATCTCTAGAATTAAGTGCAGAAATATCACATTATGAAAATGATCAACGACCAGAAGCTGTGCACCTTAACTAAACCTTTGTCCATCTCTCAATTTATCTTGTGGTAGAATTATAACACACTTGAGATGGATATGAAGTTAACTAGACAGGTCTATCATCATTTTGACACATTTAAGTGCTTTTGTAATTGAAGAAATATATGAATTTGATGAAAAATCATGTTAGATTTAAATAAAATTCAATATTATTAAGAAGAAATAATGAAGAATAGTATCATTATTATTTACATAGTAGTTCTATTACAATTATTTTATATTGATTTGTGTTAAACATTTGCTGAACATACAAAACTCTGCTGCTTGCGTTAAAAAAAGCAGCAGAACTTCGTCAACAAATATACAAATAGTAAAAGTTGCCCTAATATACGAGTACTGAGATAATAATTTTGTGACCTTGTAGAAAAGAAATTCATTTGGCATCAGAAATTAGAAAGTCAATCCATTTTAAGGCATTTTTTCAGAAATTGAATCGATTGCGTTAAAAAATAATTATTTTTTTATACCTTTTAAATTATCCCATTTCATTTTAAGCTCTATATTGTTATTAGAAATTAGTTTTATAAAAAAAATTATGTTTATAAATTTAATGGAGAAATCAATAATTTTATGGAGAATGGTAGACGGCACACATAAATTACAAAAGGAATAACAAAATGTTAAAAATATTCTGAATTCATATAATTTCTAATATAAGCTGAAATAGAAAATCTATTTTAATGGATAAAAAGGAGTTCTTTCATGAAATGGCATAACATTTTAACTATTAAAAATTAAATGAAATTTTGTTGTAAAGAATAACTAAATAGATGAATATTATACAAATATTATTTCACTTTTTTTCTTGGTAAATTACTTGGGTATAACATATTATATCTTTAAAAATACCACCATTTTTCTGTGTATGTAACAAGAATTTAGAAGAATATTTTTAAGTAAGGACACAATGTGTGCTTTTTAAAGGATTTTTCGTTTCGTTTCTCTTTATATCAGGAAACAAGCTACATAATAATGTCATTACTATTATTATGTTACATCACTACTATTATTGTGTTATCAATACATCAGCTTCATAATAATAATCACATAATAGTAATTAATAAAGTGAAATTCGCTAAATTACGATAAAAAGAGAGAAATTGTCAAAGATGAATATACGAGTGTGTTAGAAGTCTTGAATTTTAAGGAAGTTAAAAATGTATTATAATAGTTTGGTATTTTTAATATTATCAAGTTATTTATAATACTAAAATCGTCAAATATTTCTTTTATTGCTTTCAAGAATAATATGAAAATAATTCATTTATCAGAATTACTGTTACAATCGAGCAACTTTGATTAGCAAAATGTACTTCTATCTATGAAACGAATTTTCACGGTAAGTTATTTAAGGTAAGACAAAACCTTGTTATATATATAACCAAATTAAAAATCCTCTTAAAACTTTTATATTACATTTAAAATTTGGATTTTAATGCTGCATATTTCTAAGTAAAATGTCAAAAAACATTTATGTAGTTAAAATATGAACACAATAAATTTTTATACAATTATTACGGTAACTATATCAAAAAAATATAAAAACAAATTAAATAAATTTTTAATTTTAAGCTAAATAGTTTTAAAGTAATGCTAGTAGATGGCGCCACCAATAGAGTATTTAGGTGTAATTTTCAACAGTTTCGAGTTAGTTGATATTTATATAAAATTAATACAACAGCTTAACCAATACAATTCATTGGGGAAAAAATGTCATAGTAAATTAAATTTAAACTTTTGTATTAAAATTCTTTGTGAGATAAACAGAATTTAAATATTTAATATTTTTTTATGAGACACAAATATTTTTGGTATAGATTACGTTAAAGCATATTAATATTTAAAATTTTTCTGAGTGTATTTATATAACTGGTAAAAATAGATCCTTCTAAAAAATTACACATGTAAATTTCATTTTCAGATTTCACACTTGGTAAGTGTAAATAAATTCAGTCATAAAAATATTTCATTCACAAATTCTTCTTCAAAAATGACATTCACATTGGAGATAAAATAATTAATTAGTCATCATAAATAATCTGCAAAAAATTACTTGCAAAAAAGGAAGTATAAATATGTTTCTGCTTATTTATGTGATGGCTATTAGAGAAAAAGGTTAAGTTTTAATGATTTAATAACTTAAAACTAAGATTCAAGCATTTTGAGAACACTTTTTATTCACAAAGAGCCATGTTTATGAATTTCAACAAAAATTTAAAAAGGGTATCAAATGATCAAAAAATTCGGATTTCCTTAAAAACTTACAATTTTCAACTTGTTTCATCAGATTTACAGATATTGAAAAAAATTGGAAGAGTAATATTTCTAAATATTACAGAATTAGTGTGTATTGGCAACAGTATATACATTTATGTTTCATAAAATGTTAAAATAAAAACTTTTAAAAAGATTTAAAAATTTACGAAATTGATAAGAATGAATTCGATTATATTATAAATTCTTACGCTTCATAAATGTATTAATTTCAAAATTCGTTTTTTGTTTTCGTTATTTTATATTACAGCAATTTATTTATATAAATTGTTTTTACAATATTAGGGTGAGGAGTTGAATATTATTTTCGAAATCGGCAACCTTTTTCTTAACTCTTATATTAAGTTGACGATATTCTTATTAAATATATTTCCTCGACTTAGACTCGTAGAAATATTTTGCCAGTTCCAAAGAATGGTATTCGGCTGTGTCTGGTATCAAACTTATTATCCTCCAGTCGCTAGAATATTTTATTATATATCTCCTTGACTTCAGTTAAATGTGAATAGTTTTGATGTTGAAAGAATGTTTCAATAATCAAGTAAATAAATTACGAAATTTTTCGTTAAAAATAAAAATGTAATTTTTTAAAGTCGATACTGAATTTCTTTCCATTAAAGAGTTCACTCAGCTGTTTAGTGAATAGAGCGAGATAGTAATTTGAAATCATACATCAGACAAGCATGTTTATAATATTAATGAATTCATTTTAAACTATAGTGTCGCAGTGGAACGTGTCTACTGTGATACAACAATTAAAGTTGTTAAGAAAATCCATTTCTTCAATGCACCTCATCAAAATTGATCACGCTTATAAAATATGAAAGTGATACCTGAAACTATAGTGTTAAGAAATAACCAGTGAGTAAGTTATCAAAGATGCTGAAAATATGCACGCATTTACAACATATGTATCGGATATTCTCTTTAAACTACGGTTTTCGTTTGAATAAATCACCCATTTTCAATACAATGTGACATTAAGACTATAAGAATTAATTGATTCAGTTTTGTAACTTAACGCTTTTTATTTCTTAAGTTAATGAAGATAAATCCAAAAAAATTAAGAGAGATTCTGTTGGATTGTTCGGAAAGTAAACGTATAATGAATAAATATTTTATTGAATTGCATTTTGTCTTTTTTGATTCAATGTCTTTTGCCATCTTTCCGGTAATAGCATGATTGTACAATCATAAAATGGCTGGCTTTTACAAGCAAAAAACTGATCCAGGCGGGGAAAAACGAAATTATTTTCCGAACAACAAACTATAAGATATACCACAAAATTAGCTTTTAATTAAGAGTAATGTGGGTAAAATACATAGATCTTGAATAAGATTCCTTAAATAAGAGCATATTAGTGAAAACGAAGGTATTCCAATACAGGCAGTCCATTTTATTGATGCTGATAAGGTCACCAAATGGTTTTAATCATTTAACTATCACTGTAGTCCATTGTAATACATATAACCATTTAGTTCGTTTTTCTGAATAAAATATACTTAATGTATATAAAGCTTTAACTATTACATTTTTAAGAATTTTATGTTATACAAAAAATTTAAATTGTGTCAAAATGTTTATATTGATGAAAATATGTTACAACTATTATCAATTTTTTCAGATGACGTATAGTCTTATAAACTGACAGTTTGGAGATATCTTCGCGGAAGAAATTTTATAACATCAACACAGATAACATTTTTATTCGCCAATAAAGTCCAATATCAGCGTTTTTGGTGTTCAATGTCAACTACACAAGAACCTCAGAAATTCGATCCGCGGGGATCCAAGATACCAAGCAGTTTGTGAAGGCCAAAAATTAGACTTGAAAAAGGAAACATTACAAAAACTAAGAAAGTTTCTTCATATGCCAGCTATACTTTAAGCAAACGTTTGAGAATACAAAGTATAATACATATTTTGTAGAATTGAGATCGGTAATCATTTGTTGTAGCAAACAGAATCGGATTGATGGTGTGATGTTGCGCCAAAAGCATTACATTAGTAGGTGTATTCTGGTTCTGGTCAATGTAGTGAAGTCCACTTCCAAACGCTTGATCAGCATCGGTACGCAAAATGATCTCCGTTGAGGCGCTTTCTTCATTTTCTTCGTTATCCTTTTCATTTTTGCTCACCAGTGGAACTGTCAATGAGTAGGACAAGTAGGCCTTATCATCAATTCCAATCAAATTTCGTAGGCATTATTTTCAGCTTGCTTGTACCAAGGAATAAGATGAATGCGTTGTAGTAATTCCTCGTTGTGGGTTTGAAATATTTCAACCACTCACTT
This sequence comes from Latrodectus hesperus, assembly GCA_037975125.1. NCBI lineage: Eukaryota > Metazoa > Arthropoda > Arachnida > Araneae > Theridiidae > Latrodectus > Latrodectus hesperus. Next base: position 74,653,564 of record CM075855.1, on the reverse strand, counting down.
TCAAATATAAGATTAGACCCAAACTTTTCCTATGATTTTTTAATAAGAGTCGATGCATTTTTGCCATGCTTCAACAACCTAGAAAATCACATCTTTATATGTTACTTTTTCAAGTTTTCTTTGATGACTATCAGAGCTATAAGAACGTTTTAGGATCGTAAATTTTGACATTTTGTAATACACTTGGTGGCAGAAACCACCAGGTAGCAAAATTGGAGTCAAAGCTATATTTCTGCCGCTTAATGTAGCAGTTACTGGTATTTCTATCACAGTGATGAAACATGGCGCGTTGTCAATTAAGAATTCACTAGGCCAGCCTTTTGTTTAACTTAATTTTGAAACTGAAGTAATAAATTGCGTTTAATACCATTCTGGAAAAAGATTAATATTCATCCGCGCCTTGTTTTATCATAGTAAACTGGTAAAGTTGCCATATTCTTGTCCTTTAAAAGCAAGTGGCTTTGAAGATTGCCAACACCATTAATGATAATTTTTTAGCAGCCGTAGCGTTGGTATAGGCCATGATTATCCGACGTTTCTTATTCATTTTGAATTTTGGGATCGATGGTTTATTTGGAAGAGAAACGTAAAATAAAAGCTATAAAACTGAATAAATAATATAAAACTTGTCCGAGTTATAAAATTGCTGTGAGCAGTAATTTTCTCTGTTGTAATCAAACTCTCAAATTTAATATTCTTCTGTTGCAACAGTATGTCAAATGTTTCTCTACGAATTGTCAATTGTTGAACTTCATGTGCCTCCTTTTCCAGTAATTTATGCCTGTAAATGCAGGATCATTATTCATAGCCTAGTTCATATTAAGCTTTTTCTAGAATCAGGGAGTCGTTGGTAGGAACACTTTTCTGTCTTTCCTGGGTAAACTACAAAAATATAGCTTCGTAGAGTTTATCATAAACAGAAACAGTAGAATTGTGGTGTTGTTCAATTTTTTTATCACTTTCCATACCACAGAAGCCACATTTAATCTTAACTTTAATTTTATTTCAATCACTGATCGTACTCATAGCTTTACTGACACCGAATTCAGTTGACAGTTTTGTATCTTTCTCCTTTATCTAAGTTTTCTTGAATTGTATGAGCACTGTATGTTTTCCTGGCATTTTCGGCAGCTATTAGCAGATAATAAAAAGCTTACAACAGACTGAACAGTAAAAGATTGATCAGCTTGTACATATCATGTACGTGATAGGAAGTAGAGCAGATATTGATTTGCAATAATAAACTATTGTGCCATAATTTTAGCTTATCACCATAAGAAATGGACAAGATCACACAAAGGGTACACCCAGAAATATGAACAGTAAACATCACACGATAAGAATAGATACGACGTATAAAGCACTTAGTTTCTCAGATGTAAAATTGCTTAATTATTAATTTAAAATAATGACTTTTATGTCACTATTTAGCTAATATTAAGTGTTTGGTACATCCGAATTTTTTGATCAGTGTTCCTCTCCAGTTAGTTCGTATTTCTGAGGTTCCACTGTATAAATGATCCAATTGCTTAAAAATGTATGCAATGGAATTGTAGTAGGTTCGGGTTCTCTTATATCAGAATTCAAGTTAAAATTATGTGGAGTGGGAAATAGTAGCAATGGCACTGGCTTATAGTCTTCAAACTGGCGTCAAAAAATAGTAAAATTTGTCCTATACCTTGCACACTTAAATGATAATAAAAGATTAAAGTAACTTTTTCCATAAATATTTCGAAAATTTTTCCAGTGGTGGGCATTTGAGAGACAAGCACCATGCCACAACAAGGCCAGAAACTGCTACTCATTTGTCGTTACCTAGCGGGCACCTGTGAACCAAGTCACGGAGGCGAGTAGCGTTTCCCGCGCCATTCCACCACAAATCCGTTTATAAGAAGGGCTACATACATATATCATCACAGAAGAAAGGACAGAGAAACAGAGAAAGAAAGTAACATCTAGGTCCAAACCGGGATTCGAACCAGGGACCCTCAGTTCAGGAATCAGAAACGCTATCACTCAGCCATCGGTCGGCAGAAATTTGTATATAAAAATACATATTCGAATGCCCAAATTATTATAGAAACTCAAAATCTTAAAAGAAAACTATACAACAAAGAGAAATAAAAATAAGATTTCAGCTATCTATGCTACACATTTTAATTGTTTCTCAAAGTTTGAAATCAATTGTAATAAGTCAAAGTTGCATGCAAACAAGAATTCCAAATTGAAATAAATGTATAACTTATTTATATACAAATCCGTTTCAAGCATATTTCAATCACACAAAATATGAATATTTTAATATATTCTTTATTGCTTATTTAAATTATTTTCTGTTTTGTAACTATGATTGTGAAATTTAAAAATATTTTTTTATTTATTCATTAGAGATTGATTCCAATAGCTAACAAATCGACATGTAGTTCTGAATTTTTGAAACAACATTTGTATTTCATTTTTATATTTTATTAATAAGAGTGATAGTTTATCTTATAAATTTAATTATTTTTATTCGTCTGTTGTTATAAAGTAAAATTGTTTTTAATTATTATTAATAAATTTAATTTTCCTCGCTTTTTCTACGATGACTTCTACACACAAACCCATTTTATCTTCAAACTGTTAAACTCATTAAAAAAATAATAACTTGTTTTTATCATTACACACATAATTTAATGCTTAAAACACTTGTTATAATTATATTCAACCGTGTACATTTTTTTATTCGATTAATGTAAAAAATGGAATATTTAAATGCAATATCTTCTTATTAGTTTTTACACTTTCATGGAAATATTTTAGAAATATCTTTCAAAAATTTTTAACAGTGTTAAAAATAAAAGTGTTCTATCATTTCTCTTATGTTGAATCAGTGATTTAAATTTAAATAGAGCATAATAATACTGATGTACAACAAACAAAAATTTTAAAATAGAAATTGCAAGAGTAAAATTGCATTAAATATGTAATTAAACTTTATATTTTTCGATATTCGACTCATTTTCAAAACAAAATGCATGTCAATAAAATCATTTGAACAGAAAGATTTTTAATTCAAATAAAAGAATATTGATTGGCTACCACTATTAATAAATTATTAAGCTTATATATATCTATACATAACATAAATTTCGAAGAGGCGAGATTATTCTAGTCACTTGATATATTAAGCCACGCTTCATCGAAGTTTGAAGTTGGTTGAAATAAAAACAAATTTTGACTGCCGCATATTGACATGGAAAGGTCTGGCTTACCAAACTTGAATAGTTTCAAATAAAGTATAAAATAGAGTAGAGCTCATATACGCCAAGCTCTGGTCTGTAAAAGAAGCTAATTCAATTTTTACTAATAATTAGATTTAAAAATTGTTTATTGTGTACGGCATTGTTAAGTATTATGAAAATAAGAAAATGATGCAAAATTATTTAATTTTGATTATTCAAAATTAAATAATTTTGTAAGTCATTTTCGAGCAGCAAACGAGTTGGATATTTTTGACCTTGTTTCATCTGTTGAAATTTGCTCAGTCAAACAATGCAATTTCCATTTCAATTTTATTTTCGAAACACTTTAATCTATTTTAGTTTTTCATATCAGTTATGAATAGTGCAGCGATACTAACTATGCAATGCTACAAATAAGATAAAATATAAATATTTATTTTTAATAAAAATTTATTTATAATAAAATATAGATGCATTTATTTACAATAAATTGTAGATATAGCAAATTGTATTTACAATAAAATGAGGATATATTAAATAGTTCTATTTTTTATGCGTTTTGGTAATGGATCAATACTATACAGAGCGATATTTTTTTTTAAATCGCTTTTCGATTTCTAAGTTAGGGGTCAAATTTTGAAATCTTGTTCACCAAATGGTGATTTAACTAATATTATTTAATATTAAAGCAGTATTATTTACAAGAAAAATTATAAAGTGCGAAGTCATAATCCTTTTAAACAACAAAATGCTTTGGAACAAGGAAGTAAAAAAAAAATGTTTGTGGGTGGAAGGAAATGATCACACGTGATAGGTGTGAAGTTCAGTAATCTGAAATTTCAAACATTCAGGTAATCTTTGCCATTGCAAACAAAAACTAATTTTGCCTTCTATTAAAAACAAATTCTCATCTATTGCATGATTAAGCATGAGAACACTTATAAATCTTAGCAGATTTGTCAGGAAATTTATGCAGCAACATTTATAATATGCGATACTTGCATTTGTGAGAAATCCCTTACTAAGATCTAAAGTTAAAACTTTAATAAAAAACCTTTTATTCATTTTATAATTAAATTATTCTCATAAATTATTCTAACAATTCGTACTCTGTTTTCTTAATCATCTCTTTCTAAATTAAAGCCTTTGTATAAAATAATGCAACTCTACCAAGAAATTGCATATTCATCTGTATTTGTATTCCAGAAAACAAATCAGGATCATGAAGAGGTCGGCCAAGTTCACGTGCGACACCACCTTACGGCAGACTACACTCTGAATTACAAAATGATTAACTGGATAATGAAATTGTGACGGCTTGCAGTTGCAATCATTCATCATTAACGATATGGAGTGAGGATATTATTTTCGGAGTTATAAGTATTTTACAGATAATTATTACTCTTTATTTCTCAGATATGGTTTTCTGAATAGAATAATAATTAAGTTATAAGTCTGTTTTTCCGTCATAATTTTAAAATTTAATACAAAATGTATTACACTTTAATATTTATAAATAGAAATATTAAATATTTTGACAACCAGTTTGTATAATATGAAAAATTTAATATAAAATTACAAAATAATGAATTTAGTACGACATTCACCCGCATCATGTTAATACCAGAAATTATCAAAATAAGTGTTTCATAGTAATGGGGAAGAAGTAGTTTCTATTGATCCGAGGACTTGGGGCACCAAAGGGAGAAGAAGTCTGACTGAGCTCCGAGTGCTTGCTAGCTTTAGCTGGACATAATGGAATGGCCTTCACGCCTAAGGTGGCGCTACCAGGAGAATGTGCTCCCGACGTACTTCGCCCATTCCGTCCAGGAACACACTCCCGCCACGATGAGGCAGCCAGCAGGACTGAGGAGGGCAAAATAAGTGTTTTTAAGCTAATTAAAAACTTACAGTTCGCTGACAAAACTTTCATTTACAAAAGCTTACATTTCAAGAAACACACCCCATACAAAGACAGGAAATAACATTTATTTTTAGAAATGACCACATAGAAGCAAATTAAAATTTGTAGGCTGTCTAAACGCATATACAGTCACCCATCCTTTCTGAAGTCCACTGGCCGACTCCCTGAGTGTCATTCTCAACCTCTTGAGATTTTCTCAAGTAAAAAGCAGATTCTTTACAGTCTTAGACAGGCATGCCCAACACGCGGCGCATTTGAAGATATTCTCCTTTCCAATTGAAGTTTTTAAAAGTCCATATTTCTTTAGACATTTAAACTATAGACGGCTGAATAAAAAAAAATTTAAAAAAAACAATCTGTTTTGACGCAAAGATACCTCAAACTATGCATTTTTTTTTCAAAATGATTTTTTCTTTATTTGCCAAGCAATAAGAAAATAAGACATTTGGCCATCGGGCAGAATTTTTATTTATCAAAAACAATGTAGTACAGGTAACCATCCTATAACACGGTAGTTAGGTTCCTAGAAAATGCCGTGTTGTGTGAAATCGTGTTGTATGAGACCCAGAACTTGTACAAAAAAGGGGGTTACGTTCCAAAAACTTATTAAAAGCAAATGTTTTTTTAATTCGACATAAACAACTTAATTTTTATTAAATAATAAATGTATATCCAACACAAAGAAAGAAAAAAATATTTTAATCTAACGCAACCCTAATTTAATGAATTTATTCGTCGTCACTGCTCAGTACAATCAACCGAGAACGTTTTTTGGGTGAAACGATATCGCCATTACTTTCAGAACTTTTTTCTCTATTTAAAGTTTTTGTATGTTTTCCCTTCTTAAAAAAATCTGTAATCGAACTTAGCTAACTAGTTCTTACTAGGTCATTGTAAATTTCGCGGTATGGAGTTAAACAGTTTTGCAGCTCCTTTTTGAATTTTCGACTTCTTTCCGTGGAAGGTTCTGTTTTCAAGAAAAATGACTCGAGATTTTCCGCTAAGCATAGGCCTTCTTGTAATTCTTTTAATGTTTAATCCTTAACTGCACAATCTTCATCAGAGCGTCCTCAAAATCTATTTGATTTGCATCCAGGGATGCCATTTCCGTCAAATCCGCTTCGTCAACTTCTTCTTCCACTAATAATTCTTGAATGTCTTCAGTAGCCATATCCACAAAACCTTTGCTTCCGATTGATTTAGCGACTTTTAATATGGCACCAATTTCGTTTTCTGATGTGTCATGCATGTTTTCTGTAAGAAGTAAGGAGAGAACATGTTTCCGCCGACCGATAACAAGCTCTAACATTGGAACAAAACCGTGTTATAGGATGACGTGTTGTAGGAATTTTCCCGCAATTTACGAATCGTGTTATAGTGAAACCGTGTTATAGGAGGGTTACCTGTAATTAAATTAGTGTTCTTCCCTTACAATTGCTTTTTTGCATTTGAAAAAAAAAAAAAAAAAAAAAAAAAAAAAAAAAAAAAAAAACTAAATCTAAAGCACAATTTTATGCAGACATTCTGTAACACAAGTATAAAACTTGAAGATGATATGCAGATAGTTGTTTCAGTAGGTAATGTCAAATAGCAGCACAAATCCAGTGCAGACAAGAACCTTATAGATTTTCTTCGGACAACAAGTGTGCAAGTCGATCGGCTTCAACTTTGGCACGGTTGTAATCTGTGATTATGGTCCAGGTAAAAGGTAAACTTACTGATTTTTAATCATATCATTAATCCTCGTATTTATTTCTATTAGATATTAGTAGGCCGCAGACAGTAGAGAAAATATTTTAAAAACATGATTTCGCTTATCACTAAAAGGGACAAGTTGGAAATTGTTTTAAGTTAATACTTTGAATATACAAAATTGAAATAAAAAAATGTACGGAGTCATATGCTTACACATTTTTTACAGAGCTTCAAAACATATGACAAATTTGAAATTAATGCACATACTTAATGTGACAGAGAGAAAATTTTTATTGTGTTTCAAAAATTAGAATTAAGAGCAAATGGTCAAAAATTTAATAAATTTTCTAATTAGAAGCAAACACAATTTCAAAATAAATTTTTATTTAAATAATTTTTTTACCCAGTAAAATAAAATGAATTTTGCTATTAACTTTTCTAATTTAGAAACGTGAAGTCCTTATAGCAAAGTACATAAAAAGCATAACTCATTGTCACATAACACCCAATTTTATAAATGTAGCACATAATACAACATACATTTATTTGAAAATTTAAGAGATATATTTCTTATGAAATACACAATAATACAGAAAAATATAATTTTATTTAAAAGCAGTTAATTACAGAATCAAATGCATTTCAGTATTATATATTATGCATAAAGATATTTTTCATACATTATAAAAATTTATTATATTTTCAAAGAACATTCAATAATCACATAAAAATATTACAACTTTGTTAATTTGAAGTTATCTATAGCAAATAATAAATTCTGTAGCGTATAAAATTTATCAAGTAATTTTATTTGAAAATTCAGGAAATAAAGAAAATTCTAAACACAGATTTTATGATAAGTAAAAGCTATTTTACACACGTACTTCAGATATATACATTATTTAAATATAGATTAAGTGCATTAGAAAATACACTGCAGTCAATATGAATGTTAAGTTTATAAAATACGATATCAAAGTAATATTACAATTTCAAACATATGACACATTATTATATCATATAACATATGACAATCATTATTTATTCATTTTCCAGTAATACTTTTTAGATTTTTTTACTATTATGTGATTTAAAATTTCTAATAGGCGTATTTTTGGAACTTTGGGATAGTTCCCGCGTTAAAAAAATATGCGCTTAACTTGGCGACAAAAAAAATTCGCAATGATATTTTTATAAACAAACAAATCGTGGCATATTGGCTCAAACAACAAATGTAGTCACGCATGGCGTGAAAAAATCTGATCTCTGATTGGTCGGTATTCGAGTCATTAATTCGGTGGATATTAATTAATGTGCATCTTTTGTAACCAGAACATTACATTTTTAGTTACTAATGGATATTTGCAGTTTTTACCAATCATTGAAATGTAATCTCTTTCCATGATAAACAAACCGATCGATTGATGGTCTGCGGTCTATCATTTGTCATGGCTGAAAAAAGGATTAAGAAAAAGAAACTTGCAGATAATATCAGTTTCAGAGTGAATCGGAAAATTTGTCCTTTTTTACTCGTGTAAAAGAAAATGCTGTATGTTTGATTTGTCATCAATCAATTTCAACTTTAAAATCATACAACTTAAATATGAACAAAAACATGGAGACATTTATAAACTTACTGTTGTTGATTTCTGCATCGCAAAAAAATTAAAAACAAGCTTTGTATATATTTCACTGGCTTTGGATGAAGCATCAGATACATAAATGATAATTGCTTAACTTGCTATTTTTATTAGAGATGTCGATAGTCAAATGAATATTAAGAGCTACTCGAACTTGTGAATTGAAAAGGTACGACTACCAGAAGAAACATTAAGGATGCTTCATAAATCGCTACGTCGTCAGATAGATTTGAAAATTCTTGTAAGCATTGCTACAGATGGATCCCCTTCAACAGTTGGAAAAAAGTTTGCGGTGTTACATTAATTTTCGATAACACATAATCTTTGGGAAACAGTTCAAATGATTTTGAAATATTCATTTGTCATTGTTTTTTGCGAATCGAGAATCCATGTGCACAAATTTTAAATATGTCATGCGATGAAAGATGTCCAACTTAACTAATTCAATTAAAAACAATCCATTGAAGCATCGTTAATTTCAAGAATATTTTTGGGAACTGGAATCTGAATACGAAAATCTCATTTATTACACAAAAATTTCGGTGGTTAAGTGGCAGAAATTTTATTGCGATTTTAGAAATTAAGATAAGAAATTGTTAACTTTCATGAACAATTATTGTCATAATATACACGTACTTCGGATGATCAATGCTTCTAGATTTATGTTTTCTAAGAGATATAACATTAATGAAAATGAGCTAAAGCAGAAGTCACATATTAAAAATATGTTGATTACCGATGTTACCAAGATAAAATAGCAATTTGTAGCAAAGTTTCAGCTTTAATGAATATCAGTTGCGGCGAAAAAATTTTATTCATATGCCATTGTTAAACGACTATAAAAGTGACCATAAAATCTTCAAATATTCCATGGAAATCGGAAAACTTCTTGAAAAATTCAACATCAGATTCTCCTACCTACAAAAGTTGTTTGAGGAAATGATTACAATATTGTTAGCTTCATTCAATGTAGATGTGGTGGAATCAGAGCCTCCAAATTTACAAATGCAGCAGATAGAATTACAATCAAGCATCGAGCTAAAAAACCATAGGGAAGGGGGAATAAGACAGATTATTATCAAAAATATACCCTCGACGGTAAATTTCTACATTAAAAACGATTAGCTATGCTCATTATATCAGCATTTGGAAGTACTTATCAATACAAATCATTCTTTACCAAATGAATTCTGGTAAAAACAAAATAACGCAACAGTTTGCTCGAGGAAAATCAATCAACTACGATGTCCGTTGGTATTTAAAAAAAAAATCTCAAATAAAACTCAAAACCAAATGCCTCGTGAATTGTAAGGTAATAAAATATTTTGAATGTAGTAATTTAATAAAATATTTTGAATAATTTGTTGTTTTATTTTGATATAATATGTGACCCATTTTAGTTTAGTAAATTTTTTATTTGCTCACCAACCGAGATTCGGTTCGGGCACCCATGGTGTTTTACGTTCTAAAATAGCCGACCAATGGCTGAGTGGTTAGCGTTCCTGACTCTTGAGCTGTGGTTCCCGGGTTCGAATCCCGGTTCGGGCATGGATGTTACTATCAATCTGTGTTTCTCTGTCCTTTCTTGTGTGTTGATGTATGAATGTGGCCCGCCCTAAAAACGGGTCTGTGGTGGTATGACGCGGGTAATGCTACTCGCTTCCGTGACTTGGTTCACAGGTGCCCGCTGGGTAACGACAAATGAGTAGTAGTTTCCGGTCTTGTTGTGGCGAAGGGTTAGTCACCCAAGTGTCCGCCGTTATTAAAAAAAAGTTCTAAAATTAACTTCTGCGAGGAATAGAAAGAAAAGTTAAACTGAAAAGAGACAAAACATTTTTCTTCCAGTTACTTTTTTCCCCCATATCAGAATTAAGATGTTTACCATGACCATTTTATTTAGAAGGCATAATAAAATAAAATAGTATACCTTATTGCTTTACAAAATAACATAAGATATATAAAAACTATTACTCGATTAAAACAAACACAAATATTGAAATTATATAAAACGCATGTACAAGAGTATATAGTAGTTATTTATTTAAAAAAACATATATAAAACTTTTCTCTGAATACACTATTAATTCATTTTAAAATAAACAGAAGTATTTAAAATTTTGTGAACATATAAAGTATACATTATTGAATATTCAAAAGAAAATTTCAACTAATATTAACTTGCTACTACACACATATTTTGTGGTAAATATACAAATCCTATCCAATATATAATATACACATGACTTCAAATGAAATATGTATGTATGTTAATATATTTATGGAATTTTGCAATTAATAAAAATGATCAAATTCTTAAATAAAAGTATTTTTTTAACAATTTAATTAGGTAATATAATTTCTTCTTAAGCGATCTGAATTTGTGTTTAGCTTCTTAGGCTATAATCCTCTCATAACAGTGGCAATGAAAATGATCAATTAAATAATTTTATAAATATTATATGCTATTTATATTCATTATAGAGTTTTTTCTCTTAGTAGAGTATATGCTATTTATATTCATTATAGAGTTTTTTCTCTAAGTAGAGTATTTCAATTTAAGTGAGTAAACACAAGTGAGTAAAAAAATATTACAGGTGACACTGAATATGAAAAATAAATATGCAGTATAAAGTAAGTTACGCATCGAAATAATCAAGCCAATCAAGAAAAAATAACTTATTAATTATAAGAGGGAAATTATGTATATTAAGTATCACTAAGGAAAACCGATAACGCAATTTATCAATAAAAAACTTTTATCTTAAAAAATCAAATTTACATGTAAATTAATGAAAATTAAGTTAACGTATACTAAATACAACATTTAATATAGCTTATTCCAATTTATAATCATAATAAATCGCTCTATAATTAATGCTATTTCCACAATTAAAATTTAATTATAAATGAAATTTATATCATGGAACAGAAACAAAAAAGCAATAAATGACATTTGTTTTCAAACTAGATAGAAGTTTTCAGCAATAAACATCATAAATTACTTCTTTTACTCAAAAAGACGAAAAATGAATACATATAAAATATAAAAGCACTTCTATAATTTCACTTATATACTTTTAATTCAAATTAGTCATTACAAGACCATAAATAATTTCTAATCAAAATAAAATGAAATTTTCTAACCAACAAACATAGAACAACCAAGAAACATAATTCCACCAACAAGGAAGTGCAACATGAATCATCATAAGCAATGAAAATAATATGCATTGACTTGTATAATACCTCTTTTAATTAATATGCATGGATATTTCGAAAACAAGTTACATATATTCAAAGTATTATCTACTTTTAACCTGAGAAAAAGTATAACATTTTCATAAAAATATTTAATAAATATTTTTAATTATCTAATTAAACCGCTCACCCTGTCTAGTGGTTAGCGTGACTGACTGTACGGTGGTCCAGAGTTCGAATCCCGATCCTGGTATGGACATTCTTACTCTCTCCTATCTTTTTTATGTCAAGAAGTCGGACTCCACTCCAAATTACGTTCCAGTTGAAAAACTGAAATAGTGCACAAAATATCACCAGCCTACCTCGCACAAAACAAAACGATTACTTTTGAAACAAAACCTTCATTCATAAATATATATCATAAAATACACAGATGTAATTTTTATGAGGCACTTTGTCCTCATAAACCTAATTAACATACATACATCATTTTTATGAGAGGCTGTCTGCATCAGTTTAAGTACTTTCTCTTCACGTATGTTCATAAAATTTAAAACATACAAGCAATGACCCTTTTATTTTTACCATATATAAGCTATAATTTTTTATGTATCTATGATAAACTCTGAATCATGAGTTTTAAATTTAAAAAAAGCAATATTTGCTTTAACTTCTCCGATAACACAGTGTTACACAAAATAATACTTTTTTAATGATTCAAAATTACCAATTAAAAAAAACGAGATTTCTTATATTAAAAAGAAATTTACATCAGACATAATGAAAATAGTAATTAAACTAAATTATTCATTAGTTACAACCAATATTTATGTATCAATCAATCTACAATTTTCCTTAAGCAATTTACATTAATTTTCTGTAGCTTATCAGTAATAATTGTATTGTTTCCTCAATATTATGAAACACAAATTAGTTTCATTTTGTATATGAATTTGCAGACAAAACTTTATATCAAAAGCCTATGCAGAAATTGCTTCATACATTACCCATCAATTGCTTCTAATTTTAGTATTTATTTTTAATATTTCTTAAATGTATTGCAAATACTTCCTGTAAAATACTCGGAAGAAAGTGTTTTGAGAAACTATCTGGCAACGAAAATGTCATTCATACTCGAAGGTGTAAATGATTACAGTAACTGGTTTTCCATTGACATTTTTAAAATCACAAAATTTAATTGACATTTTCTGATGATTAAAATATTGTAAGAGAATTACGAGAAAAGATTTACAAGAAAAGATATTAATTTGATTCGTTTATAAAATTAATATCTTTTCTTGTATAAATATTTTCTTGGAAAATATCCAGGAAATCGTAATTCTCTTACAATATTCTTCTTAGAGATTTTCATTTATAGTTATTAAAACTATGTAGGTATGATTTGATTTACACTTTTTAAATATTGCGATGAGAGATACAAATCCTTGGATATTTTGTGAATTACGTTAGAAAAATGTTAAGATTACAAATCCACTGAAAACCTTGATTGATATTTTTGGCATATTTTAAACACGCATAAAAAATTATAACAGTTTAATATCAATTGCTGACAGTGAGTAATATAAATCTCGATTTCAAGAGAAAAAAGGTTTATTTTAAAAAAAAGAAATCAAATTATTTGCCAATATTCGAGATTTAAATAGAAATTCATGATTATTGAAACTGCTTTGACCGGGACTGCGGTTTAAAGTGGATTCCGCGAATCACTACAAACATTCATACTATACCTAGAGATTTATCTTCCCACAGTGTTACATATTCACAAATACATTGTTAGCTGACCATAGGGTGCAGCTAGTTTATGAGGGAAATCGATGCTATATCAGTTTGCATGAAGTCATAGTCATAGTCATAGAAGAGAAGCAGAGCATTCAACGGCGAAGCCGTTTTTACTCCTTCATCGGTGAGAGTGCTTAAAAGCCAATGTCATTGGTCAGTGAAGTAGGTAGGCGGAGCTACTGGGGTAGAGAGAAGAGTGGGGGTGGTGGTAAGCTGAGTGCTCTAATTGGCCGATCGGTGGGAGCCACTGAAGAATTCTGCAAGACAGACAATCATGATGATAGTAAAAGTAAAGTAAATGAGTAAAGAATTAAAGGAAAGATCTTAATAGAATTAAAAGATCAAAGAATAATCAATAAATCAAATAATAATCAGTAAATTTGGAATGCCTGTTGGGGAAAACACTAACTTGGAAAACAGGGAGAGGGAATTATAACATAAGCAATGCAAGTGCAATAAATGACAAACAGAATATATACATTAAAATAACAAAAGAGAAAATCCGATTAAATATGTTTCAAAAAACTATTTACAAGAAAACTAGTAAATTTGCAAAATAAAGAAATATTTACAAAATAATGAAAAAATTTAACTAACATGTGAGAGGGAGAGCTATATACAGTTCACAGTTAGTAAATGACAATACAACATAAGCAAAAAGAATTTTTATATGAGTTTATTTATTTATTTATTTTAATTTTTTTTTTTTTTGAGAGTAAGTAAAAGGGAATTAAGGGTAAGAGGGGAGCAAAATCAGGGGATTTGGATTGAATTTAGATTGATTTTAGATTTTGAGGAAATAATTGCATCGCTATTGAAGAAGGCTGCAAGTGGTCGAATTTTAGAGTCCTCTATAGGGTTGATGCATTTGAAAAGGTTGTTGAAGGATGCAGCAGTGCAGTTCTGAGCTTCGTTGAAGAATTTTATATTTAATTTAGCGAGATGATTTTCCATAGTGTCTAATTTTAAGTCCCTATGGATTGCAGAATTTTTGAGGTAGTAGGGGGCGCCTAACATATTCCTTAGTATTTTATTTTCACAGGCATTGAGTTTTTTCATTGAAGTTTTGTCGATAGTGCACCAAGCTGGTGATGCATAAGTCATAATTGGTCTTATCATGGAGCAGTAGATGAGTTTTTTGAGCTCAAGGCTGGTAGTTCGATTGTGTAGAATAGGTCTTAGATTCAGATACATGCCTTTTGCCTTATCAGTAACTTTGTTGATATGATCTTTCCAATTGAGATTTTTTTGTATGGTTAGTCCCAGGTATGTGGCCGAGTTGGTTTCAGGAATAGCTTGACCAAACATTTCTATATTGTGGTGGTTTCCAATGATAGTACGAGGTTTAGTAAGCAGTAGTAGGTTCGATTTAGCTGTATTGATTTCCACCTTCCACCTGTGGCACCAGATTTCGATTTGTCTAATTTTAATTTGCATCTTTTTCAGTGCGTGATTAATATTTTTAGATTTAATGAGGATTCCAGTGTCGTCTGCAAAGTATGCGTTAATGCTATTGTGATCTGTAGAATTGTTGGGGAAGTCAATGGTGTAAAAAAGGTAAAGCACTGGTCCAAGGACGCTACCCTGAGGAACTCCGGCTTCAATGGGTCTAAAAGTTGATGTTTCGTTCCGGACTCGAACTTGAAACCTTCTGTGTTGTAGGTAGTTTCTAATTAGTTTTACCAGCTTCCTGTTGATTTTAATTTTGAGTAACTTATAGATGAGTCCTGTATGCCAGAGTCTATCAAAGGCTTTTGATATATCCAGCATAAGGAAGGCGGTTTTTTCTTTGATGTGCATGGCTCTTCCAATAAATTCGAGGATTCTGAGAAGTTGTTTGACTGTGCTTAATTTTTTACGGAAGCCATATTGTTCATTAGGTAGTTTATTTAGGTAGACACTTATTCTATTGAGGATGATGCGTTCAAAAATCTTTCCTAGCGAAGAGAGGAGGCTAATGGGACGGTAGCTGCCGGTCATGACAGGGTCTTTTTGAGGCTTTTGAATGAGTATGATGGTTGCTTCTTTCCACTTCGCAGGAAAATACTGGTTTTGGAGGCAGTTATTGAAGATATCAGAGAAGTTGTTAATGATGTTGGGTGGAAGGGCCTTGAGCATTCTGTTGGTAATTTTGTCGTTTCCAGGGGATTTTTTCTTATTTAAATTCTTAATGATGTGATTTATTTCATTATTATCAGTTGGTTCCAGGTCCGGAGCATTTGGTGTATTTTTCATGTCTTCTTTAACAAAAGATTTAATGAGTTTTTCAAATTCTTCATTGGAGTCTGAGCCATTTGGAGTGTAATTGATGGTAAATTGCTTTTCCATATGATCGGCAAAAGCTTCAGATTTGTCCTTGTCAGTGAAAACAAGTCCTCTTTCTCCATGTAGTGGTCTATTGATGATTGAGTTATTTTTGAGATTTTTCGCAAATTTCCACATATCAGTGATGTTCATGTTGATAGAGTTCACTTTCTCTTCCCAGATGTTGTTCTTGTGGATGGCGCATTCTTCGCGGATTTCTCTTTGAAGTCTATTAATGGAGGTTTTAATATTGGGGTCCAAAGTATTTTTATAAATTTTTCTAAGTTTGTTCTTGATTTTAATTTTATATCTAGTGCTACTGGGAATGGATTTGTAGTTTCTGTCTTGTTTAATGGTGTTAGAAGCATTCTCGAAGGCTGTTAGGATGGTGTTGGTGATAGTGGAAACTTGATTGTCAATCTCTGTGATGTTTCTTGTGGTGGGGAACGAACCTTGGTCATTAATTAGGTTGTTGGTGAACAATTGCCAGTTGGTTTTGGTGATAGTGTGATCTTGAGTATTGAGGTGAGTTCCAATGGAGAAGATGACTGGGAGGTGGTCAGACGAGAGTTCGTTGATGACGTCGGCTGCCATAGAGAGATTAGTGTTGGTGAGAGCTATGTCAAGGATGTCTGGTCTATGAAGTGGAAAAACAGGATAGTAGGTCGGTTCGATGGGAGCGACCACCTTGATTCTGTGTTTAAGGAGGAGAGGTTGAATAGTGGTACCATTGGCGTTGTTATTGCGACAGTTCCATGCGGTAGACTTCGAGTTCAAGTCCCCCATCACAATGGTTTCAAGATTTGCAGGGAAGAGGAAATGAAGATCAGCATCAGTAATTTTTCTATCTGGGGGTTGTAAAGTGCTGTGATTTTGACGTGCTTCTTATTAGGAAGAGAAGTGATGATAGAAACTTCTTCGAACCCACTACTGCTACTGCTACTGTAGAGGGTGGCCGGAATATTTTTCTTGATGAGGAGTAATACACCACCTCCTTTATATTGTATTCTGTTGGTTTGGAAGGAGTTATAGTTGGCCATTTTGTAGTTATTAGTTCCATTTGCATGAGTTTCAGTGACGGCAATAATGTCAAGGTCGTGTTCGATAATAAAGTTTTTAAGTTCTTCCAGCTTGTGTTGTAGGTTGTTGGCGTTCCATGTGCACATCTGAAGTATTTTCCTGTTGTTTTGTGTATTAGACATTATTGGTAGTTGGTGATTGATTAATAGTGTTACTTGGAGTGTTGTTTAGAATTCCAGAGTTTTTTATGTAGTCTATGAGCAATTTTAGTTGGTTTAAGACTTCTTTTGCCTCATTAACTGTAGAATCAGCAGTGGCTTGGGCGTAGGTTTTGTTTTGCACAACAATTCCTTTGGTTATTTTGATGCCTGGTTGTTGGTTATTTTGCATGTTTTGTTTAGCTGCAGTAAAAATCCTGCACCCTCTATAATTAGCGGGGTGGTCGCCTCCGCAGTTAGCGCATTTGGCTGGAGTTTCTTTGGTTTTCGTGCAAGTTGGCGTGAGGTGGTTTTCGCCGCACTTGACGCATCTGGGGGTGTGGGAGCATAAGCGCTGTGAATGGTGCAACATTTGACAGCGATGACACTGTGTTGGTCCTCCTCTATTTTTATATGATTCTATTCGGACCGTGCAGTTGTTGATAAATCTGCAGCTGTAAATTTCTTTAGATTTTTCTGTCTTAGGCAAGGTAATGATAAACATTGGGAGTTTTTGGACATCCCCATTCCTTCTTCTGGTCATCTGATGGATAGCTGAGATGGTAAATCCGGAGTCAATGAGTTCCTCGGTAATGTCTTCTATAGGGGTGTCTATTGGCAGGTCACGTACTACCACGCGCAGTGGTTTTTCCTCCGATAATAGATAGGTATGATAACCTATTTTTAGGTTTTCGATGATTTTAATGGCAGCTCTGTGTGTTTCACTGTCATTGGTTTTTATTTTGATTTCATGTGCAGAATGTTTGGCACTATAGTTGCTTAGCTTGTTGGATTTAAAAGCTTCATTTAGTTCTTTCCAACTAATTGGCATCTCTTTAATGATTATAGGAGGAACCTTCCTGAATGGCTTGGCCAACTTTGGTGGTTCATTCACTGTAATTTGGGTATTAATTTGTTCCTGATTGCTAGGTTCCGCTACTTGATTGGTGGCACTGTCCTCCTGGAGGACTGTATCATTATCGGGCGGAGATGTTTCCATTTCTTCGTTGTTGGTGGTGTCATCATTAGTAGTTGGTGATTCAATTATAAGTTTTTTGGCAGCTTGGCTGTTATTTTCTTCGTTACTGTTTTTTCTTGATCTTTTTTGTTTTGATTTTTTGGCATTCTTTTCAAGAATCTCAAATCTGTTTTCAGTTGGGATTGTAATTTCTTCCCTAACATTAGATTTTGTATTGGTCAAATTTGGTGTGATATTCTTTGAGGGCTGTAGAGCCGAAGAGAATTTATGACACATATCATCAACTTTTGCAAGTTCATCGTTGGTGAATTCATAGGAGTTTCTGATTGAATTCAAAATTGAAACCACTTCATTTAAGCGATCAAAAAGGTGTTCTATCATAAGGACCTGAGTCGAACGCGACTCGTTTTCCCTCTCCGTGTTTTCCATATTTGCAAAGGAAATGATTGGAGGGAGCCCCCTAGCCAGGGGAGAACAAAAGCAGAATTAGACCACTCAGTGACCTTGAGACAAGGTGTGAGTAACTGGTCTGGAATAAAATGGAAAGGAAACCAGAAATTGACCTCAGGGACCCAGGACTTAGTTAGCTAGGTGTGAGTAGACGTATGTCATGGAGTAAAGACTACGTAGCGACGCCAGTGCCGCAAGAGAGCGAAGCTAGAGAATGAAAAAAGAGAACCTTCCCGCGGGAAGGCAAAACCAAGCGTTTGCATGAAAATTTAACATGGGAAAAATAACGTTTTATATTAATTTTCAAAACTGGTAGAAATTACTTTTACAGATTTGAATTTCATAATTGTTCCTATAGATTTCCTAAGTTTCTTATAACTATATTCAATAGTAAATATATTCGTGATTTAAAAATAAATTTATCCTTAAATTGCTTATATATAGAGAGAGACAAGAATTTTATAATTATGGAATGCATCTTAACTATAATGATTTAAAACTTCAATACAAATGCAATATATATATATATATATATATATATATATATATGTGGTGGGTGAACCACTTAATAGCTGACGTCACTATTTCAAGTGCCCACTTGAGATGGAGCTCGAGAGGCGCAACAGCTTCCCCAGTGAGCGGGGCAGAAGAGAAATTATTTAAAAGACGTGAAGACGTTCCTTTTTGATAGCAGCAAGACGACTGCTCCTGTCCCCCATAACTTTAAACTTGAACTTTAAATTTCAATCTATTAAGATGATTAATTGTAAATATCTCAAACTTGTATATATTTATATTTGTAAATACATGTTAATTAAATATTAGGCTTTGTATAAGAATTGTTAATTAGTTAATCTCGCCTTGGCCACTCCCCATCCCACAAAACTCAGAAGTGGGATTGAGTGAGATTGAAATGATTAGCTGGATTACAAAAATTTTGTAGTGATTGGAATAATTATCGCATCAGATAGTTAGAAGGATTTTCATTAGAAGAAGACGTTACGTTAAGCATCGGTTTGGAACGAGAGAAAGACGTGGATCCTCATCGAACATCTTTGAGAGGTACGTGAACATTTTTCAAAGTACATGATGATATTAAACGATATAAAAGAAATAAGCGTTGCATTGAAAAATTTTAAAGCAGATAAAATCACAATTTTGCATAGATTGATTTTTGATCATGATGGAGATAGATTAAATCGTAAAAGAATTAGAAATTTTGATGGTTTTGATTTTGATATCGAAAGTAATGAGTATCGAGACAAATTAAAAAATATAAACAATGAGTTTTCGCTTGGCGAACTTATTACTGCATCGAACATTTTAAATATTTCTTTTCAAGGATCCAAAGCAGAGCTCGCAGAAAGAATTTTGTCTCTGTTATGTGACCTTGAACTCTTAGCTCAAAACACTAAAGAGGATTCGGAAACTGCTGACTCGGAAAGTGAAGTGGAAGAAGAAATAAGTAGAAATGATTTTTCAATGCAATGCAATATAAGTAAAAAGAAAAGTGCATCTGACTATTTTAAGAAGAATGAAAATGTTTGTGAAAATGATTTTTATGCACATACTGTTATTCCAAGTGTTAATATTAATTATGAAGATATCGAAAGCACTATTACTAAATTTAATGCAGAATCACATGAAAATGTAATTAATTGGATTGATCATTTTGAGGATATGTCGAAATTATTTAATTTATCAGACTTACAAAAATTTGTTATGGCTAAAAGATCGTTAGGAGGAAATGCTCTATTATTCGTTCGGACAGAACCACAAATAAATTCTTGGAAAAAATTGAGACGAGCCTTGATCGATGAATTTTCGTTTGAAATAAACTCAGCTAACTTACATGAGCTTTTGCGTAAAAGGAAAATGCATGATTATGAATCTGTTCAGGAGTATTTTTTAAAAATGAAGGAGTTGTGCAATTGCGGTAAAATTGAAGAATCTGCCTTAATGCATTATGTTATTAATGGAATAAATGATAAACAAGAATACAAAATTGTTTTGTATGGATGTAAGAATTTAAGTGAATTTAAAGAAAAACTCAAAGTTTATGAAGTAATAAAAAGTGATTCTGTTAAAAGTAAAAATGCTTTCGATAAAACGAAAACAAAATATAATTCTCATTTTAAATATGATAATTTCGATAAAACGAAAACAAAATATAATTCTCATTTTAAATATGATAATTTCGATAAAACGAAAACAAAATATAATTCTCATGATAAATATAATAATTTTGATAAAACGAAATCAAAATATGAATATAGTAATAGAGTTAATTCTAAGAATGAAAATGTAAATAAAATAAGATACAATGATGGTTTTGGAAAAATGAAATACAGTGATTTTGATGATTGTAAAGATAAAATTTGTTTTAATTGTGGTGAAAAAAATCATATTTCTAAATTTTGTGAACATAAAGAGAAGGGTATTAAATGTTTTCGATGTAATAATTTTGGACATAAAGCTTCATTGTGTCCAGTAACTAATTCTAAACCTGAAGTAGCAACAATGAATGTTAATGTTAAAACAATACTGAATGATGTAATTATTAATAATTTGAATGTTAATGCATTAATAGATACTGGAAGCCAAGTAACTTTGATTCGTAAATCTGTCTTTGATAAATTAAATGTTGTAGAGTTATTTTCATTAAATTCTTCTCTAAGTGGTTTTGGTAAATGTGTTGTAAAGCCGTTGGGCTATTTTAAGGGAAATATTAAAATAGATGATTTTAAGTGTGAAGAAGATATTTATGTGGTTGAAAATAATGTTATGTCATATGATGCCATCATAGGAATGAATGTACTAATGCAGGGTGAAACCTTAATTAATGAAAACGGAATTAAGATTAAAAATAAATATCAATGTGTAAAAGAAATTAATACTTTATCAATTCTACCTGTTGATTTAACTTTTAATGAAGTTGAACTGAACATTGAACCTAGTATTCCAAAAAATTTAAATATAAGTTGCAACAATTAGTTTCGAGTTATGTACCACATAAAACAAAATCAACTAATGTTCAATTAGATATTTTGTTAAAAAGTAATGAGCCTATATCTAATCAACCCCGTAGATTACCATTTTCAGAGAAAAAGATAGTTGAAACTCAAATAGATGAATGGTTAGAACAAGGTATAATAGAACCCAGTTCTTCAGAATATTGTAGCCCAGTAGTAATCGTAAAGAAAAAAGACGGAACACCTCGTTTGTGCATAGATTATCGGAGATTAAATAAAGTAATTGTAAAAGATAGATTTCCCCTCCCATTGATTGAAGATATATTAGATAGATTGCAGGAATCGTGTGTGTTTAGTACAATTGATCTCAAGAATGGATTTTTCCATGTAGATGTAAAGAAGGATAGTAGAAAATACACTTCATTTGTAACTCATGAAGGACAGTACCAATTTCTTAAGGTTCCTTTTGGACTGTGTAATTCCCCAGCCGTGTTTCAAAGATTTATTAATACTATTTTCCGACCACTGATTAATGATGGTATTGTTTTACCTTATATGGACGATATAATTATTTTGTCTTCCTCAACTGAAGAAGGAGTCGAACGGCTTGAAAAAGTCTTAAATCTTGCGAGCGAATATGGATTAGAAATAAATTTTAGAAAATCCCATTTTTTGAAGAAGCGCATTGAATTTTTAGGCCATATCATCGAAGAAGGGAAAATATTTCCATCTACTTTGAAAACTAAAGCTGTGCTTCATTTCCCTGAGCCACTTAATTTGAAACAGGTCCATAGTTTTTTAGGATTGACTGGATATTTCAGGAAATTTATCCCAAAATATTCCATTATTGCTAGGCCATTGAGTGATCTTTTGAAGAAAGATAGGAAATTTAAATTTGGTGAAGAGGAAAGAAACTCTTTTAATCAATTAAAGTTAATTTTAGCTCAAAAACCTGTGTTAAGTATATACAACCCAAATTACGAAACTGAACTGCATTGTGACGCCAGCATAGAAGGATATGGAGCTATTTTATTACAGAAATCCCCAAATGATAAAAATTTTCATCCCATCTATTTTATGAGTAAAAAGACAACAGATGCCGAAAAGAAGTATTCCAGTTACGAACTTGAAGCTCTTGCAATTATTGAAGCGTTAAAAAGATTCCGCGTTTACTTATTAGGAATTCCATTTAAAATTGTCACTGACTGTTCCGCATTCGAAAAGACTATGCAAAAAAGAGATTTGTCAACTCGTGTTGCTCGTTGGGCTTTATTGCTCCAAGAATTTAATTATAGTATTGAGCATCGCTCCGGTACAAGAATGACTCATGTTGACGCACTAAGCAGATCCCCTGTAAACATATTTTGCATCTCAAGCGATAATATCATACCGAAATTAAAATCAGCCCAAGATAATGATGATGAAATAAAAACGATAAAAGAATTATTAAAAATCTCTAGTTATGAAGATTATTTTGAGAGAAACGGAGTTCTTTATAAATTTGTTGATGGTAAGGAGTTAGTGGTTGTGCCAAGAAGTATGCAGATGGAAATTATTAGAAGTGCGCATGAAAAGGGACATACCGGAATCAAATATACAGAGAAAAGCATAGAGGACCATTATTTCATTCCCAAACTTAAACAGAAAGTAGAAAATATCATATCTAATTGCGTTCACTGTATTCTTGTAAATCACAAAAGAGGAAAGAAAGAAGGCTTATTACACCCATTGCATAAAAATGACGTACCACTATACACATACCATATTGATCATTTAGGACCTTTAGAAAGCACACATAAAAATTATAAGTATATTTTAACAATTATAGACGCTTTTACTAAGTTCGTTTGGATTTTTCCTACGAAGACCACAACATCTGCTGAAGTCATTTCGAAATTAGAAACTCTAAAATCAGTCTTTGGAAATCCCTACCAAATTATTTCTGATAGAGGTACAGCTTTTAGCTCTGGTGAATTCAGAGATTATTGCTCTAAAGAGAATATTAAACACCATTTAATAACCACTGGTTTGCCAAGAGCTAACGGACAAGTTGAGAGGATCAACCAAACAATCACATCAGTTCTTTCAAAGCTATCTTTAGAGAATCCAGCTCAGTGGTATAAACTTACGAACGAACTGCAGCAGACGATTAATTCAACATATCAACGAAGCATAGATACCACACCTTTTGAGTTACTTTTTGGTACGAAGATGAACGTTGGAGGTATTGGTAAGCTCCAAGAAATGATTGAAAAGGAATTTCAAGCTAATTTTGAAGCTCAAAGAGATGAACTCAGAAAACATGCTAAACAACAAATTTTCAAGATCCAAGAAGAAAACAGGAAAACGTATAATTTAAGAAGAAAAGAGCATCAATCTTATGGAGTTAACGATTTGGTCGCTATTAAAAGAACTCAGTTTGGACCCCACTTAAAACTGAAACCAAAATATTTAGGACCATACAGAGTTACTAAAGTTAAAGGAGGCAACACCTATGATGTAATCAAAGAAGGAAGTCATGAAGGACCTAACGGTACCACGACTTGTGCTGAATTTCTAAAACCCTGGTACAGTATGCCAAAAGACGAGGATGTTATGCAAGTTGGAGTTAAATTAAAGTTGAATTGTGCTGAAGGATAGTCGGAAGTCCAACTGACTATAATGAAGCTAAAAGATATACTGACTCATTTCTTTATTTCAGATCTAAGAAGATGAATATAAAATTTGTTTCTTTTCAGAGAATTATTCTGTTCTGCTTGTTTCTTTCCCTGTTTTGCTGTTTTTCTTTTTATGTATTTGCAGTGTCGTCTGGAGGGCCAGCCGATTTCAGGACGGCCGAACTGTGGTGGGTGAACCACTTAATAGCTGACGTCACTATTTCAAGTGCCCACTTGAGATGGAGCTCGAGAGGCGCAACAGCTTCCCCAGTGAGCGGGGCAGAAGAGAAATTATTTAAAAGACGTGAAGACGTTCCTTTTTGATAGCAGCAAGACGACTGCTCCTGTCCCCCATAACTTTAAACTTGAACTTTAAATTTCAATCTATTAAGATGATTAATTGTAAATATCTCAAACTTGTATATATTTATATTTGTAAATACATGTTAATTAAATATTAGGCTTTGTATAAGAATTGTTAATTAGTTAATCTCGCCTTGGCCACTCCCCATCCCACATATATATATATATATATATATATATATATATATATATATATATATATATATATATATATATATATATATATATATATATATATATATATAAAGACCATTAATAATTATTTATAAGAATGAATTTAAATTATGAAAATTTAATAATTATATGTATTGTCGGAATTGAAAGTATTGTCGAAAATCATTTTTGTGGATTTCAATAGTACATTTGACTCCAAAATAAATTTTATTAGTTTATTATTATAACTGTACATTCAGCAATAAATTTATTTTAAAATCAGAGAATATATATTTATCTTTCTTAAATTGCATATAAAAGAAAACAATTTAAAAGAAATAAATTTGAAAGCTTATACTACTTTACAAAAGTCATTTGTAACTATATTCATTTATATCTTCAAGTTCATTATGAAACATATATATATGTATATATATATATATATATATATGTATATATATATATATATATATATATATATATATATATATATATATATATATATGAAAAGATTAATAATCAGTTATTTATAAGAATGAAATATAAAGGAAATTGTGTTCTATTTCATATTTTATTGTTGAAATATTAAAAAAAATATTAAAGCTAGTTTTTCTAACCATATAGTTACTTATTTATAAGAAAAAATACCAAGTTTACAATCACGAATAAATATTGTAAAAAAATATTTTATTCGACAAGTATTGCAATTTAGATGACAAACTAAAAAAATCAAGCTATAGAAATAGTTGTTTTAAAGGAATATAAATTGCAATTTGTAAATTGTTGTTACTAAGTTTACGATAATTACTGTAGTTTAAACAATACGGTAATGTCTGTAGTTTATGGTAATTTATTCACTTCAAATTTTTAATTAATATTTTGCCTCGTTAAAATTTTCTCTAGCAAAATTCTTGTCAGATTGTTTCTTTTCCAGTATTATAACAGCTGAACTTTTAATGTGTACCAGATGTTTCACTTTATTTTTAAAAATAAAATAATTCACAGAATCGTAATTACAGAATCTTTCGGAGCTTCTTCTACCTAACATTTGATATTTCAGAAGGTAAAACACTTAAAAATTAAAAGTTACATATGATCCGGTTATTTCGGTAAAAAAAGTAATTTGTTTCTACATTTAAAAATTATTTTATATTAGATTCATTTCAACTTTATTTCAATCAAAGCTTGGTATAACTTGCAATAAGCTGAATTTTCTAAGTTTGCCTTCTATTTAAAATATTTTTAGTTCGAATAAGAAACATTTGTTGAACTTTGCAGAAGTTTCAATTTCAAAATTTATTCATTTTTTAGCCTAATTTTAACTCTTACTTAAATTACTCTAACATACCTTTAATGGTCGTATGATTCTCATATGATAAGATTTTCTTTTGTCTACTTTAAGAGAATCAAATATTGTTTTACTTTATGCTTTATCGCGAGTATCATTGATTTATTTTCGTGATCCTAACTGAATACAATCTCACAAGAAATGAAGTGAAAAAAACTGACTTATTATGTTGTATTATTTTCGTAAATAAAACATATTCTGAAGTAAAACACACAGCATAATCACAATACCATGAATAAACAAGTCCTTAAGTTATTTATTTTACAAAAAAAAAATTTAAATCTATAATACCAGAATTTTTGTTTTAAATCAAAGAAATATTTTTAAACAAGAGACTTTTTAAAAAGAAGTTTAAATTCGTTAATACATTTCTAATATATTCTCAAACATTTAGGATAAATTTAAGCAATATTAATAACTTCCATAAAATCTCAACGTTTAGCAATCTTATTTTTCTTTTCAGAACTGTTAAAATTTTAACTATTTTCAATTTCAAATAACATATTTCTTTTAATAGCAGAACAATTAGAAAAAACATTACATTCACATTTACAATTAATTAAAACATTATAAAGAATTAAGAAAATTATTTTATCATTTTTGATTTTAAATAAAAATTCTTATACAGTGAGTGTAAAAAGTATTCGTACAGTACGACAATTGATTTAAAAGAGATCAGTTAATAAAAATTATAAACATAAATTCTATTTTAATTAATTATTAGTTATTTTACTTACTTTTAATATAAATTTAAATATGTAAGCATGTTTAAAAATTTATGAAATATAATTCCTAAATACTACTTTGAAGCTTTCCCATAATATCTCATAAAATATAGCTTAACACTTCAAGTATTTGAAGTACAAAATGAATATTAATAGAAAAATCAAACTAAAATTATTAAGTGTAGTTAGATATTAAGTTCAGTATAAAATGTATGGTCGTATATGACCATACATTTATGAATGTATTACGTACATGTATGAGCTAAAGAGCAAAAGATGATAAAATATATGAAACACTTCTTAACTACTTAAAAAATTCTAACATAAATATCATTATTTGCTATAAAAGAAATCAATGTAGCACAAAAGTTAATAAAAAAATGAAGCAAAAATTAAAACCAAATATTTTTTGGTACTTCTATATTTTCCATTCACTTTTAAAGTGCTATTTTCCAATCAACAGGCAAAGATACACAGAAAAATGATCAAATAGCATATATGGAATTCAAGATCCTTATCTGAATATATACTCACATACTCTGGTGCAAATTATGAATGCAAAAATATTACTGAAGACATGTTTTTGAAAAATATATTAATAAACAAACGAAAGTACCACAAAATTATAAACAAAAACAATTTTTAATCAACTTCACTGTATTTTGAAAAAAAGATTTATAAAATTGGGTTCATAAAACAAAATTTATAAGCCAAATGTTTTTTCCAGTCCCAAATCCAAGGCAAGGCCCATAATAAAAGTTCTCACTTTATTTACTGAGAAATTTTTAAAACTTCCACAATCTTGTGACGATATGGTTTTTTTCCTCAAACCAGCACATTTTAGAAATGTAATAATGATTTAATCGATAAAACAAATTTTACGAATTTACAGATTATCTTTTTCAAAACTAAAATGAATATAATAAATATATGTGACTTGTAGTTTTAAAATTTTTAAGCAAGTTGCATGAAAACAGTTTTATAAAATTTCTCATCCTACAGTTTTGTAAATTAGGCATTCATGATAAAGAAGATTGGAGAAAACTTTGAAATATTGGACGATAATATTGATTATTCAATTTCCTAACGCGGCAAAATATTCAAGGGGAACGAAGCTTTTTTTATCAAAATAAAATTCTTGTTTGATACCAATATATTTGTTAGTTCATTTGTCGCTCATTTTTCTGCAAACGAATGAAATTCTAGACTTGTATCTACAGTTTAAATTAGATTCCGAGTTACTGTAAATATCTATGTTCATAAGTGGGACTCGAGTCCATAAGATGTTAAATTGATGGCAAGAACGCTTACCACTAGAACACCAGTTTGGCAGAATAACAATACAATTTCAAATAAGAGAATGTACAAATTGTATTCCCACTTCACACATAACTGAATTTTTCAAAGAATGAAAAATAAACAAAATTCATCTGTATTATATTTGATAGGCTCCTTATAATTTACAAATTGTCAATGAGAATATTCAAAATATTAAAAGAATACAATTTTAATCACCTCTTATGGATATTACGTGCATAACTAATAGAGTTATAGTTACAGATAAGGTAAAAATATCTACAAATATGATATTAAGACAAAAAATTCGTTTTGGCAGAAACATATAATTAATTGACTTTAATTATTAAATTTATATTGTAATTAAATTCGCCAAACTTATTTTGAAATTCAAGACTTCAGTGTAAAATTCATTATGTTGATGCTATTCATTTCACAACTCTAATGACTTTATAATTCAGTTATTGTGTGACCGTTCTAGCAACATAATTTATGAATTTTCCATATTTTTTAATATGCAAAGGCAAATGTTTCAATAAATAAACAAATGTTGAAAAAAATCAAATATTATTTTCATTTTTGGTTGATTTAATTTAGGGATTCTTTTCTATTTCATTTAATTATGCGTTCTTTTTTTCTGCTACAGAATTTATAAATACATGAAAAGCATTAAAATCGTTTAGTTTTAAAATTTTTGCAGAAAATGTATTAAATTTTTTATGAATTTCTAGTATGAATAATAATTGAAGGATATTTGTATCACGCTCCTCTTAACGGTAATGTTCCTCTTATTTTCATATTTATATAAATATTTATTTATGAATTTTTCAACTTTGATATTGAAACTACGTACAGTAGATGCACGTTTTTTCGAACCTGTCATCTACGAACGCTCCCGTTTTCACGAACTACTGGTTAGTCCCTACCCAGACATTGACATTATGATAATTTTAACTCTTATTTACGAAATAAAATTCTAAAATCTTTTTCTGCAACTTCCGTTTCTGATTTATTTTTAATTTTCTCACTTGATTTCCTTTTTATATAACACCCGAGGACATAATTCACTCCTGCACAACAGAACTGTAAGTACAGACAATCTAGCCTTTCTGTTAACAATAGTCAAATATACATGGGTATCAGACTTTTAATGAAAAAGAATTGTGGCGCTGAGTTTCGATTCCTGTCCTCCCATGTACGTAAGTACATATAGAAAGGGGAAAGAAACTCTTGACTCACCACCGTACATGAGAAAACAAAAAGGGGAAAACCCTTTTTTAAAGCTTGAGCTCTCTAGTTCTGTAGCAGGTTTAATTTCATTTGAACTCAATTTATGAAGTTTTGTTTGTCGAATGGGAGATTGAGGTGGTTCCATCGAGGATTTGTTGCGTTGAAGAAGTGTTTATCAGTTGAAGTAAAAAAAAAGAAATATTCTAAAAATAGACGAATAAATATTAAATAAGATAAAAATACAAAAAAAATGGAATTCTAAAGAACAGCTTTTGGAACATTTAAAAAATATCCTTGTTAAAAGAACAAACACTTCCACCAAGTGTTTCCCATCGAAAATATAGTAGAAAAGCATTATATCCTAAACTGAAAATGTTTTTGTTAAACTGACAAAAGTGATGGAATGGATAGTTCTGTTGATGGTAATGCTATTAAAGAATGGGAATCAGAATAAAAAGTTTTTTAGGTATCCGCCTACATTGAAAAGTTGATTTTCGACTACAAGTGTACAATTTTTTTGTTATTTCTGAATCTAGTACTCAGAACTTTCCAGTTTCAAAAACATATTTGTATTATTGCACTTCAAATAGAAATTAAATTAAGGACATTTTAAAAAATGCGTTAAGTCGTTTGAAAAACGAAACGCGAAGTTGCATTTTGAAACCGCAAGTGGTAAAGAAAAGTGTGATATTTTATTATTTTTTTTAAATTTATATATTGTCTATAATACTCTGATCAATCGCCGCAATATTCGGCTTATACATACGGAAAGAAAAATGGCAAGATTATCATAATCACAAGTGTGATTATCACTTCCCCGGTGATTTTCTCAAAACTTTGTTTTTTAGTAAATCTTTGTTTTTTTAGTAACCCTCCCATCTTTAAAACAATATGTCAAGTAATAATGAATATGCTTGTAATGAAACTTGGCATTCATATTTTAACTGTTATTATCTATGAAAAGAAGCAGAATATTTAATATTTGCATGAAGAACTTTTTACTTACACCTATTTTCAAAGGAAATGTACAGTAAAATTCCGTAAAATATCCATATTGTCGTTTATTTTTAACCACATTTTCTTTATCAGTGATTTTTTTTATTTCAAAAACTTTTGGCTTATAATTCTTATGCTCAAATTAAACTATGATTGATGCATTGCAATTTTCTGTAGATTTTGTTAGCCATTTTGTTAAAATTTCCCAGAAAATAACTGATTTCACAAAAAATATGCTATATGTAATTAATTACCTTTGCATGATTACTTAATAATTTTATGAATAATAAATTAATTTTTATATTTATCTGAAAACAAGATAAAACAGAAATAACTTTTAAGAAATAGTTGCCTCGAACGTAAATTTGAATCTTATTTTGCACGTGCGCGCATTTTAAATAATTCTTTCTATTAATAGTTTATTCATAAAGAAAAATAGTTTGGTTAAAAAAAGAGATTTTAATAATCCAATGCGTTATTATTCTATTTTATGAATTTTCAATTTTAAGAACTATTTCATCGTTCCCTACGAGTTCTAAAGAACAAGTCCCTCCTTTATTTATATTTTAAAAAGTACAAATTAATTCCCGTTTAGTTTAGAACAACAAGCATTAGTAAAGGCCAATTTTTGAGTATTTAGTTAGACTGTAATTTTGTTTACTCAGAAATATTGAGGCTGAGAGTTCAAATTTTAATAAAACATAGTATTTAAATAACTTTACTGAAAAAGTGCTAAAATATTCATTATATATCTGCTCATTATTTATTTCATCATAACACGAATTATATTTCATTCTTTTAAATGATGATAAACATTAAACAATGAAGATAAGTAGACAAAGAGTTCAAAGCATCTAGTTTAACTGATATTGTGTTAATCGTATTAAATGGTACTAAATTAGTAAAACGTTCTATTCATTTTTTACGAGTATTCATATAATATTTTCGTTGATAATTCACAAAAAAGTTAAATTAAAACTAAAGCATTGATTAAATATTTTGTTCTAGGAAGAATATGATTTAAAATATTTGTCAACTATATGGAGGACAGAAGAAATGTACTTATTTACAAGTTTTTCAACTTGCGTAAAAATCATTGCTCAACGAGACACACTATCAATTAATTTCCACAATTACATAGTTCTGTCAATATTTAGATTCGATATTTAGAAACAATTCAATTTTTTGTTTATAAAATAGTACAATGGTCATTATATATGAATATCCATTGAGGATCTGTGATTCTGTTTTTTGTAATTAAAATATAGACATAGGCTCTTGAATCTTTCAATAATCAATCCAGTTAGGAGATATTTGAATGATTATTTCTGTCAAATAGCAGCTAACTTCGAAGGAAGATTAGAAATAATCAACGTCATAAACATCTCTCTCGCAGATGAACAATTTTTTCTAAGTGACATTGCCAATAAAAAGAAACGATATTGACAATTCCATTGCAAAGTTTTTTTAATCTAAATGTCATACTTCTCTAAATTCAATTTAAATGTCCAATCTAATTGTAATGTAAAATTGAATGTGTGAAACACAAAGAGAGCAGGACCATTCCATCTATTGACAACAGACTTCGCCATTCGATCCAAATGGCATAACTTTTTTAGATAACTTAAAATGCAAGAAATATGCCATTTGGACTGAGTATGATAAAAAAAAGTTTTTGTTGTTCATTCAGAGTAATAATTTTTATGTATTGCATTGCATTTATGAAACTGCGATCAAACAGTTGTTTGCTGTTTAAAGTGTGATTTAATAAGTAAATTCCAAAAATGAGATTTTGGTTATTTGATGATAAGGATACATTAGGCTGTAAGAACATTTAAAATTCTGATTTCAAACACAAAGTTGTTACTTGAACCATAATTTTGCAGTTACAAATTGAAATCTTCTACATGTATTCTAATTCTTCAATGTTTATTGTTAATTTTTTAATGACCATAGACTAATAATGAATCTTTATGGGGAAACATATTTTAGTTTTCTTATACATTCCGGTTTTTAGTCAAGGAATTTTCTCAAATAAAGTAGGGTGTGTTTTCAGATATTTTTGTATGCAAACACAGTTATACGTAAAAAGATAAGTTATGTTAACATTAAAAAAAACTATAGCTCAATAGTGGACAAATTATACATTATTTTGGCTTTCTTTATGTTGCTTTCTAATAAAAAATCATGAGAAATAGCAGCTGGAAAATAAATGCTCATTATAACTGATTAAATATTCACACTGGCAAAGGAAATTTTTTAAATTATTGTTTGTTAAGAACTGTGTTGTTTAGCTCGCTAAATATCCAAATTCAAAGCAATTCTTATGGGCTTCTAATCATTAAGATAAAACGTATTTAGGAAGATTTAAAACAATGCATATAACTTCTTTCCACCAAGACTACTACATAATAAAATCCACATTTGGCACTATTTTCAAAAAATGTCACCAATGGCGAAATTACAAGATTTCTAAATGAAATATATCTAAAAAGCAGTAACCCTCCGAATCTCGCCAAATCAACAAGTCGCGGTAATATCGTTGTTTTCAAAATCCTGATCGTGCTTCATTTCCAACTTTGAATATTGCAATGCCGAGCTATTTTAAATATTAAATATCAATCATTTTATTACGTTTATTTAGTAAAGACAAAGAAAAAAAGGCTACAAACCTAACTACGCATATAATTTACATATTACCAAACAAATTTAAATCTCTAAAAGTCAATATTATTATTCGTAATCGGACAATAAAGTATAAAATAAAAGGAGTAAACACATTTTAAAAATACACCGTATATAACAAAACCAAGCAGATATTCATAGCTGCGTTATAAATCTAAATCAAAAACATAAATAACATACATTTTTATGAAAATTCGAGTATCTAAGCCAGGGATGGGCAAATTTTTTCTGTCACGGGCCAAAAATTGGGGGGTAAATATTGGCGGGCCAAGATAAATTTTTCTAAAATTTTAAAAACAATATATAAGTTTTTAAGTAAGTTAATGAGGTGAGTAAAATTGTGATTTCTCTTATAAAAGTGCTTTATATGGAGGTTCGAAGTGAATTGTACTGATTCTAAGGAATGAAGCTAAATGCTTATCAGTCAGTCTACTTCTGAAATGATTCTTTCTAAGGTCCCTAGTTGAAAACGGTTCATAGTTGTTCGCATATGTAAGATGAAGCAAACATAGCACTAATTTTCTGTGCGTGAGATATTAATATAACTATAATTAACAAAGAACTTCCGCTTTTAACACTAATGATTACAGCTGTCTGTGTTTGCCTATTTCTGTTTTCTATGATAAAAATAGAGAAAGTAAAAAGATCATCAATCCTTTGAAAAAATAAATAAAGCAGAAAATTTAAACAAAGTAGAAAAAGAGATGGATATATAGTATATATAAATCAGATTTTTTTCTAATTTCCGTCGAACCAATAAAATTAAAATTCTATCCGTGGGCCGCATAAGACCATCCAGGGGGCCGTAGTTGGCCCATCCCTGATTTAAACAAACAGCGGTAAAATCGTAGTTTTCAAAATCCCACGCGATCGAGCTCTAACTTTGAAACTGCAATATCGCGTTATTTTCGATTTCAAATACCGATTATTTTATTGTATTAACTTAGTAAATATAATAAATTATTTTATTAATATTACTTAGTAAAAATAGAATTAAAGGCTAAAAACTTAAATACACATATTTTATATATTACAAAACAAACATAAATATAAAAATCTATGCTATTCTTACTTGGACAATAAATAATCATTACCAATTTTTTTAATTTTCTTTCGATTAATCAAAAACATTAATTTAAAAAAAATATCGTATATAATAAAACTAAGCAGATATAAACAATTGCACCGTAAATCAAAAACGTGGGATTTTAAAACTTGGCAGTGACGCCCATCTTAAAATAACAAGTTATTTTAGTTTTAATTTATCGAGTTATACATTTCAACAAGAAACATCTCAAATATTTCTACACTATAGTTAGTAAATTACACATATTTTAAAAAGTAAAATATAGTAAATTAAATAGAATAACGCAAACTAAAAATAATCTAATCAACTTCCCTAGCGCTCCAAATTTAAAAATAAATATTTTAAAGCAACACTCAACAATATAAATTAAATTTCGATACTATAATTTACATGTTAAATAACTTAAAAAATTATAACATCGAATAAACTTTTAAATTGAGCGAAAATAAACAAAAATTCGCAAGTGTAGCCATTAATAAATATAAACTTAGATAAAAAAAATGGACAGCACAAGCTCAAGATTTAAACTATAACGAATCATACACTTTGTAATACGTCATAGAATCGCCTTATGTTTACATTTGTCACTCATATAGACTCATTGGGTGAATCCTATATCTCAAACTTTATCGTTCTCCCAAATGACGCCAAACATCATCAATCTCGTCAAACCACCGCGTTAGACTAAAAGATAAAACGGCGAATACTTTTACAATATTTTGCGGGTATTTTTCCTAAATACATTTTCATCTCTGAGTGTACCCTTTGGGTATTATGAACACATAATTATTGTACTTAAGAAAATGACGCATACCATTTTAGCATATTTAGTTACCGTCATATTATTCACGTGAAAATGTACTAAATTAACAATTTATTTCTTTTTTTGATTTATTGGTAGCTTCCATTATGATTCAAATAATTATCTTGAAAGTTAATAATAAAAAAATTAATAATTAATTAATTAAATGATTCAAAACTTAAAATTTTCTCATTTTTTTAAACATGCTTCTTTTTTGTAATTTTATTACTTTTTTTTAGTGTGTGTCTAGCATGCGAGAAATTAATAATGCGAATTTTTTACAGAGTGAAATTTATACATTTATAAAAATTAATGTATTAATATAAACTAACTGCATTTTTTATAATTGAACTATATCATATTAATATTAGGGTTCCGACAATTATTTGCATATAAATTCTCAAATTACTATTAATAGTAAGAATTAATCCACTTATGATCATATTTCTTATAATAAATTCGTAAACAAAACTAACACACATTAATGTAAAATGTCGATTCTAAAATACAATGGTGATCTTACTTTATTCTAGAATTTTATAAATAGTTTGAAATTGCTGTCAGTAACAATTTTCCGTTAATTAAAATTGAAAAATCCTGTCAAGTTGGATCTGCTTTCCAGGTTTCGTACTTTTTGATGACGAACTCTTTTCCTCTGATGAAAGATTTATCGAACAGTTTTTCAATTGAACAAAGAACAATTTAGAATCTTTAGGTATCATGTCGGAACCATATGAAAGTCTTATATTACCAGTTATTTTTAAACTGTAACTAAATGATATACACTCAATACTTTTAATAAATGAACTCACAAGTCATCGACGCAGAAGTACAAATTTATGAAATTACCCAATTGCCATTTTCGTAAAGTATACATGCATACAAACCATTGTTGAAAACAGCGCGGACAAAAGGAACGACAGCTACTGAGATCCTCAAAAAGATGTTAATTGCGCCCTCTTTCCCAAAGATTTGAACTATGATTTCATAAAAACTTTTGTTTCTATCTTTTTTTACACTTCAATTTAAAACTTTTCAGTCTAAATTTCATACATTGAGATGAGCCAAATGTAAGGTACATTTTATATTGATGAAAAATTATAATCGTTTTGCTTATGTTCATTTGTGAAAATGAAAGTAGTCAACAAGATGAATGTTTATTGTTGTTATTACAACTTTTATTCCCATATTAATTTCATTGAAATTAATTAGAAACTTACCATATACTGTTAGGTTGGAAGTACAGAGACGCAGAATTTTTAATTTAAGCTCAAATTCTGAGAATACCGAAACAAATTTTCAAGAGAAGTTGCAATTCCAAGACCATCTGAGCATACCACAGCAACTAAATCATAGTTTTAATTGCAATAAAAACTCACATGAATTCGAGAAATAAACAAATTAATATAATGGAGTTTCAGGGTCGTTGAAAAAAGGGAATTTTTAGAGATATCTAATGTCTCAAAAGATATCACTTTTCTTCTGAATGCTAAATTAAAATTTCACCTTTTGAGTTTCGTAATGAACTAACTATTAATAAATAATTTCGTAATGTAAATATCTCCAAAATCTTGAGTATTGTGCTAATGTTAAGCAAGATGAAATTAAATTATAATCCTATTAGACTATTTAATAAGTACTATAATAAGACTATTTCTATATAACTATAATAAGACTATTTCTATTCATAAATAGGCTTGACAGATTTCAGAAATGTTCTACCGGAACATCAGAATATTCCCAGCTTCGAGTGGAAGGATGAATGGTATGAATAAATGTGTTTACTGATTATGAAACTCTACGAGAGGTAATTGTAAAGGCGATGCAAGCATATAAATTTAAACACTTTTTCTTCCATGTTAATACTGATATGTTAGCTAAGTAAGAAGAAACATTTTGAATGGGAAATAAAAATTTGAATGTTTAAATTTACTCTTCATTAACAAAATCTTTTTTTTTAATCTTGTAAAAATTTTTATAAGCAAGTTTGATAATAATTTTACATGCCTTGACACATGTTCTTGACATTTGTTTGGTATACTTCTTTATTGTAAGTATTATTCCCTATATTCGAATTGTGACCTTCGAAATCTTGAAAGTTATGTCATTTGGAATATTACTTCTTCTGAAAATAACTTGCAGCGACTCATGCGATATTCTAAAGATTAATGTATTTCCTTTTGAATGATAGTTTTAAATTACTGTCAGTAGATGGCGCGGTGCCCAACAGCGTCATGTGATAATTATATATTTTCAGAAATTATGTATTTAATAATGTAATTTAATCTAAATATTGTGAAATTCAGGAAATAAAGTATTTAATAAAGAACCTAAAAATTTTTGTGCTATATCGAATGAGATCAATTTATATATGGCTATGTGTATAATATAAAATCTTTTTCAAATTCTGAATGATATTGGTGTCACCCATTAGTTCTCAACAAAAATACTTTTATTAAGGAAAACGCGCGCGCGATAATTGATATCAATAATATTGTTGAATTCATAAAGTTACTAAAATGTTTCAATTTCTTTTATAGAAAAAGGGATTTAAACAGATTAGAAAAATACAATTTAGTATTCAAAATAATATAAATTTTACAATATAATATATGCTTGTATTCTAAATTCAATTACATATAAGAACAAATATTTATTTAAAAGTACATTAAATTCACATTGAATGTTCAACATTTTCTTCATTTGCTTTCTTTTTTTTTAAAGAAAATATAGATTTAACCCACAGAAAACTTACTAAGTTTATTGATATATTCTAATTTCCTTTGAGAAGATCTGAGGAAACATTTAAGTCCTTATTTATATGAATAATATATTAATTATTCATTTCTCAAATGAATACATTAAATGTGAAAAGATAAATTGATTATTAATCACAGTGGGTTAGATTACCCGACGGTTCTTGGATTATAAGATTTTGCTTCAATACACTTTTGGCAAAAGACTAGGATTATTGAACTCTGTAATCTATATTCCTTTGCTATAATCACCATCATCTTTCTAGAGTGAAGGAGTCCGAATTCAGTTATTGCTCTTAAAATTTTTAGTTAATGTCATTTATTTGAAATTTATATTATTATTATATTTTTTAAAATTACA
The DNA here is from genome assembly GCA_037975125.1 of Latrodectus hesperus. Taxonomy (NCBI): domain Eukaryota; kingdom Metazoa; phylum Arthropoda; class Arachnida; order Araneae; family Theridiidae; genus Latrodectus; species Latrodectus hesperus. Next base: position 74,615,702 of record CM075855.1, on the reverse strand, counting down.
ATGCAAACATTTTGCTACATATTTTAAATATTACTATTATATATATGATGCATAGAACTCGTAAAATTAGTCTTCCATAAAATCTGAGCTCATATCTCGTCTTCTTTAGCCTTTTGATATATATATATATATATATATATATATGATATACAGGGCCCACTAAAGACCCACCGAGTACATGGGATATACGTGCTCGTTAAATCTGTGGAAATGAAAATCCTTGAGGTTGGTTGTTTAGCACTTACCATGGGTGCAATGGTCTGCAGAAAATTCGCTTCCCCTTCAGATCAATGTCAAAATTGAGGGAGTGAATACTCTGGTGGCCCCGTCTATCGAAGGAGTTTAGGGCAACGTCGTACTTTCACCTTCGTGGTGCTCTGGTTAAACGAAACACGCATCCTATTGACTTAAATTCGCATAGCCAACGGCATAGCGAGCTTGGCTTGACTAAGTGTCAATAAGTAACAACAAAAGATATTGATAAAGAAATTAAAGACAATCAAACTTTTAAATGGATTGAATTCGTTACAATAGCTGTTTTTCTTTTCAAAAACAACCCTTTTATTTCAAACTTTGAACGTATTGTTAAGTTATGATTATTCGTTTACTACAAACACTTTACTGGTATACCTGAATGGTTAAACATCACATTCTGAAAAAAGAGTTTGCTTTTTGGATTATTGTGCAGCAGAAAAAATTATTTAAGGAACATAATAAGTAGAATAAACAGCACCATGATGTTATTTGTCTTATTATAATACCTGTCTCATTATAACAATAGTCTCATTTAAAAAAGAATTAAAAAATTTTAGAACTTTCCTTTTGTCTTAAGAGAGGAAATGGAGCGGAAAGACAACAGCCGTCTTAAATGCAAAATTGTCTCACTTGCCATTATTTACAAACACTCGCGGGAAGTTTTCACCACTGGTCATTGGGTACAGGTGACAAGCACAGTGTAGTGACATTGAATATATAATTAGTTATCTACGCACACACACACACATATGTATAATAGAGTATTATAACCCAACACCTAAAACATACATCATAGAGTAAATACAGATATATAGTACTCTCACGTATTATACCGTTGAGCATTTTCGCATAATATACGTCCCTCCAAAGTGATAAATTTTAATTTTGCTTTTAAATTGAGAAGGAAAAAACAAAGCAAACTTATATCTTTCTCTACTTTAAGATCTCATTCAGTTTTTTCATCATCAATTTAAAATTTGCAAGCTTTAAAAATAAAAGCATAAAACTTGATCTTAAATAAAATGTAAGATCACATGTATAAATACGCGATCATTAAACTACAAAATATGGCGACAGATTTCTTACGGGGTAATGGTACACATTATATTTATATATACTGTAGGTGATCGGCTAGCGAACACAATCCTAAAAGACAAATTTTGCTAACTGATTGTTATTTTTTTTAGTATAAAATATTAAAGTTTAATAAACAAAAAAAATCTGGTAGTAACATTTCCTTTACAAACTAACAATTTTTCTTAATAACTTTCAACTATGAGTTTTATAGCTGTTAGTTTTCATGAAAACTAGATTCAAAACAGTTTATAATATTATAAATAATGATAATAATTATTAAATAAATACATGATAATTAATTAAGAAAAAAATTACAAATGTTAATTTTTTTTCATTATATAGTTTCCAAGTTCAAATGCAATAAAAATAATATAGTACTGACTTAAGATGTCATGTAATTTCTTCTAGTGATTACACTACTTCTGGATATTTGTACATTTTTCTTCAAAAGAAAAAAATTGGCTTTTTGACAATATTTACTACTAAACCTTCATTTTTTTAATATTTCTAAACAAACTAGAGCCCTATTCTCGCAGCTTCAGCAACTTTTTTAAATTTTAATAATAAATAAGCAAAAAAAAGGAGCATTTGCGTCGAAAACGAAATTTTGGCTTCAAGACTTATTGTATAACCATTATTATATAATTATTACTTTTAGAACGTTCCTCCTGTAATTAATTATCCTCTAGTAATTATTCAGCGTATAATTATAAAAACACTTTGCCTAATTAGCTATGGAAGCAAATTTAAAAGTACCAGATAATAATTAAGTATGGTCATCACCACCCGTTGCTTAGTAAAACTTTTGCTATATAACAGAACTTTTACTATACTTATTCCAGGATTCTGTTACAGATGCTTCCAATGTCGAGTTCGTTTAAGAACAATTCAGATAATCGAAACATTTATTGAATAATTTAATGGCAATCTAACAAGAGTCTTAACATTGTAATCATTAAAAGTGTTTTTTTTCTTTCATATTTAATACATCTAACTAAAGTATGGTAAAATCTGTTTATTCTCTAGTTAAGATAGGAAATTATTGTGTGCATTATTTTTTTCAAGGAGTATGTTTTATCTCGTAATGAATTGCAGTTTTTGTGTTTTATTTTATAGGCTGAGAAATGTAAATATACATATTTTTTCAGTTACATTCTATGTTTTTATCAGTGATTGTCCCATTTTGCTATTAGTAAGCATTTCTTAAATAAATATGGCTTAAAAAACTTTTCTAAAAGTAAAATCTTTTAGAAATTTTTAGTATATAAAGTAAAATATAATTATGTTATTTGAATTACACAAAACACAAAAGGTCTTAGAAATGAAAAAAAAAACTGTTACTAATAAGAACAAGAGGAAACATTAAGAACACAAAAGAAATCAATCAAAATAATTATAGAATAAGTAAAAAAGGAATCTATAAACCAGCAGCATCGCGAAGAACGAAAATAAAAATATTGAGAACTGAAATTAATAAAATTTGTTTTCCTCATCAGGGGAAAATGTAGAGACCTTTCGAATTATTTTGTTTAAGTATTCTGAAGAATAAACTGCACAAGTGAATTATTCCTGATGCCTTCGTAAGAAAAACCAATAACAATTAAAATTTCAACAATTGTAATAACAATTAAAATTTCAACAATTGTAATAACAATTAAAATTTAAATAATTGTCAACGAAAGTGAGATAAATTTAACTACGTAAATAAAATCGTATTGGTAATATAAAATGCTCAGTTTTTTCAATTTTCTTTTAATATAAATAGAAGATATAAAAATATTCTACACAAACTAATACCATATAGCTATAAACATTTTAGTTCTGATTATTAATGGGAATAACTCTAAAAAGTTCATTACTTTTAACATTTCAAAATTATTTGTTATTTTTAAAAAATTAAAAATCAAGTATTAATCTTTCCATTTCAGTAAGTTTATGTTAAAAAGGAATTACACAGGATATTTTTTATTTAAAAAAACACATAACTATGGTGACACAAAAATAATTGTTAAATATGAGACACTTTCGCTTTTCTTTTTGAACTGTCTGAGAACGCCCCTAACGGAGATAAAGAAAGACTGTTAGCTTTAAAATTAGAACTATTGTGTTTTTTTTTACCATTTTCAATTCATTGTTTTTTGTAATAGTGCGTAATCTAATTTTTAATATTAAATTATTGTTGTACTAATTGTTTTGATATTTAACCCACTACACCGGAACACATAAGTAAATTATATGATAGTATAAAAGACTGCTTTTAAAGTCTAAATTCTTTATGGCGTTTACATTGATTTCTCTACATAACCTAAATATTCTTGTGAAATTAATGTCAAGACATTACAAACGTATTTAATGGGTACTTTCAAATTTAAATTTCAAATGAATAGTATTAACGTTTATTTTATATTGATTTTATATTACACATATATCACAAGTTTAAACTTTAAAACTTATTTAAATAATATTAAAATATAATACTCTTTTAGCATTATTGAGTGGTAGCGAATTTGTGGCAATTCAGATTTTTCGTATTGAAAAAATCCCATGAGAATCATAGACAGGCAATGAAAGGAAAATAAATTAACAATATATAAACAATTTTACTATATCTACCACTAAATTTATTATAAAATGAATTAACAATTTTGAAATCTGATATGTGACTTTGTGAAAAAGTTCCATTCCACATTTTGTCAATAATTCGAATAATTTGTTTCGAACTTATAAAAATGAAGGACAAGAATACTGCTTACTATTTTTTATGTATACTAATGGTTAGGCATGGGCCGTAACTACTGGCTATACATGATATATCAATTTCTTACATTTGTATTACTTATAAATTTTAAGGACATTAAAAAATAATACTAAACTTATAACTGAATGAAGTGAAATTTCAATTTATTAAACAATTTTGAAACATATTCTGAATTCAGTTAAGGTTTATCACTATAAAAAATATTTTACTGATCTTATTATTATTTACTTTTGCTCAAGAAATTTTTAATTATTTTAATTATTTACAACCAGTTATTTATATCGATTAAATTATGTTAATTATCTCTAAAATTTATTATTGCAACATTTGAAAAATATTAATAAAATAAAGTACATGCTGAAATATATATATAAATTATATATTATGCATATATATATATATATATATATATATATATATATATATATATATATATATGTATATATATATATATATATATATATATATATTCACAGAACATCTATTTTTATTAACTAATTTGAAAAGTGAGTCTTGAAAAATATATAAAATTAAAACTATGTAGCTCAAAATTAAACTAAATTAACCTTATTAAAATTATTTCTAGATTTGTTTTTGAACATTAGAGTATTGAAATAAATGCCTGGGAAAATAATCTAATCAATATATCCATTACCTACCCATTTGTCAGTCCATTTTGTTTTTGTTTAAAACTCTTTGGGCAATATCTATTATATTTTATTAAGAATTATATTCTATTAAGGCTATTTGTCAGGTGATATTTATTTTATAACACTACATTGAGTCATTTATTATACTGATTCGCAAAAGCTACCAGCAAAACATGTAATACATTATTGAACGATTTATGATTAAATGATTATTTTCAAACAATTTGCTACCAGCAAAACGTTATGTTTCAGCAAGGGAATATGTGATTACATAATTGAGTGTACCTACTTTGCCATAAAAAATGTTCAGCTCTCTTGTGGCTAGCTAGATATTCAAATTTAAAATAAAATATTCAAAAAATGACTGCCGTACAACGTTTTCTCATTATACATTTGTCAATACGGTAAATGAATTCTGGTATTATGTTAAAGTAGCATATGACCTTTTATATCCGCTCATTATCCTGTTGGGTGTGTGTAGCTGAGTACCTGCCCGAAGGCATCTACTCATTCATCTGAAATAATAAAGCTGAGTGAAATAATTAAATGATTGATGATATGAAAGTATAGTATATTCATTATAATACTACCGCTCATTATAATACTACAGTTTCTACGTAAAATGGCCGATTATAAGAGAAAAGTGGTTTTAAAAGATTTTCATAAATGGCATAACCTTTAATAAAAATTTAACAAACACTGCTCGAAGAGCTTGAAAGAGGATCAAGAGATGACAAAGATATACTATAATCGCTTTTTATATCTTTGATCCAAACTATGTCTATTATGATGATGTTCAATATATGGTCACTACGTGGATTCATCATAATGATACCAAACATTGGAATATCCTTCATAATTCTGTGATCAGAAGTAGAATTCCTCTGAAAACAAGATACTATATATTCTTGAGTTCAGGTTAATAGTTTATTACATCATTTGAGGCACTGTTGCTTAAGATATATCATTAAATATTCCCGAAGCCATGGCATTTGATCTAATAGTCCATATTGATACAAACATTATCACAGCATTCGTTTAGGTACTTGTTGTCTTGTAAATGACTTTATTTCTACGGTCACCCATTCAGTACCTCTTGTACATAATATGTTGCATTGCCATTCGATGCTCGTGATTTGGCTGTGCATTAGATTATTTTCATATCGGTTGTATAAGTATTTTCTCAGATATTAGTGAGAACCGATTACTCTGAATTAGTATGGTGTTCCATATAATGCTTCTAAGCTCAAACATTCCCTATTCTACAGAGAGAATCACGAGACCTCTTCCCATACGAACATCATAACTGCTAAAAGATATCGGTAGGATATATTTCGATCTCTATCAAAGCCATCCTTTCTTGTCTTTCTTATACAAGGTATAATAACAATTCTTCAATGAGCAATAAAATGAAATTTGTATTCGAGAAACACATATTTTTGCGTAAAGTTTTTTTAATTTAAATTTCTGACTAGGTTTGTCATCATTAGGCCACCTAGTTTATATAAATGAATGAAAAGCTGTTTATTTGTAGATCTTATAAACTTGTTCCTTTTGCTTAAATTTCACGTGTGTAAAACTGAGTTCTGTTTTGAAGATTCAATTGCCAGCAATACAGATATACACTATTACGTACGTGCATATATTTACATTTTGATTTTTGCATAAAACAATGTATTTACATTTTGATCCCCATGATTCATATTTTGATGGAAAGTGATTTCAGCAAAGGGTTTTTATTGATAATAGAAAGAATTTTACTCTGAGACCTATATTTTAAAAAAAATATGATTATATATTTTTATATTGTCTTGAAATTATTCTAAATAATCTAATAATAATAACTGAAATTTGTGTCAGAAATATTCACTTATTATAAGAACAAAAATGACATACATTTTAAATTAAACATTTCGCAAGTTCAAAAACTGTATCTTCGTTTTAAATGATGAGTAAAACAAAATTTTCTTCTATTTCTTAAAGAACGGAGAAACAAATTTTAAACTCTTCATTAAAAGGAAACTTCAGAGAAAAAGTTCTTTCTTCAGTTTTAACTTATAAGGTAAACACATATGTTTATGAAAAGGATGTTTCCCAAATGACTTTCTTCACGCTAGTGACACATCTTTTCTCTTAAAATTACACTTTCTAAGTTTAGATTCTCACAAACATTTTAAATATGTTTTCATTCATATAACCACTTCCGACAAAGATAAATACTTGAAGAGCGATGGAAATTTCCTCATTAACTGAGGCTTTACTTTACTCACTGTTTTCAAATAAATGACGAAACATTTCGTTTATGACATTTAATGATGCGTGGGTAGAGGAATTTGTTCATGGTTAAGCGATTGTTTATTCTTTTTATGCACCCTTCAAGAAAAGTTGACCTTTAAAAAATATTTCTAACTAAAGCTTGAAAATTTAAGCCATTATTTATGAAATATAATGTTTTTGCAACAAAACGAGAAAAAGTGATGTTTGTCTATCTTCAAAGAATAATTTTATTTGAATGTTTTAAAGTATTTATATTATATATAAAAATAATTAAGTTATTGTAAAAATAATTATAAAAATATTTAAGTATTTTAATTATATATATATATATATATATATATATATATATATATATATATTAGAATATTGTCATTTTAAAAATTATTAAATTTAAAATATTGTTTATTAAAATAAATTTCAAATTAGATGCAGTCTATGATTTATTTTGAGATAATTATTCACAAAGACAATTAAGTACAATAAACCTCAAGACAATTATTTAACATAAAATTATTTTGTTTGTAAAATATATGGGCATTTACAACAAATTGATAATTAAAAAACTCCATGGCACGACAGCCCATGTTGGCCAAGGCCTACAGTGCCCATAACTGATTTCATGACTGAGGGCCCTGGGGTGCGAAGCATATGTCCCAGTTAGGTGGTCAGCCTAACGTAAGACCCCCACTGTTTAGTTCCCAAGCATGCTTGGTTCTCAGTTAATCGACCCAATGAAGGGATGAAAGGCTGAGTCAACGTTTCCCAGCCCGAAGATCGACCTCGAAACTGTGTCATGGGAGCGTGAAACGCTGCCACCGGGCTTCCAAATTGATAATTAGTCTTGTGAATTTAGGAAATTTACATGCAAATATAAGCAGAGTTTTTTTCTAGAAATTATGATCATTTTTAATACATAATGGGATAATAAATTACTGAAATTGTTTAATTTCAAAATACAAAAAAAAAAAAAAAATCTGCATGAAACGTGACACCCTTTATATATTTTACACATGTAAGGTGAACATAAGGTGCCAGAGAAATTTGTACACAAATTAAGAGTGAAGCTGATAGATAATATCACAAGGAACAATAATTACTTAAAAAAGGAATGAGACAATGTCATTCCCCATTAAAGAAAAAGCTAAGATACTATATAGAATAAAGTATAGAAAGTAAAGTGAAGCTCTTCTGTACACAACAAAAGAGTGTATTGAATTACTTAAGAAAAATATGGGGTGTATTTACAATTGGCGCAAATTGGATTCGTGCATGATACTTAAGTTGTATAAAATGGCAAAAATGTTTGGTAAATACTTGATATTTTATTGAGGGTAGCAGCAATGATAAGCGATTTGCTGTACTGGGTCCATTTCAAAATGTATGGATTTGTCGTGAACATTGTTCTTCATGGGCATCCTTCGAAAATTATCAAGATGAAATAATTCAGAATCAGTTTTGAAAATTAAAATATCAGGCATGCCATGCTCAATTCAATTAAATCTCAATGCATGTGTTGTTGTTGCGTGTCCCTTTTAAGCAGCAGCGCTATACCAAGTCCATAATGTTAAATACCGCCAAAAAGGCTATTACCATCAAAGGATCATCATATAAATCTTGATAGGATATCCTCAGGCATGCAAGGATGTGTTCTGGCGTAGCTTGTTCTGCGAAACAATTGCAACAGGTCTCGAAAATTTTGGAGCCTTCAGAAAATTTTTGTGATTTGAGGTGACACTTCGAAAGCGTGCGAGAGCGTTTGTTAATGTCTTTTAAAGCCATGAGCCAGTGAGCTTCCCAGACGAGAACGCTGATATCATTGGTGTTCTGGGGAGACAATCCATCTGGTCTTAATCCTGCTTTTTACTCCTGAAAATATTTCCGAAAATGTGGGAGGTGCCAACGGCTCCGAGCCGCATGAGCTCCCTCTTGGCCAGGGTGTCTGCATCAGGATAAAAAAAGTAGGCATTCTATTCATGGATGGGGAAAAGATTCATTTACGAGACCAGAGCACCTTTTTAATGCGTGGTCTATGTTGTCGAATTTTTTCCTGGTATAATGAGATAGTTCTCCGACACGATGACTCAATGCCTAATACAAATGCAAACATAGTTAAGCATTTTCGTCAATGCGATAATCTTTGTTGGTGTCAACTGAAATTATGTGTCCACTGAAATGAAATCCATATCAAAAAATAAAACAATTCATCTGCCATGAGACTAAACATTAAACTGATACACCTATAGCAGCATTGAACTGTAAACCACTAGAAATTTTTATCTCGTAGCATTTATATCAGCAACATGTTGAATATCTGTATAATGCTTAAGATTAACCATCAGCATCGTGGATAAATTAAACAATGTAAATGAAATAGAGCTCATCTTAACAGACAACGATCTATTAAGCTGAATCCAAACTTTTAGAGCTGTTTCTATGAAAACTCAAAATTAATATTTTAATCCTATCATAAAAGAAGTGGTACTCTGACGACTTGTATGTATTTTTCTGAGTTCCCTTTTTATTTTTGTTTATGGAAGAGAAGGATACATGACTGAATTTGGTGAAATTACTTCCATAAATTTGCAAGGAAACTTAAGCTTGTAACAAATGATTATTCAGCAAAAATATTGAAAAATGCATGCATTGAATTGCAAAGCCTGGCCACAAATTTGTTTTAATTGGGCTCTTATTCAAAAACTTTCAAAACTATATTAAATATCTTGTTTGTTTTATCAATCTAAAGCACTTTTTTCATAATCCGTGGAAGAATACCTGAATGATTCTCTGACTTGTCAAAGCAAATATTTAGAAAATAATCTTAGATTTGAAAATATAATTTTAGATAATAAATAAATTTGAAATATAGAAGTTTTTTTACATACTATACTATTATGTGGTATTAATATAAGTATCAACATAATCAAGTGTATTGCACTTTAAAATTATTTTATTACATAAATAACTAATTCACATTCATTAGCCTTTTTCCACTATTTTTAAAAAATGTAACTTAAGAATACAAATTTAGTGTTGTTGCTTGGTTTATATAGGGTTTTAAGCTGCCTGCCTATCTATAGAAATATCAAATTAAAATATGTATTACTTTTGAGTGGAAAATAAATTACTTTTGAATTGGATGAAGATATTAGTTTCATTAATATAAATATATTCTATGTGTATTACATATAACCGTATGATACACACACATTTATTTACAAATGCACATATTTTGTCATTATTTTCAATTTTGTCTTGCTGAAAATTTACACTTTAGATCCTGTTGTACAATTTTAATTGATAATCCTGTGTCATTCAACGTAGTGGTCTTAGTATATTTAGGTATTTATCGTATCCATGAAGAGAGAGAGAGAGAGTGAAAACATTTGTTATATACATACATAAATACATACATACATACATACATATATATATATATATATATATATATATATATATATATATATATATATATATATATATATATATATATATATATATATACGTCTTTGTTCTCCCCTGGCCAGGGGAGACTCTCTAATCTCTTCACTTGAATCTCGATTGATTATGGAAACTACTAAACCTACTAGACAGGACGCCTTTCGGGCAACCCAAAAAATTATGCTGGAACGACTGTTTGCCAGGCTAGATGAAGTCTGCAGCATGCTGAACGACATTACGAACTCGGATGAATTTACTACCGAAGACAAGGAAACTGTTAGAGGAAAACTCTGCACCTTTGCAAAACACATCACTCAAGAAGCTACTATTAAAGCTAAAGAAGCGAGTCAAGATGATTCCTCAACAGAAGATAACTCTATTGAAATGACGGAAGTCATAAACCAGGATATTCCAACGCAAAATAAATTTGATATCCTTACTATGGATGATAATAACTCAGGAAATAACCAAAACAAAAACAGCATCAAAAGAACTCGAAAAATCAATGAGGATCAACAACCACCTAACAAAACTAAGAAAACCCTCATCGAAGATTCCACTGCAGATGCTAAAAATAAAAAACTCCAACACACGGATACTACCAAAGATGTACAACAGGATATCCCTTCTACTAGCACACACTCCCAGGGAGAAAACAACGAAAATGGAAATCCCTCCATCATGGCTAAGCCATCGAGGAAAATACCGCCTATTGTTATCAGAGATAGAAAATTCTCTTGGAAGACTCTCGATAAACACTTTCAAGATGCCAAACTCACCGGCTATACTGCAAAATCCTCTACTTACGAACTGAAAATCAAATTCACAGACGCTGAATCTCACAGATCGGCCATCAAAATACTTGAAAAAATAGAGGCAGGCTACCACACCTACCTCCTACCAGAGGATAAACCACTCAAAGTGGTAATTCGTGACCTCCCACATGACACGGAAATAGCTGATATATCTGATAGCTTAATAGAAGAAGGATTCACCATCAGCACTATTGTCCAGATGACACGTCGCAGAAACGGAGAGACTCAAAAACTTCCGCTTTTTCTCATTACAATGCCAAAAACTAATAGAGCAAAGGAAATATATCACCTACAATACATAGGCAGAGTGAAAGTTCGCATAGAAGAATATAAAAACAGAGGAGGCCCTACGCAATGCCATAGGTGCCAAAACTTACATCATTCTCAAAGACTCTGCAAACATGAACCACGTTGCGTTAAATGCGGAGAAAATCATTTAACACACTTATGCACAAAAAGTAAAGACCTTCCTGCTAAATGTGCGAACTGTCAAGGGGACCACCCTGCGAACTTTAGAGGATGCAGGACCTTCATTGAAGCAACAAAAACTAAAAACAAAGATAACACCACTATACGCATCACTAAAGGAGTAGTAGTAGAGAATAAAACATATGCACAGGCTACCAGCAATAATACAATACAAGAGGCAAAGAGTTTACTTGACCAGCTACAACTCATTGTGAACTATATTCAAAAATCTGGAGTAATGCAAGCCGTTAACCAGCAACAACTTATTAGCCAAAACCCACAACCTAACAATGAGTAATAACCCCATCTCTTTAGAACTACTACAAATTGGAAACTGGAATGCCAATAGCCTAGCAAACAAATTTGAAGAATTTAAAAATTTTATTATTAATAAAGACTTGGACATTTGCGCAGTCACAGAGACTCACTCCAACGGCAGTCGAAACTACAACATAAGCAACTACAAAGTTTACGCAACAAATAGATTACACTATAGGGGAGGTGGGGTAATTCTTTATGTCAAAAGAGCTATTCCATCAACTCTATATAGCAGCAAGAATGATGAAGGCTACGAGGAAGTCTCAGTGATTACCGAACTCAATGCTGGCATGAAAATTAAATTTTCGGCAGTCTACAACCCGCCACACAGAAAACTTACACAAAAGGATATTGAACACTTATTTTCTGGAAACTTCAAAACCATCTCTTTAGGAGACTACAACTGTAAAAACAGACACTGGGGCTGCAGAGCAACCAATAATAATGGCAAACAACTGATCGATATCATTAACAAAAACCAACTTAAAGTCTTCTCCCCCATGGAACCTACCTATTACCCAACTTTCCAATCACAAATCCCAGACATCTTGGACATTATCTTAACCAACACAAATTTTCACATTGCTTCTGATGTGTGCAATGACTTGAGCTCAGATCATCTCCCGACTATATCTACAATCAACATTAGCAAAAGTAATACTCCCACCACCACCAAAAGAACGAATTGGAACCTTTACCATAATATATTGCTCACAAGAAACTGGACAGCCCCCGTCATTAACAATACCATAGATATAGACATCTCAATTCAATCTCTCAACTTGGAATTATCCACAGCCTTTAAAGATGCCACTGAGGAGATTAAATATATCCATAACTACCACAAAATTCCTCAAGAAACCAGAGAATTAATTAAAACTAGAAATCGTATTCGAAAAAAGTACAGGAAGACGCTCAATCCTATATATAAAACGGCAATAAACAATCTTAATCGACTAATTAAAGAAAAATGCTCTACTCATAGGAACCAGCAATGGGAAGAAACGCTCAAATCCCTGAATACTGAAGATAATTCCGTTTGGAAATTTGCCAGAAACTTGAAACATAGGACTCAAACTTGTAAACCTCTGAAGGGTGAAAGGGGTTTAATATATACAGATCAAGAAAAAGCCGAGACCTTTGCGGACAGTATGGAAGACCAATTCAAATTGAACATCACTGAAACTGATCAAAATTTTGAAAATATTATTAATAATACTTACAAGGAAATAAACCGAACAAACATAGAGGACCCGGGACTCGAACCCACAACCCCTGAAGAACTTTATGCAATAATTAAACACCTCAATATCAAAAAATCGCCTGGTAAAGACTGCATTACCAATAAAATGATTAAATCTTTTCCGAACAATATCATCAAACAGCTTTCCCTCATTTTCAACTCCTGTCTTCATCTCAGCTACTTCCCACACACCTGGAAAGAAGCTATCATAATCATGATCCCTAAACCACACAAAGATCTTACTATTCCAAACAACTATCGGCCCATCAGTCTCCTCTCTTCACTGGGAAAACTTTTAGAAAGAATTATTTACAATCGCCTTTTAAATTACATGAACAAGCTTCCTAATGAGCAATATGGTTTCCGTAGGGAACTTAGTACAACCAAGCAACTCCTTAGGATTATAGAATTTATCAGCAGAGGACTAAAGAACAAAGAAAATTCTGCTTTTGTGATGCTTGACGTTGCAAAAGCATTTGATAGACTATGGCATGAAGGTCTAATTTACAAGATCAAAAACTTAAACTTCAATGCACATATGATACTCCTCATAAAAAACTACTTACTTAACAGATCGTTTTTCATTAGAAATAATAAATGTCTATCATCTCAGAGAAACATCAAGGCCGGAGTTCCTCAGGGCAGCATACTAGGACCAATTCTCTACCTGTTTTATACTGTTGATTTCCCTGTTAATAGATTGGACCACAATAGCATCACTGCATATTACGCCGACGACACTGGCATAATAGTTAAATCCAAATCAATTGAGCTAGCTATCCGTAAACTTCAAAAGAAATTAAATACAGTTGAAGAGTGGTGCTCCACTTGGAAAGTCCAAATAAACACTAGCAAATCCAACCTTCTCATCATTAAAAGACCATGCACTAGAAGCAATAGAACATCTGACCTGTTAATGTACAATGATAAAATCCCCATAGTCAACAATGCAAACTATCTGGGTCTCACCATCAACCAACACCTTAAATGGAAGCCTCATGTCACAAACATCATCAATAAAGCCAAAGGAATGCTATTCAAACTTAGACCCATCATGGGCTATTACAGCAAAACAAACGCAAAAATGAAAAAACTACTATATACAACAATGATACTTCCCATCCTCACCTATGCCTCTCCTGCCTGGTGCGCAATTGATAAATCAACAATGCTACTACTTAACAGATTTCAAAATAAAACTCTGCGGAATATTCTTGGAGCCCCTAGATACCTCAAGAACTCAGCTATTAGAAGAGATTTAAAACTAGACACTTTTGAACAATACTTCGCAAAAAGAAATATCAATTTTTTCAACAAAGCCGAGAATTGCTCAGCAGCTAATTTTAATGATTTATTCAACTGTATTAACTCATACGATGAAATCAAATTGAGACCCATTGCTGCGCACTACCTTAGTGACGCCACAATGTCTAGCCTGTCTACAGTAATTCCATAATATTTTGTACATTTTGTATATTTCTTATCTATCTAGATTTTATTTTTTCTCTGTACATATTTATTGCATTTTACTTCCTAGTGTTTACTTATATATTCAGAATTTATTCTTTTCTAATTTCAATTATATTGGCTTAGTTATTCTGCTTTTATTTAGTTCTTCACTTGTATCTATTAAACAAGACTGAGATTTTCTCATTTTGCCCCTGTAAAGTTGTTTTTATTTACAAATAATTTTCAGAATTCGCACTCTCTTTTCGACTGCCGGCTCAACGCTGCCGACCAATCAGAGACGTCCGCTGTCCCCGGACTCCTTCTTCCTCTCCTTCTACTTCTCATGACTCCTCCCACTAGCCACCTTTTCCCTATTCCATGACGTCTTATTTCCGATGGAAGAGTAAAAGCAGCCTCGCTGCTGAAAGCTCTAGAAAATTTATCTGATTCTTGATTCTTAATATATATATATATATATATATATATATATATATATATATATATATATATATATATATATATATATATATATATATATATATATAGTGAGTAAAAATATCGTACAGTGGCAATGGCCTTTTGACTACAAAATTATTAATATTATACCAATTTCCCATAGAATATGTGTTTTTTAAGAAACATTTTTCTTTAAAACTAGAAAGCGTAATAATTTGTCTTCTTTGCATAATGTCATAATATAATACAATTCACAAAGAAATGCAACACAGTAGTTCTTATAAGATATGACATTAAGTAAATTACTTAAAATTTTCGTAAAAATAACAATAAAAACTGACATTAATTTATTCTCATAAATTCTAACTCAACATTTCCCCATTGTTTTAGTTTCACAATTGATATTTTCAGACTGAAGCTATATATTATTTTAGTTAAATACAAATTCCATTTAAATAATATTCTATTTGATCATTAGGAATATGGAAGCTTTGATTAAAACTTTTGAAAATTGAATGAAATTCGCTCATTAAAAACATGCTTATGGTTTCTGAGGAAATCTTGGTCTCTCTAAGGAAATATAAAAGGAAGAAAGTAATTAATTGAAAAGCTTCAACATTGCTCGAAGAGTAAGCTTCCTAGAAAGAGATTTCATCCCTTAACATTTAAGTGTTTCTGTGTTTTTAAAAGAGGAAAGAGCATATTTCTAAGGATGCATAATTTAAGGTGAGAGGGTTATTTGAAAGATAGTATTAAATGCTCGTTTATTTCATAACTTATTAAGGAAAACGAAAGTTAAGAAATGTTTCTTTTATGAAGCAAATTACCAGTATTCCCCAAACCAAAACATGAATTTACACAATTTACAATATATTAAAAATAATATAATTATATATATATATATATATATATATATATATATATATATATATATATATATATATATATATATATATATATATATATATATATTAAAAATAATTATTTTTAATCTACATGAATCAATTTTTTAATTTGATCTTAAATTGGTAGGAGAAAACATAATTGCTAAATTTAAAAAAAAGAAATGTAACTGGTGTTTCAAATTTATATATATATATATATATATATATATATATATATATATATATATATATATATATATATATATATATATAAAGTATTTAGATTTAAATACACAGAGTCAGAGATTTTTACACAATAGATATATAAGTATTACAATAAATTTATAAAGATGTAACATTATTTTTTACTATAACACTTAACCAGAATATAATAATCTTAAATATTGTGGTTTTCGTGATATTTAAATTCATATCGAGAGGAAGGCAGATTATATTGTCACATTTCTAAAATTGTTGTTGTGTTGCAAATGACACTTGGACAAGCCAAGCTCGCTATGCCTTTGGCAGTGCAAATTAAGTCAATAGAGAGCGTCTTTCGTTTAGATGAGAACATCACGAAGGTGAAAGTACGACTTTGCTCTTTTTAAGGTGCCTCTTAATTGTGGACCACGGTCAGGTGACGAGGCCTCAACTGAGCTGGCACCCTCCTCTCCACATCCACGTCACACCAGCGGAAGGACTTTTGACGTCAGATATTAACGTGGACACGTCCCCAATCCACGAAGTTCCAGCAACCCAGTGAAGGAGAGTACACCGTGGTCACCTTCCCAACCACTGCTCGCGGCAAATGATGCTTCACTTTGCTGAGCTTATGGGAAGCGGAGTGAAGCGACTGAGCCTCTAGAACTCTTTTCTAAAATTTAAATAAATGGAAAGTATAAATAAATAAATAGAAAAAACTTTTCTAAAATTTAACTTAATTTCTAAAATTTAAATAAATGAAATTTTATTTTGCATGTCCACCAGTATTTTATTTATACCTGAAACCTTATGTATAAAATTAATAACAGAAAGTATCCCTTATGCATGGTAAATTTTCTCTCGGAATTCTGTTCACTAAAAGAACGAGAATTTGTGAATTTAAAATTCTTATTTTTGCGCAACAGATTAGCATTGAATCCCTTTTTCTGAGACTAAATTTCAACCATGTAACAGTTGCTTTAAGAGGTGTCAATATATACCATTACTTTCGATCATGGTAAACAGCATAGTTTTCGGTTTCTGAATGGAATGTGTTTTAAGTTTACCCTGGGCTGGAAAAACATGGGAATAGAGATGCAATTTCGATTTCAGTGTTTAATAATTCCATAACTAAATAAAAAATTTTAAAGCATTCCACATTTCACTTCATTTGCTTTTAACAGATTTAATTGCGAAATTCTACTCGAAACAATTACTATTAAATAATAAATACCTTCACAGACTTTTTTCAAACAGGCTTCACAGACACATTTTTCAAAATCGCAAATTTCTTTTTGTAAGCTTTATTTATAGGATACATGCATGCAAGTTTTGACGAAGTTGACTTGTAATAGACTTATTGTTCCTCAAAATTCTTTTAATACATAATTACATTGTGGTAGTGAAAGTAATTCTGAATAAAAAGAATAAATGTAATAATAACTAGTAAATATGAAAGATTTCGAAATTATGAAACTCATTACATTTATCTGGATTGGTATTAAAATTGATTCAAGAATATTATATTTTCAATGAATTCATTCATCCTGAATTTTTTTCACAAAAAATCTACCTCTCATTTATTTTAATTAATGCATAATTATTAACTAAAACAACAGTATATTTTTGACAAATTAATCAACAAAAATTAAGTAATTTGATTTTAAAATGAATAAAAACAGACTTTTTCTGTGAAATATATTTCTTGGAGAAGAAAAAAATCCAATAATAAAACTATTAATTAGTTAACTAATTCAATTAATCATATACCTCAGGTTGGTTGGTTGGTGTCGTGTCCATTTAAATTCAAGTCAAATCACTCTATGTGCCAAAATCACGACCTTGGCTATGTGTACAATCTTACTATTATAGAGATTTCTCTAAAAGGGAAATTCGTCAATAGCCTGTAAACTTCTTAAGTTACGGTGTTGGGAGTTTCCGAATGAAGGTCACTCGCCTCTATTGCAAGACTGTCTGCTACCTCATTCCGCTCAATGCCAATATGTGCAGGTATCCACTGGAAAGTGCATATACCTCAGGTAATCCATATTTATTAATTACTTTCCAAAAATGCTACAAAGCATGGTGTGATGGTTGTCGTACAACATGCATTTTTGATATACGAGGGCTAAGCAGATTGGTAGCTGCTATTTAATATGGTTTTCAAACCACAGCAAACATCCAAGATCAAGATGTTAATCGAGCCCAGAAACTGTTGAGCTGTATGTAACTAGGGCATTAACCATTAAGTTGCCAGCTTGAGACAGTGAAATGTGTCAAGAATTCAACGAGTTAAGCTGATAATGGAAATCAATTTTAATTTATGGATAAAACAAAATCATATATGACTGTGGGGTTTTAATCACAGCAAAAGGATTATTTTCATTGAAAAGAGTTGTTTGTTTGTATGATTTTATATTCAACATAATACTTTATTTCCTTAAAAAATTGAGTGGAAAAAGATAAAGGAGATTCATTTGAATTTATTAATTACAATAACAGTTTTTAACTTATAAAAAGGAATTGAAATTAACAATATGATGCATAATATAAAAAGCATAAGGTTCTGGTCTAAGCATGTGTTGCGAAGATACTAATTGGGAGACATGGGCGTTTGTTTTTAATTTTATAGTGACATATTTATCAATTTGAGTTGCTAAATGAGTTGAAAACACAGCTTTCCTGTCAGGAGTCATCACGCCGTCTGGAGTGTACTTACCTTAGTTCAATTGCCCAGCCTCCGTGCATTTATTGAACAAAACAAAATATTTATGAAATGCTTGCAGAGCAAGAGTGTAAATATAGAATATTTTTACAATTCTTTCGTATACCTATTGTACACAGTGATCAATAAACAATTATTTAAGACTTTCGTGTAATATAAAGATATGCAAAACTGACGAGGGCGTGGTAGGTCATCGGCCTTCAGTCGGGAAGGGCGGAATTCGATTCCAAATGCTACCAAAGATCCACCGAATACATTCGATATACGTTCTCGTTAAATCTAGGTAACCGAAAGACCTGTGGTCGGTTATTGAGCAGTTACCATGGGTGTAATGGTCTGGAGAAAATTTCCTCCCTTTTTCATATCGTCGATCTCGAAATTCAGAGAGTGGATTATCTAGTGGTGCCATCTATCGGAGAAGTTTAGAAAGAAGCCTACTTTCCCATTCATGGTGCTCTGGTTAAACGAAAGGTGCACCTTCACAAATACAAATTCGCATAGCCAATAGCATAGTGAACTTGGCTTGTCCAAGTGTCATAAATAGAAACAACAATTGACTGCGTGCATAATGAAATTAAACATCTTGTAGATTTAATTTTTTCACATTTAAAGAAATTCAAAATATGAAAAATGCTTTAAGAAAAAATCCAAAAGCTTTAAGAAAATGAGGATGAAAATATATTTTACAGTTGCTAAGAGTATTTTAAATCATGAAAAAAATCTTTAGCCGCTATTTTTTATAACAAAAATAAATTAAGCGTTTTATAGACCTCTGCTTACTCGCGTTGATGTGCAAAGAAGGAATAAGAAATAATTTCCCGACTCATTGGATATACATACATTTCAGATTAGAAATAGTAGATAAATAGTACTGAATTCAGAACTATTTATACTATTGTAGTACTGAATATTTCAGATTATTCAGTACTACTGTTTATAGTACTAAATACTGGATAATAATACTGAGTACTGAATTCAATTGCTTTGATGAAACAAATTATCTAAGCAAATTACAACAGAGAAAAGGTTATTATAAAAAAGAAAATCATTCGCAAAATTAAATATTATTTTCAATGAATTCATTCATCCTGAATTTTTTTCACAAAAAATCTACCTCTCATTTATTTTAATTAATGTATTATAATTATTAACTAAAACAACAGTATATTTTTGACAAATTAATCAACAAAAATTAAGTAATTTGATTTTAAAATGAATAAAAAGAGACTTTTTCTGTGAAATATATTTCTTGGAGAAGAAAAAAATCCAATAATAAAGCTATTAATCAGTTAACTAATTCAATTAATCATATATCTCAGGTTGGTTGGTTGGTGTCGTGTCCATTTAAATTCAAGTCAAATCACTCTATGTGCCAAAATCACGACCTTGGCTATGTGTACAATCTTATTATTATAGAGATTTCTCTAAAAGGGAAATTCGTCAATAGCCTGTAAACTTCTTAAGTTACGGTGTTGGGAGTTTCCGAATCAAGGTCACTCGCCTCTATTGCAAGCCTGTCTGCTACCTCATTCTCCTCAATGCCAATATGTGCAGGTATCCACTGGAAAGTGCATATACCTCAGGTAATCCATATTTATTAATTACTTTCCAAAAATGCTACAAAGCATGGTGTGATGGCTGTTGTACAACATGCATTTTTGGTATGCGAGGGCTAAGCAGATTGGGAGCTGCTATTTAATATGGTTTTCAAACCGCAGCAAACTAAGATCAAGATGTTAATCGAGCCCAGAAACTGTTGAGCTGTATGTAACTAGGGCATTAACCATTAAGTTGCCAGCTTGAGACAGTGAAATGTGTCAAGAATTCAATGAGTTAAGCTAATAATGGAAATCAATTTTAATTTATGGATAAAACAAATTCATATATGACTGTGGGGTTTTAATCACAGCAAAAGGATTATTTTCATTGAAAAGAGTTGTTTGTTTGTATGATTTTATATTCAACATAATACTTTATTTCCTTAAAAAATTGAGTGGAAAAAGATAAAGGAGATTCATTTGAATTTATTAATTACAATAACAGTTTTTAACTTATAAAAAGGAATTGAAATTAACAATATGATGCATAATATAAAAAGCATAAGGTTCTGGTCTAAGCATGTGTTGCGAAGATACTCATTGGGAGACATGGGCGTTTGTTTTTAATTTTATAGTGACATAATTATCAATTTGAGTTGCTAAATGAGTTGAAAACACAGCTTTCCTGTCTGGAGTCATCACGCCGTCTGGAGTATACTTACCTTAGTTCAATTGCTCAGTCTCCGTGCATTTATTGAATAAAACAAAATATTTATGAAATGCTTGCAGAGCAAGAGTGTAAATATAGAATATTTTTACAATTCTTTCGTATACCTATTGTATACAGTGATCAATAAACAATTATTTAAGACTTACGTGTAACATAAAGGTATGCAAAACTGACGAGGGCGTGGTAGGTCATCGGCCTTCAGTCGGGAAGGGCGGAATTCGATTCCAAATGCCACCAAAGATCCACCGAATACATTCGATATACGTTCTCGTTAAATCTGGGTTACCGAAAGACCTGTGGTCGGTTATTGAGCAGTTACCATGGGTGTAATGGTCTGGAGAAAATTTCCTCCCTCTTCATATCGTCGATCTCGAAATTCAGAGAGTGGATTATCTAGTGGTGCCATCTATCGGAGAAGTTTAGAATGAAGCCTATTTTCCCATTCATGGTGCTCTGGTTAAACGAAAGGTGCACCTTCACAAATACAAATTCGCATAGCCAATAGCATAGTGAACTTGGCTTGTCCAAGTGTCATAAATAGAAACAACAATTGACTGCGTGCATAATGAAATTAAACATCTTGTAGATTTAATTTTTTCACATTTAAAGAAATTCAAAATATGAAAAATGCTTTAAGAAAAAATCCAAAAGCTTTAAGAAAATGAGGATGAAAATATATTTTACAGTTGCTAAGAGTATTTTAAATCATGAAAAAAATCTTTAGCCGCTATTTTTTATAACAAAAATAAATTAAGCGTTTTATAGACCTCTGCTTACTCGCGTTGATGTGCAAAGAAGGAATAAGAAATAATTTCCCGACTCATTGGATATACATACATTTCAGATTAGAAATAGTAGATAAATAGTACTGAATTCAGAACTATTTATACTATTGTAGTACTGAATATTTCAGATTATTCAGTACTACTGTTTATAGTACTAAATACTGGATAATAATACTGAGTACTGAATTCAATTGCTTTGATGAAACAAATTATCTAAGCAAATTACAACAGAGAAAAGGTTATTATAAAAAAGAAAATCATTCGCAAAATTAAATATTATTTTCAATGAATTCATTCATCCTGAATTTTTTTCACAAAAAATCTACCTCTCATTTATTTTAATTAATGTATTATAATTATTAACTAAAACAACAGTATATTTTTGACAAATTAATCAACAAAAATTAAGTAATTTGATTTTAAAATGAATAAAAAGAGACTTTTTCTGTGAAATATATTTCTTGGAGAAGAAAAAAATCCAATAATAAAGCTATTAATCAGTTAACTAATTCAATTAATCATATATCTCAGGTTGGTTGGTTGGTGTCGTGTCCATTTAAATTCAAGTCAAATCACTCTATGTGCCAAAATCACGACCTTGGCTATGTGTACAATCTTATTATTATAGAGATTTCTCTAAAAGGGAAATTCGTCAATAGCCTGTAAACTTCTTAAGTTACGGTGTTGGGAGTTTCCGAATCAAGGTCACTCGCCTCTATTGCAAGCCTGTCTGCTACCTCATTCTCCTCAATGCCAATATGTGCAGGTATCCACTGGAAAGTGCATATACCTCAGGTAATCCATATTTATTAATTACTTTCCAAAAATGCTACAAAGCATGGTGTGATGGCTGTTGTACAACATGCATTTTTGGTATGCGAGGGCTAAGCAGATTGGGAGCTGCTATTTAATATGGTTTTCAAACCGCAGCAAACATCCAAGATCAAGATGTTAATCGAGCCCAGAAACTGTTGAGCTGTATGTAACTAGGGCATTAACCATTAAGTTGCCAGCTTGAGACAGTGAAATGTGTCAAGAATTCAATGAGTTAAGCTAATAATGGAAATCAATTTTAATTTATGGATAAAACAAATTCATATATGACTGTGGGGTTTTAATCACAGCAAAAGGATTATTTTCATTGAAAAGAGTTGTTTGTTTGTATGATTTTATATTCAACATAATACTTTATTTCCTTAAAAAATTGAGTGGAAAAAGATAAAGGAGATTCATTTGAATTTATTAATTACAATAACAGTTTTTAACTTATAAAAAGGAATTGAAATTAACAATATGATGCATAATATAAAAAGCATAAGGTTCTGGTCTAAGCATGTGTTGCGAAGATACTAATTGGGAGACATGGGCGTTTGTTTTTAATTTTATAGTGACATAATTATCAATTTGAGTTGCTAAATGAGTTGAAAACACAGCTTTCCTGTCAGCTTTCCTGTCAGGCCAGGAGCCACGCCGCTGTCTGGAGTGTATTTACCTTAGTTCAATTACCCCGCCTCCATGCATTTATTGAACAAAACAAAATATTTATGAAATGCTTGCAGAGCAAGAGTGTAAATATAGAATGTTTTTACAATTCTTTCGTATACCTATTGTACACAGTGATCAATAAACAATTATTTAAGACTTACGTGTAATATAAAGATATGCAAAACTGACGAGGGCGTGGTAGGTCATCGGCCTTCAGTCGGGAAGGGCGGAATTCGATTCCAAATGCTACCAAAGATCCACCGAATACATTCGATATACGTTCTCGTTAAATCTAGGGTAACCGAAAGACCTGTGGTCGGTTATTGAGCAGTTACCATGGGTGTAATGGTCTGGAGAAAATTTCCTCCCTTTTCATATCGTCGATCTCGAAATTCCAAAGAGTGGATTATCTAGTGGTGCCATCTATCGGAGAAGTTTAGAAAGAAGCCTACTTTCTCATTCATGGTGCTCTGGTTAAACGAAAGGTGCACCTTCACAAATACAAATTCGCATAGCCAATAGCATAGTGAACTTGGCTTGTCCAAGTGTCATAAATAGAAACAACAATTGACTGCGTGCATAATGAAATTAAACATCTTGTAGATTTAATTTTTTCACATTTAAAGAAATTCAAAATATGAAAAATGCTTTAAGAAAAAATCCAAAAGCTTTAAGAAAATGAGGATGAAAATATATTTTACAGTTGCTAAGAGTATTTTAAATCATGAAAAAAATCTTTAGCAGCTATTTTTTATAACAAAAAAAATTAAGCGTTTTATAGACCTCTGCTTACTCGCGTTGATGTGCAAAGAAAGACTAAGAAATAATTTCCCGACTCATTGGATATACATTTATTTCAGATTAACGTTGGATAAATAGTACTGAAATTCAGAACTATTTATACTATTGTAGTACTGAATATTTCAGATTATTCAGTATTACTGTTTATAGTACTAAATACTGGATAATAATACTGAGTACTGAATTCAATTGCTTTGATGAAACAAATTATCTAAGCAAAATACAACAGAGAAAAGGTTATTATAAATAAGAAAATCATTGGCAAAATTAAATAAATAGAATTAAATTTTGTGAACACAAATTTTTTTACAGATAATCATTATTAATTGCACTGTCTATAAAAATATATTTTACAGATATAAATGCATAGATTTCGTAGATTAACATGATTAATTGGGGTGTAAATTTGTCTTGATTTACTTCTAATTTATTTATAGGATATTGTTTAAAAAACTAATTTCAAACAAAAAATTTTAGATATGAAGTATTTAAGATGCATTTTGTTTCATGGAATGGACTTGCTGTATAAAAGCAAATACATAAGTTTTAGAAAGTTATGAAGGAAAGAAAACTAATCATAATGCATGCCAGCAAAGTTTAACGAAATGTGATGATAAAATCTCTATTGTCATTTTTGATTTAAGCAATGTGAAAACAGTATTGTTGTTATTACTTACGCCTTTTTTACAGGCCAAGCTCACTATGCCGTTGGCTATGCGAATTTAAGTCAGTACGTCTTTCATTTAACCAGAACACCACGAAGGTGAAAGTACGACTTTGCTCTAAGTACTCCTCCGATAAATGACACCCCCAGAAGATGCACTACCTCAATTTTGGCTTTGATCTGGAGAGGGAGAAAATACCCATGGTAAATATTAGATGTAATATTTATTTTACTTTATGGATCAGCGAGTGGAATCATGAACTTTGGACATAAAAGTTGAGCACAAACACTTTAAATTTACTGATATGATGTCACTATACAGGAAAAGAGATATTACATGAGAAATGTTTTCATAAGAAGCCCAAACATCGAGGAATACCCATTTGATGGTGATTTCTACACAGAGAATACAGTAAAGCTGGCTAAAACTATCATTGGCATTGGCAGTCACGGATCAATTAGACTTCCTAGACATGACACAACACCAACCAACGCAAGAAATTTTACAGTAATGTATCATGGTACTGAAAATTATGTAAATAAGCATACTTCAATGTAGCCATGCTTTCTGAGAACTTAAAGCTGTTCTAAGGAAAATAGGATTTGGACGCAGCTTAGAAGCTAAGAGCATGCTTTTGGAGAGTGTACCTCATATATATAATAGAGTTTAAATGAGAGATGTCAGTTGAACTTGAATTTCCCACACAATAAAATTAATTAGCAACTATAATAGAGTTTAAATGAGAGATGTCATTTGAACTTGAATTTGACAATCAAATTAATTAACAACTTAATAGAGTTTAAATGAGAAACGCAAATGAGAGAGCTTGAATTTGCCACACAGAAACAAATTAATTAGCAACTATAATAGAGTTTAAACGAGAGATGTTAATTGAACTTGACTTTGCCAATCAAATTAATTAGCAAATTTAATAGAGAACGGTATCTCAATTAAAATAAATTTTTTAATTGATAATATTGCTTCATAAAATGTACACAATATAAGATGATATAATTTGATAAAAAATAAGATATTAGGCAAAATATAGATGAAGCATGAAAACGAATTTCTGTTTCTCTAAACACTGAGGACACCATAAGAAATACATAAACATCTGTGAGTCTCACAAAAGCTACTGCTAAACATAAATGATGTGATGTTTATTTCCTGGATATATATATATATGGATTTCCCATGTTTCCGTGTCGAGTTTTAAAAATTTGGGCATTCAGACAATCGTGCTCAGGCAGAAGACGAAGAAACGCCATGGTTATAGGACAACGAAAATATGGAATAACTGCCCTTGAACCACAGTGGTCATTTTCTTACCTTCGTTTGATAGGTTGAAGGCGAAAACTCTTTTTAAATAATTTAAAAAATATATAATTATAGATAATTATAAAAAATGTCTTCAAAAGTTATCAAAATATCCTAAACTATTTTGTCTTTTAAATGTAAGCAATTGTTTTGAAATGTCAAAACTTCAAAAGACGGTTTGTCATGACAAATTATGTTTTTTTTATTTTGCTGATTCTCTTCACATCAAAAATATTAAAGTAAAATTATTTGAAACTTAGAAATGATATGTATTTTTTAAGAACAAAAGGCAACGTGTAATTTTCCGAAACATTTATGAATTTTCTTATATATTGTGCCACAGCGTTGAAAAATGTTACAGAAACAGAGATTTTCCCTAGTCAATCAAACATTTTTGTGCATATTACTAGTTATTTACAAGCGATACTCATTCTAACCATAAACGAAACTACTCCCAAGAGAACAAAAAATAGTTATACTCTGAATTCATTAGCAGATGGGATGCGAAAAAATATTTCTGACGTACACAAAAAAATAACAAATAGAATAAATCAGAGTCGTCGGGAATTACACACATCGTCCATTTCAAGTTTGTTTGGATGCGATACATTGATTCTTTTGGGGGGAGTTAAGTGCTGCCACAAGATGAATCATTCATTCACGTGAGCAGAAGTAAAATTTATTTTCAGTGTTTTCAGAATTTGTGAGACATCATCAACTCTGAAAAGAGGGAAGATCTGAGGAGAATGACAGCATTCTATTAGTACTTGATATGCAGGAGCATGTAAGAAAATCCAGATAAATGGTTGTTTTATACAGAAAAAGATATTATTCATGACATTGTTTTCAAAACGTCAGACTTGTATTTTATTGATATGTATATATATATATATATATATATATATATATATATATATATATATATATATATATATATATATATATATATATATATATATATATATATATTTGAATATAATAATTCATAATTTAGACGCAGTCCGTAACAGAGTGTTATTAAGGAGTCAATGTGCAAGACACAGATACATTCTAAATAGCATTTATTTAAAGAAAAGATGAAACTAAGTTAAATTGTCCATTTGTTACATAAGAGTGACCTTACCTTGGTTGCAGACATCTGTGTGCTGTTTCTTACTGAAGAGGTTTATATAGTAGATGTTAGGGGGCTGTTAAATGTATAAGATCTTAGGAATTCACTGGCACTTGTGTTTTAAGAATTCAGTGTAGGGGTCATAAAAGGGAACATTCATAAATTTAGAATTGTATTAAATAGGCTAAATTATCAAAGAACTCTTATTCAATTATTTTAACTTAGCTTAGATTTAATATTACACACAAACTTGTATATATATGTATATATATTATATATATATATATATATATATATATATATATATATATATATATATATATATATATATATATATATATATATATATATATATATATATATATATATATATATATTATTTAAGTAATTTTATTAATTTGTACTTATTTTAAAGATAAACAGCTTGACAGAAGAGGCAATTGCGACACATCCATCAATTAAAAATAATTCATAAATTCACAAATTTGTCGAAGTAGTATTAAGATGATTAAAATTTCATAAGTTTTTAATGAAATTAACTGTCTTAATGTAATGATAAACATAAAAATATTTTAAAATTTAGTTACATAATCCATTTATTTTGTGAGTTATCCTTTATAGCATGGATTTACCAAGGTTTTCCGAGGATTTTTTTTATTGTGATTGAAAATCTCGAGGGAGTTGAGCATTTAAATGAATGCAATGCTACCGTTTTTCTTCTGATATGTTATTAAATATATTCAATTAAAATGAGATCCAGGTTTCACGAGATACAAACTATGATTCTCTCAACTGCCAACAAATTATTCAATATTTTAGTAGACATGCTTGGAATGATTATCACGTTCTCTAGCATCCCTTTACGAGACATCTTTCTTTTAGTCGTAAGGCAACGTGTAACCATTTGAAATATTTTTATAAACATTTTGGTCTGTCAATGTGTGTAAAGGAGACAGCGCTATCATGATAAATAACTTTCCAGACAAATATTTCTCTATTTCTGTGTTTCATTAATGGAGACTAGCAACCAGAATCTATTTTATTTTTAGATCACGAATATAAAATAACCAATCATTTCCAAGCAAATTGAGCTAGAATCATTGTTCCAAAGTCCTTTCATTCAATCTTTGACTATACTTCGTGCGTCTTAGCACATTTTTATATACATTTGATTTCAATTTATATATTTTTGACTGAATGAAATATTTTTATGCAGGCCCGTATATAACTCCCTCGATACCTAAACAGCATTGTATGATGTCATTTACTCACAACGATTTCCTGTTTGATCTCTATCTGGTTCCCGGCTTGAACATCTTTCTTGTTTCATTTACCGTTTGTTTGGATTGTCGTGTCTTAATATTGAAACGATTTCCTTGTGACACTTGATCATAAACACTCCTCTAGCAGTTATCATTCTTCCATTTTTTTTATTACGTGGCCAGTTGGAATTCCAAAGTTACTAGCGTGTTACCAGCTATGTGAAAATTTCTTCCAGATTCTTCAACAGGCCGTGAAAAGTTATTTCAACTCTAATCCAGCTACTGAGCTCTCTCTCTCTCGGAGCTCTTGCATTCTCCCATTTTTGAATACTTGTTTCTTTTATATATTATACCATATAAAGTTAAAACAAGTATTCAAAAATGGGATATTCATTTGAAAAATTTTTCTGACTACTACGCGAATTTAAGCATGGAATTTTTTAAATTAATATTTTGACACATATTTTTTTTCACATTATAGGATAATTAAAGCTACAAATTATTTTTTATATCGTTTAGAATTTTTATTACGAAAGTTTTTACGATCAAGAATCGTATTTACATTTTTGCAATTTACTGTATAAACAGTAATTGTGTAAACACATATTCACATGCAAATGCATAAGTATATGAGAAACGTATCGTTGTTACAATTTTGCAAGTTACTAAAACACAATCATTAACAGGTTAAAAATATAAACAATAATTGTATAAACACATATTTACATGCAAATACATGTATGATACATATATATGTAATTTAATATATTGCTATGCCATATATCACTATACAATATTCATTAGAAATGTAGGTATTTTGAACACGTTAAGCAAAAAAAAGGAAAGGAAATGCCAATAAAGTTACATATGTGTCATACATCCAAAGTGAACTACAGAATATCCAATAGTATGTGATGAGTGTTTTGTCTTAATTGGAATTAAATATATTTTTGTACATTTATTTACAATGCATGTTGAATAATAGCGTGAAAAAAAGAATTCATCTTTATCGCCCAAAAGTTAATTTTCATCTAGTTAAATTAAAAACCTAGAAATTTTTAGCACAAAAAAGGGGATTAACCTAATGTTATAGAAAAATCATAAAATAGATTTAAAGATTTTATTGAAGTATTAATTATTCCATGTTATTTGGTAATAAGTAATTCATTTGGAATTTATTAACTAGCATCATTAGGAAGAAAAATGAAAATTTCATGAAGTTGTGGCTCATGAAAATGAAGATAAAATTCTTTGCATTTCTAAATAATTTGTGTTTTTATTAGCTTTTTGACATTTTTAATAGTTTTTGGCAACAGTGTGAATTAGAAACTACTTCTAAGCAAATGTTATTATATACGGCATGCTTAGTCATACGTTTGCAACAATCTATTCATATTTTTCTTAAAATAAATGAAATTTTACGATCATTCGTTTCACATAAGACTAAAAACTTTTAAAACTAGCTACAAAGATAACTCGTAAAGAAAATGAAATTCATATAGATGAATACCAACTCTATTTAGAACAAATTAGGATCAAAAAGAAAGATAATAAGAAAAATGTATCATAAGCATATCTAGTTGTGCAATTTTATTTAAAATTATGTGCATTATTACACCATCATTAAAATCGGTATTTAATTATATTAAGGAAAATCGACTGTGTGTCAACTGAAGTAGGAAAAAGAATAATGTTTAAATAAATGAACAATTATATATATCTATCTATCTATCTATATATATATATATATCATATCTATGATACTGATATATACTCATATGCATATGATATATATATATATATCATATATAATCGTTACTTTGAAACTGAATTGTTTTATCCACGTCAATTACTAATTTTTGAATTCGCTCAGAACCATGCAGAATGGGTAGCACTTTTGTATTTGATTCAAAAGTTCGTAGGTCCGAATCCATGCTTTCATGTTTGTAATGGCTCAGATTGCACACTTTAAATTGTAGCTCCCGGTGTACTTAACACTCTTTTGCAGTAAAGGGCCATTGATCAACGAACAAAGCAAACACAATTTTCTGACCTTATATAAGAAATGTTAATACCGTTTAATATATGCATTGAGTATTATATTCTTTACGATTTATTTGCAATTAGTGAATACTAGTTTTACTATACGAAACAAAGTATAAGGTCTGAGAAACTCAATACTTTAATTTATAATGTATTTTATGTTTTTATAAATTTTGAATTATAGCTATGATTTGATATGAGGGGGCCTGTTTAAATTAAAATCGCTTATTCTACGTAAACGAATATAAAGTAAATTTACCAAAATAGACTTTATTTTATGTACAATTTTTTTAATGAAAAATTAACACTTAATTGAATCTTTTGAATATTATATTGAACAAAAGAATTTTCATCTCCGACTATGATGTAATTATCTGACAAGTTTTAATGTTGTTTGTGATTAAAATATTTAAGAAATGTATTTATTATGCTAAACGTTTTCAAAAACTTTGGACTAGAACATTTAGAGCCGTCGGGAAAAGTATGTGTATCATAGGAATGACGATGAAACATATTTTGAAAATATTGCTTTTTAATTTAATTTATTACTTTTTCTGATTTTAGGTTTTATCTGCACATTTAACCAACACCTACTCTTTCAATTATGTAATCTTAGTAATTTCTACAAAAATGTTATATAATAATGTAAAATATCATTCAATAATATCTAAAATTTACATTAAGAGTCATTCTTCCAAAGTTTATGTAGGTGTTTTTAGAAAGTTCCAAAGTTTATAAGGTATATTTCATTGAAATACATTGAATCGTCTCAAAAATCATTGATTTTTCACATTAGTTTTTCCTATGTAAATGAGAACCAATAAAAACTTAAAGTAGAATTAAAAAAGGTTTAAATTAGTTTAAAGCTGTTTAACAATTAACACTATAAAATTATTTGTCCATTTACTAGGGATGCTAAATATTTTCAGAAAGAAAGAAGTGTTTTCTCGAAGCAATATTACTAAATTATTTTCAGAAGCTCGTTCTAGATAAATCAACGGCGTTTGCAGTCATGGATTATTAATTAGTATGTAGTTATTAAACAAGAGAGAAGTTTTCCACATGTTTGCTGATATGAACGTGTCCTGATACAGTAATGGCAACTGCAGCAATTAATTTGAAATTATCAGGTAATGTTAGAAAACCTTATTTTTTTCAGTAAACTGATTACGCAAAGTACTGAACACTATAGCAAATATTTAGATATTTTATTATCGCCTAATGTATTAAATTAATGATTTTATGGGTTGGATATTAATAGCCTATTTTAACTTATGAAGCTAAGTTTTTCCGCAACAGATCTTTAAATCGAAAAAAAAGATAAGCATTGTGTTTACTTAAGTACAATGTCGATTGCATACAAATTCTTCACAATCATTTGCATTACAACTATACATACATACATACATATATATATATATATATATATATATATATATATATATATATATATATATATATATATATATATATATATATATATATATATATATATATATATATATATATATATATATATAAAGGGTTATAGTTTCATGCAGTGATATTCTCCATTTCATACCCTTAACCTAAGTACTGCTGTTTTATATTATCGTTCAAAGAAGGTTGATGAAATGCTATTTGTCATACAGTTAACTATTTAATTTAAGAAAACAAATAGATTAACGAACTTATTCACACACACACACATATATATATATATATATACATATATATATATATATATATATATATATATATATACGTATATATATATATATATATATATATATATATATATATATATCATATATATATATATATAATAATTCGCCGTTGCTGTTTACAACCTCTTCCCATCTCTAGACTAATTTGTTGATGCCGTTTCACAAAAAATCGCTTGGTCTGGTGTCAAAGAAATTGTTGAGCCAGATTTTAAGGACTTCTTGGTGCACTGGGAAATGCTTGAAAAGAAGGCCACAGTCAACAAGGAGCTTTACGTTGCCAAGCTACACCACGTGAATGAGGCTATGAGGCTGAAAAGACCTGATGGACATGGTCAAACCATACCCCTTCACGACAAGCCAGGCCCCATGTTGCACAAGTCGTCAAAGCCGCACTCCAAGAGCTCGATTGAAAG
The DNA here is from genome assembly GCA_037975125.1 of Latrodectus hesperus. Lineage (NCBI taxonomy): Eukaryota > Metazoa > Arthropoda > Arachnida > Araneae > Theridiidae > Latrodectus > Latrodectus hesperus. The sequence continues at coordinate 74,582,832 of CM075855.1, read as the reverse complement.
GTCCTTCAGCATCCGTCGTATTGTCCGGACCTTGCAGCGACTGAACAACAAATTGGTCGAGAGGTGGGAAAAGGTGGTAAACAGCAACGGCAAATGTATTATTGATTAACTTATTGATATAATTATTGTTTTTTGTTTAAATAAAAGTCTTTGGTAAAAACGCTACGAACTTATTTCCCAACCTATATATATATATATATATATATATATATATATATATATATATATATATATATATATATATATATATATATATATATATATATATATATATATATATAATAGATAGATAGATAGATAGATAGATAGATAGATAGATAGATAGATAGATAGATAGATAGATAGATAGATTAAAGAACTAAAAATAAAATGACACAATATAGTTGAAAGCGGAATGTTATTTTAAAGGATCTGAACATACATAATCAATGGCCAAGTATTGTAAAAGAGATGATATGGAAAATATAATATTTGATAAATATAATATTTAACCAATTTTCTTTGCTTTCCACTACATAGAGTTATATAAGCAAACATAGTGATGTATACACAGATGATTAACAAACTTTTAGGAGAGATGTAGGGTACATCAGAATGACTAGAAACAGCACAGAAATATATCAAATCACATACAGGGGATAAAAAGTCGAGGCTGCTTTGTTCTTAGTTGCTTTAAATCATTCCTCTGCAAAAATAACAGAGCGGTGATGTAATAGTAGATTCCAAGAACAGAGATAGAGGAAGATGCAATATACAAGGAAGAGAATGTGGCAAAATAGGAGAAAAATGTGGTTATAACTTTGTGAAATGGTCATAAAAACAAGAATATCAAAATTGTAGTAGAAATGATGTCAAGTAATGTCTGCGAATTGTCAATTTTCGCATATGAAACAAGCTTCAGATCTTTATTACATAGTAATACGCATGCTTTCAAAATTTCTTTGGTATTCATTACATATTTTTAGCAGTTCATAGTGAGAAACTCATTGTTATTTCCAATGTAATGTACTATGTCAGGTAGGCATTTCTAATTTACTATTTCTATCTATTAGTCTTAGCAATTTCTAATTTACTATTTCAATCTATTATTCTTAGGCTTTTCTAATTTGCTATTTCAATCTATTGTTCTTAGATATTTCTAATTTACTATTTCTTTTTATTATTCTAAGGCATTTATAATTTACGATATCTATCTATTATTCTTAGGCATTTCTAATCTACTCTATTTTTATCTATTATTATTAGGCATTTCTAATTAGTAACTTCATGTTATTTAAGAACTATTAAAAATTTTCAAACAAAAAATTTACACCTTGTTTAATGTTTTTTAAGATAATTTATGGAAATCTGCATTGTTTATGTGATGCTTTCATTATTATCACTGATAAATTAAAATTTAATTGAACCTGCATTCGATTTAATTAATAAAGAGATATTTTATTAATAGATTATTATCGTCATATTCTCATTAGATAGTTTGTTCAAAAATTTATATCATTTTTATCTGCAAATGAATAAAGAACATTTTTGTTTTAAGAATTATAGTTAGTAAATTTAAAATACATGTTAAGTGAAAATAATTAGGTAATGGCCAGTTGTAATGCTTGGTGTTTTTATAATACAAGCATATTATATCTTATGTTTTAAAATTCTGTGTTGTTTATACGAGACTGAATAAAGGGTAATGACAAAAATTCCTTTAAATTGACAAATATGAATTTACAAATAAGTTATTAGATGTTCGTTGAATTTTCAAGCAATATAATTCTTCTTTTATTATTCAGTTATAGTTATATGAGAGCATGTTTATTAAAGAACAATGTTTAAGAACAATTCCCTATAAATATCCCTGATTTCTACAGAAACTCTTTGCAGTTAACATTCTTAAATATACATTTGTGAAAATAAAATAAAGAACAATATATTAAATACATTTTCAAATTATTATTTTGATTGTATTAAAATTTGTAAGTTTTAGTCATAGTTCAGTTTTTAAGTTACGCCTTCATAAAGAATAACATAAACGAAAATATTGATTTTGTTATTTTATGAGTTTATACCAATGCAAAAAATATATTGCTATAGTTTCATGATGTTTGGTGCAGATTGATTACTAATAATTCAATGAACAATTAATTATTGTAATGAAAATCAGAGTAATATCTTAAAAAGTAAAAACCAGTACCATTTAAATTGTTATACTGATTTCAGATTGAGATATTTGATTTAGTTTTCGTTAGTAAATATTGCATTAGGCAATAAATAAAATATATAATAAAAATTTCTTAAATATTTATATTTTTTTGATAATGGTATAAATGTTTCATTTGAAATTAATCGTATTAATATGTCATATGTTCATAACTTCAAATTTATCTTAATACAAGTTTTCATATAATACACATATATTTAACGTCAATAATACTCGTATAATATTAAGTGAAATACATTTGGAAACAGAATTGTACATTTTTGTTCATTCTAAGATTATGTCATCTTTATTTGAGAGATATACAGTGTTCAGGAAAATGCACATTAAAGTTTAGCAATATGATTTATCGAACTAATTATGACCAGAATATAACTTTACATCAGTTTACACAAATAACGACAAAAACTTTACATTTGTGTGATATTTCAATTTTGTTTATGTTAAGCATATATAAATATGTAGAGTACAACAAAAACAATTATGTTAGACCAGAATTGAAAGAATTTGAAAAAAGTTAACACATCCACCAAAAATAACACGTTTGGAATTCTATGAGCAGAAAAATAGAATTCTATGTATGTTAGATGGCGATCTCGGCTTTTTCACGAATGTCTTTGTTGTTTAATTACATTAGTTATAAACATGACTAGTAACTATAAATTGCTATGAAGACACAGACAGCATTTATAAATAAAAATGTAATTCCTGAAATGATTAGAGTTTAATTTTTGTTGTTATTGACATAAATTTGTGACTTAATACGACAAGTTTCTTAAATAGAATTACAGCAGATATGCTCTCATTTTAAATCTTTCTTCGCGTTCTACCCAAAATAAATTCATGAGAGCAAAAATTGGCAATAAAGCAATAATAGACATAATTAAAGATATAAAAAAAACCAAAAAGGTCATAAATATAATATAACATACGTTATGGTTGAAAGAGAAGGAAAATTTTGTCAAAAACTTATATGACCCAGCGCCTTAATGAACACAAATGCTTATGATCAACTAACTTCATCACGACAACACTACTTTTGGAAATCCAATTTCGTCTATATTTTCTTTTTGTTTTTGCATTTCAGAATAAATTAGTAGATTACAAAGAACCAAACGAATTAGTTTTTATACATTTATAACTAATGAACTAAATTAAACCACAGTATATTATCTACCAAATTAATGAGTTTTGTTGGAAGTTATTCCAGTTAGAATTTCGTAATTGTGCTCATTAATCTTTCAATAATTAACTAACTCTGCAGGTAAATTAAAGTTTTCTAACATTCAGTGTTAAGGAAATAAAGCAGCTATTTATTGGATTATCGATTGTTGAGTCGCCTCTCAAAATTTGTGGGCCTATATTAAATTTATTATATTTCATAATTCAATTTCATTGTGTTAAATGGGTAAATTTAAGCCCTTACAGTGTGTGATTTTTGACTGTAGTCTAGTAATTCATATTTTTTATTTGACTAACTTGCTAAGTTTTTTTTTCAAAATATTTTAATTATTTGTAATGAAACTAAGTTATTGAAAGGTTTAATTTATAAATCAGATAAGAATTTGTCGTTTAAGGTCAACTATTATTTAATATATAGTCTCACTGTAAGGTTGACTTTTACTTTTCATCTGGTTTAATATTTTGTTGAACATTACAAACTAAAACTATATGACAGTTCTGAAGCTTTACAAAAATTTATAAATAATAAAATTAGCTAATTTGAGGTGAAATTCAAAATAATTTCAAAAAGTTTACTCTATACTTAGAAAGGGAAATTCTTCTATTATCCTAGAATAATTGTGAATTTTATTGTACTCTGTGAATACCATATTCTCTAACAATGAGGAAAAAAATTACTAGTAATCTTTCCCTCCTTACCTTCAATAGCTATAAAAAAGTTCGCAGTTTTAATTTTGTTGAATATCAAAATATGTAAAGTCGTTATAGTCAGTACTCGTATGTTCACCGGAATAATTTTCATAACCAGTATATTTGAAATCAATACTTTGATTAATAATCATTAACAGAATGTGTGTTGCTTTTAAAAATAAATGTTGCACCAAAGCCAGCGAACTATTAAAAATAGCATTACCATTTTTGTGAATGGCATCTCTTACGTTTTTGTATACATAAATGTTTTTGCTTGTTCTATGCCTTTTTTATGTTAGGAAATATAAATGTAAATAGTTGTTTTAAAATACTATCTCCCACAACCATGAATATACACAAAAATTAAACTTTTTAATCAAGATGTTTGATAAATGTTTTATGATTTTTTCTGTGATTTTTCTATAAATTAAACGACACTAAATTTTTAATATCAAGATGAATTTATGATTTTTTTTTTTTTGCTTAATCTTAAACAGAAATGAGCTATTGAATATTTAATGTCGTTTCGACTTTTCAAAGTTCCCTATACTCTAAAAAAATTGAGAATATTCTTGTGTTTATTTTTAAAACTGCATTTTTTGGAATATTTAAATATTAATATTTAAATCCATCTCTATTTTTTGTTATTGAGTTGCGTGAACAAAGTTAGAATAAGTATTAGCACTTTTTTTAAAAATTTTTACTTATTAAATAATTAAACAGTTATTTCATCTTTTATAAAAATGAAAGTATTTTGAATGGCTCTGTGTAGAGTAAAGACTAATGAAATATATATAGATTAATAAATTCACTTCATAAAAAGGTTTAGATGTGATTAAAACTAATTAGAAGATATCAGAATCAAAGAAAGTTTGTTTCTAATATCTTCTAATTAGTTTTTTCCTTTTGATACATAAATCTTGAATCCAAGAAAATTTAAACCAATAAATCTATGATAATGTAAGATGTCAAGATGTTTTGCAATAGATTTTTAAATAAAGATAATCTCCTTTGTTTACGTCATGTTAATAACTAATCGATATATTTTTAAAAATAATTCGTATGATCCTCCTTTCAGAAAGTATCTGAAAAACTTGAAGGCAATTGTAAGACCTAAGCACTTATACTTCAAATTAGTTGATATTGGTTTATAAATTATATATTTTATATAAATTGTGTACGCAAATATGTTTATATATATATTCTATATCGACATATTTATCAACTCAGTAATTTAATATTATGTGCAATATTTTTATGCATGCCGACCAATGGCTGAGTGGTTAGCGCTCCTGTCTCCTGAGATGTGGGTCCAGTGTTCGAAACCCGGTTCTGGCATGGTTGTTACATTTTCTCCGTTCTGTGTTTCTCAGTTCTTTTTCCTGTGATGTTGTATGAATGGGGCCCACCCTATAAAATGTTCGTGATCGTACGGCGCGGGCATCTCTACTCGCCTCCGTGACTTGGCCCACAGGTACCCGCTGGGTAACGACAAATGAGTAGCAGCTTCTGGCTTGTTGTGGCATAGGGTTCGTCACCTCAAGTGCCTGCCGATGGAAAAATATATTTTCAAACATACCTAGATGGAGTATAGCTTTACAAATTATGGAACTTGATAAATAACTTTCAGTTTTTTTAAAATAATTTTATTTTACATGTTTATGATATTTATCGTAAATTTTTGTTTTCTTTTTCTTCTCTAAATTAAATCAGAAAATAGCATCTTATCTTTTTCGTAATAAATATCAATGTTTTTTTGAATGCAAAGGAAAATAAGGACTATTTATCCTCAGTACGAGAGGAAAATTATCTTACAATATAAAATTTTAGATTCATTTAAAAAATAGTATTTAAAATTATGATTCAAGCATTTCCATCATGTTAATTTTAACATTTAAAATTTTTTACCTATCACAAAATATGAACGCGCCATATGAGGAACTAAGATATTAATATTTAGAAAATTATAATTAAATGTCTTGTAATAATTGCCAACAAAATTTAAAATGAATTTTATCAACAGCAATTTATACAAATGCATAACATTGCATTTCTTTCATGTTCTAATTTCAGTAATATAGTAAATGATTAATTTCATAGTATATTGTGAACATTATATATATATATATATATATATATATATATATATATATATATATATATATATATATATATATATATATATATATATATATATTAATACACTTTAAGAAAATAACAATATAACAGTATTTCTGATCACATATAATATAAACACGCAATATATATCTATAAAAATGTTAATTAATATGCAACAAATGGAAAATTTTTAAATAAAAATTTCTATTTTATGTAATAATTAGTTCAATAAAAATTGACAAATTTTGGTATTGTAAAATGTTGTAAAGGACGAGAAACAAATAATTGTATAACTATTTAAAATTACATTATAATTACAATACAGTATGATGCTAATTAGAAAGACTAAACTATAAGCAATTATCTAGGTAAACAACAAATATTTACATTGTATACAGATTTGATCTAGCAATGTATGACCTATGCTTTATAGATATATGTGCAAAGTGATAAATTAAATGATATAATATGTGCAATATGATTTATAAATTAATAGAAAAAAGTTATTCAATCTGCTTATAGGACAGTTGAGTGTTAGTATAGATTTGAGGAAAGATGGTTACAGGAATTATATATCAAACTGCTTCTGCTAAGATAATTTCACAGCCAATTACAAAGGAGTAATGATTGTTCAATGGGTTCTAGCTTAACAGACGTACTGCTGATGACGTTCAACTATAATAATCTGTAAACTTATAGCTCCAAGTTTTACAATTTATAACTGAATTTCAAAGAACCTGGAAAATGAATTATTCAGACAAAAGGAAGCTGGATAAGCAACGATGCGGCATTAGATGGCAATCTAATCTCTAAAATTATCTATTGCGATGACAGGTGTGTAGTGCGATATACTAGTATTCCATCATGTTTGAGGAATTGATTCTATTACACTGATGCCCGCCAAATATACTGGAACATTTGTGTTTGTTTTAAAAAATAATGCTGTATTAGCCGTTTATTCTGTGAGAAGCTACATTCTCTTTAATAATTAAACAGGTTAGGATTCAGTTAGTGCTCTGAGTATTTGAACAGTTATGTAAAGTGCTAGGTTATGTTTCGCATTTTCACTTCACCTACATGTAGAAAGCTAGTGTGCATCCGAGGGTAAGACAACACCAAGAAACACTTTCAGATAAACTATAGGTGATAAGAGCTCTTCCTGAAGAGATGGCGCAGCATGTCGTTTTTAGGACCTTGCGCCAGACAACCAACCAACTAGCTTCCTGAAGAGGATTATCGATATTATTATAAATTTGCACTTTACACATGAGAATGCAAAATGCATAATTTTAGATCGCTGTATCCTCCGATTTATCATGGAACATATATCCAGTTTCATTGAAATAAAAAACATAATATTGATTGGAAATGACTTAGCTCCTTTCTTTACGTGTATATGTACCAAACTGTCTCCGAGTCAAACATTGGTACTCTGATGAAAATTTACTACCGTAGACGTCAACTAAACTTTCCGAAGATTCTGCATTTCAAAATAACCTCTTCAAATATTATATTCGGCTTGCATTCTTTTTCGCTGATCTGGGAAATTTGCATGAGTATTTTTCTTGATTTCTTCTTTCTGAATTCACTGAATGGACATGGGAAAAATCTGTCGATTCTCTGCAATGCAAAATGGTAGCTTCGCAGCAATTGCCCCATACATGTTATTGTTGTTACACCAGCATGCTTCCTTATACATAACCCTGAGTTGGGCTCTACCAGCTAGACAGACGAAGCCTGAAGAAGACTTCGTAATTTTGATGCAGGTACCAAGCAGAAGGCCTCTAACACTTGGCCTCTCACCCCAAAAGTTACCATTTTACTATGAAGTCATTGCCACTCACTACCTATTTAATGTGCTGTATCCGCCTTTAGCGAACAAGATGGATCTTCGTTTAGGCTAGGATAATGGATACCTATAGGATAATTAGATCATGACACCGCGACCACCAAACGCGTGTACATTTTTCTTCTAAAATTGTTTAATCATTCTCCTTTTTCAAATATGTAGGCTATACACTTATTGCTAGATATTAGGTATCAAGTGAAAATACTTATAGTATTTTTAATGCCATTTTTCGTAAATTTTGCCTTTTCTGCGTGATTTATGATTTTTCGATTTTATCTTGTTTTTTGTAATTTTAAATTTATTTGATGTGTTATAAATACTTTAACTTCTAACGAGTACGAAAATGCATCGTGAAATACCGGCAGTGTATTTGGCCACGTACGTTGTCACATCCAGCTATTTGGGAAATGGTGCAAGCAGTTTGAAGACGGTCGCGCAGACATAACCGATGCGGAAAGGCCAAAGGAAGGTCAATAGTGGTAAGCACATCGGACATGATCGAGCAGGTGGAAGGCATTATTCTCACCAATCGCAGAATGAGAGTCGCATGAAATGAGCAGCAGTTGGAAATATCTGTTGGAAGTTTACGTTTACACCAGCAAGGTCCCCTGTGCCTAACCCAAGAAGGGTTCTAACTATCTGTTGGAAGTGTCATTCCATCATCCGTTACTAATTAGATTATCGCAAATTGTATTCACAATGTGTTACCAATTCTTAGAGTTCCAAACACAAAGGAGCAAGGTTTTGTAGCTTCCCTGGAGTTCCTTTAACGTTCTTCTGCGGAAGGCAATGAATTTTAAGCCGCATCATTATGGGTATTGAGACATAGGTGCATCAATCACTTCACTCAAGAAACGAAGCAAGTATCGATGAAATGGAGAACGAATCATCGTTTGTGAGAACGAAATCCAAAGTTCCCTCATCAGCAAGTTTTTTTGATTGTATAGGAAAGTTGTCTACACTGATTTTTGTGCAAAGGCACAACCATTAATTCTGAGTCCTACTGCGAAACACTAAGAAGTTTGCACAAAATTCTGAAAAATAAGCCGCATGGAAAATTTAAATAAAGGTGTTGTCCTATTGCAGGACAATGCAAGACTTTATAAGGCGCATACAGCTCAAGATTTGCATCGCAGTTTTGAATGAAGGGTCTGAAAGCATCCACCATGCAGTCCAAATTTGGCGCCCTGTGACTTTTATATGTTCGATAAGCTTTAAGAAGATTTGAGTGAAAGACAATTTTCCAACTATGGTCAGGTTCAGGCAGCTGCTCTAAGCTGGCTCAAGGTCACTGGAGTGATTTTCTCTCGTCAGGGCATAGAGAGACTATAGTGCTATGTTCCGACAAATGTCTGTATCGGTTGGAAGATTATGTAGAGAAACACTGTGTTGTATGTGTGTCATTTTATGTATTATAGTACACTTCTCAGTAAAGTGTTTTCTGACTTACACTGTCTGAGTGTTAACTTATACTTCACCTAGTATAAATTCTGCATTACCCTAGTATATGCTGTTATTAAAGACAGAAACAAAATAATCCTTAATAAAAATACGCATTCATAAAAGTAATTTTCTACCCCATCAATTTCATAAATTGGATACTTGACAAGATTAATTTATTTTGACTAATAAATTCTTAATAAATATGAAAAAAATTTGAAGTTTTCAAATCCCAATATATTTTAACTCCTTTAATCAGGAGACTTCATGTATGAAATAGCAAAAACATAATTAATAGCGTTTGGCACATGTTCCTAATTAAGTAAAGTATTTTCTAATTACACGACTGATAATCTGAAACTAATTACCAAACCTTATAAAAGGATAACGGTAATTAATAATTATTATATATACAAGTACGTAACAGCAAATATTCAGTTACTACGAAAAATAACCTCGTTAAATTTTCTGCGAAAATATCCCGTCTTGGATGCTTCGAGCACTGCTTAACTCGTTTGACTATTTTTTCCATAAAGATATACTATAGTAAACTTTTAGAGAGAGCGAACAAAATTTCTTTTCTTCAAAAGTATAGGATAATAAAGATAAAAGAAGATACTTTTTAAGTAGATTATTTAATGGTAAAAAACGATTTTAATCGTTTTAAGCATTTATTTAAAATTTTCTTAAACAAATCATGATTTTGTTTAGATTTAAAGGTATGTTTCTTTTTTATTTTAATCTTATTTTTATATCATGCAGATAAGTAGATTACTAAATCAAAAGAAATAATCTGAGATGAAGTTTTTTTACCAGAATATGAAACATTTTATTTTTAAAATCAATTAGTATTATTCAGAAATATTAAACTTTTGATCATTTGTGTTTAAAATGCCGTCAAAGAAAATAAGTGGCATTTTACAACTTGTGCAAATTCGACAGAATTAGTTATTAAGTTGAATTTCAAGACAGAAAAGAGTTAATTTCTCTCTCATATTTAATTAATTATAAACCTTAATCACACAAAAGCATATTGTAAAAAATTGGTGCGTTATTGACGGCAAATATTAATGTAAAATACTCTTTTTCAGATAATAATTTATTTTTATTTCTAAAATTCAAATGAAGAACGAAATTAAAAGCTGACATCATTCATCATTATCAATTTTTAATAACAATTTTGCTTCATTTATAAGATATGTTAAGTGCGGCTTTTAAAATTATTAAAATGTCATCTAAACTAGTAACATGAAAGATAAATTGGCAAATTTGCACTAAAAAAAGAAATTTTTTTATAAAAATCATTTCTGTTTTACCGAAATGAATTTTTCTCACAAATTCCATTAGATCTTTTCAGTTATGTTAAGTGATAAGATTTTCTTAATTATATAAATAATAATTAATATCATTAAACTTATCTTCTTTGGAAAAGATGTCCTCTTATACTACATACTTTTTACTAATTTTTCATAGATTTTATATTGTAATAAAGGAAAAATAAACAAAAATAAATTATATTCTTAATAAATTTATTTGCCGATACATGAATAAATTATTTTATACAACCTAAATTTGTGTTTACAATTAAAGATTTATTATAAATGTTCAATTGTTTTATCGAAAAGATAGTTGCTTGGAGGAATAAAAATGACAATATTTGCCAAATTTTAGGATATTTTCGCTACAATTTAGTTATAGTTTTAAAAAATGACTTTAGTTCACGTTCTCCATATTCATAATAAATAACTCGCTATAACCTCATGTGTCAAAATTTACAAGAAGGACCATATACAAAGTAAAAATGGTCATAACTCTTTTAATTGTTGTCTCACAACTTTAGAAACAATTTTTTATTGTTTTTATTATTTTTCATTTAAATTTATTTCTTGAAAAGATTTTAAGTTTTCTCTAGACATCAATTTATAGTATTAAACATAAATCATATTTTAATTTGATATCGTACATTGATATTTGAACTTATGGGTACAATTAGTTTCAAATTATTTTTTCATTACTTCTTAAAAAAGTTAAAAACCATATTTGTGGTATGCTAGTGAATTTTCCGTCTACAAAAGGGAAACTTTTTAACCATATCAGCAATCTCATTATCCATAATTTATTGAAAGATTTATCGTGCCATACCTCTAATTCTAAACATATATTTGAAAACAACTATTATGAATTTTCCAGATAAAGTAATGTATAATTTTATGCAAAATAGAGGAAGATTCAAAATATTGTTGATTATTCTAGTTAATATTAAAAAAAGACGTTTATCTTTTGTTTCATGTTGACATTTTTTAAATTTAACTTAAAATTTATTACACAAATATCATGCTCATTGAAATTAAAAATGGATTCATAATTTTGCTGAAATACATTTATATTCAAATCCGAATAAGAAATTATTTAATAAGTTTATAATGAAGCACATTAGCAATTCAGTATATGCATTGTAGGTTAATCAACTGTTCCAACACATACAAACTTTGCTTCTGGTAAATACATAAATATTATTTTTCGATTCTAAATGTCAAATGAAATTTCAAATTATTTCAAAGTTATCTTGATATTACATTTTTTTATGTGAGCATATTCTGAGATATGTAAATGAATTATTCAATCTTATCAAATTATTTAACTTTCTCTTGGAGGAATTTATGACTAAAACTTTATCTTCATCTTTTCTTGGAGGACACTTAATTTTAAGAGTCTGAATGTTGTGATTCGTTGAATTTGTAACAAGGCATAGCTCAATATGTGATATATTTTTAGCAATGGAAATATTTTTCACATTTCTAATTCGGTGATGCATTTTAATTGCACTGATAGTAAAATATGGATAAGCAAAATAATTAGATGCTTGTCACATAACGCTCAGCTTTTGCACACGAAGGCTAATAAGACCTTTACATAGAGCTTTTAGCACACGAAGGCTAATAAGACCTTTAAAGAGAGATTTTAGGAAACAAAAATAAATATCTATTATTTAAATGTTGATAAAAATTCTAGTAACAATGAATGAATGAAGAAAAATTGGATTGGACGTTGACGAATTTTTAATACATTATTTAGATAGAAAAGTTTATTATGGAGGTTGAATTATTTCTTCACTTTTTTCATTATATTAGTTTCCAATAAATGCGTAACATGTTTGAAAGTAATAAAGTAAAAAACTCTCTCTCTCCAGAATTTGCAGTAATAACTATTATTTCGGATACAGTCTCCATTGAGCAATTTTAAATAAATGTTGTTAAGATATGAATTTAATAGTTTGAGTGAAGAATTTTAAGTCTTAACACCTTAAATGACGAGGAACACTTACCAGATTTGCTCCTCACTTCCACGGACTTTCACACAATATGGTGTACAGGAAGAAAAGAAGAGCCATGCTTTCCACTCCAATTGCTTACTCTTACAAAACAAATGTAAACAAAGTAAATATGCCGATTTGATCTTCGATAAAGGGCTTAATGACAATAACTTGAGAAGGGTATTATGAAACAGATTTTATTATTTAGTTTTTCTAAGTAAATTTTGAAAGATATTTAAAGTTTACAACGCAACATTTTGACGAATTACGTGAAAGCCACAATTTGTTTCACTGTCAACAAAATATTCAAGGGGTTCCGTAAATGTTTTTCATTTCAGTTCATTTATAAAGAACTTCTTTTCTCGTTAGGACATGTCCAGGTATACTATTTTGATACATAAATAGATGAATAAACAAATGAAGAAAGTTTGAAAATCAAAGTCCGGAAAAAAAGATACATAAGTATTAGAATATCAAAATAGTATTTGCTGTTTTTTGCTTTACTATTTACATTAAGGATTCAGTTACTATTCCCCAAATTGCTTTTGAAGATTCAGTCGATATAAAGTAAAAGTGTAAAGTGTCGGATCGTTCTACGAAAAATGTACCCATAAAAGTAATTTCTCAGAGAACACTTTTAAGAAATTAGTTCTGTTGTTGTTGTTGCTTATGACACTTGGACAAGTCAAGCTCGCTATGCTGTTGGCAATGCGAATTAAGTCAATAGGGAGCGCCTTTCGTTTGGATCAGAGCACCACGAAGGTGAAAGTACGACTTTTGCTCCTTTTAAGGTGCCTCGTGATTTTGAACCACGGTCAGTTAACGAGGCCACACCTGAGCTGGCACTCTCCTCTCCACATCCATGCCACACCAGCGGAAGGACTTTGGACGTCACAGATTAACGTGGACACTGTCTCAACCCAGGGAGAAATTTAGTTCTGAATAAAGTTAGTTAGATTTTGTTCATTTTAAGCATAGTATTTTATATGTAAACCATTTGGTGTAATAATTTGATGATAATTTTCAACTTAATAACTAATTTTGGCTACTAAGAACCTTTATAATATTTACCTTAAAATTAAATGACATAATCTTTATGATAGTTAGGGAAATCTGAAATGGTATCATTTTTAAATATCTGAATGCACACTTTCACTTTGTTTTGTACAAGTAGTTTGGGCATTATTGTCATTTTTAATCATTTATTATCATTTAAAACTGAGCATTATTTAAATGAACTAAATTTTACAATGTAATGATTTGGAAGTTTAGTAAAAACGACATTGATGGATCACGTAAATTAATTTTGAAAATTAAAAATCGTTTCACTTAATCAGCAAACAACTCTTATTAAATTTTTGTTATTTGGAAATATTAAAAAATAATATATCTGAAAAGGTAATGTTTCTGAATAACGTTTTTGCACAAAGTAGACAGCATTTAACGATATGTAAGTCTTATGCCTTCTTTGCTGTTGCCTGCCTTTTTATGATAACTTTTAAACAGTTGTTGAGCAGTGTGTTGATATGTATATCAAAAGAACATATAGAAATCTTCAAAATTTTCTTTTTGATAGACGGACAAATGGAAATACGAACACATCATAAATTCGCATCTGTTTTATAGTGATTTTATGACCTTTCCTAATCATTCTTTATAAATTCTTTCAGTTCTTGAACAAAAACTTTATTTCTATTATATTGGGGATTTAACAATTTCTAGCCAAACATCAAATTTCATTTTTATAAGACAAAATTCTGTAGAAGCATACGTGAAACGAACGGAAATCAGTGTTGTTTTTCAATTTAAAGAATTTCTGTTTCAATCCTAAATGGCATTTGAAGACCTTTTATTCTGGTCAAAAATGTAAAGTATTAGAATAAACTTAAAAATAACGAAAATACATTTATTTTTTATACCTATTAATTTGTTTGAAATCTAATTATAATACATAAATTACAACACATCTTAAGCTAGTCAAATATATGATTGAATAATGAAAACATTACTAAAATTTTAATTCATATAGCAAACAACTGTAATATATGACTCTCACGATTTATATTAAACTATCTAATGATGATTTGAAATTGAAGAATTCCTTCAGTAAATCAAGGCAGTGTTGGGGAAGTTAAGAGGAATGAAAGCTGATTCCCACACAGAAACAGTTTCCAATAAAGATTTGGCTGGAATTCCTGACATCAAGCCAATTTCGTTTCAAAAGGGAAATTAATGGGATTCCGAGGAAATGAGGAATCTGGGAAATTGACTGTTTCAAATAATTTGGCGTATTTCTAATCAGTTCGAGCCGTTATACATTTATTTTCTTAATTACGTGCATAGCTCGGTGGAAGATAACTCTCTTACGCGGAAATGCTTATTTCTTTCAACCAAATATGATGAGACATATTGAGAAGAAAATACACTGGTTTATGATGAATGAACATTCTAAGTTGTAAAGTGTTTATATTCTTTAACATAGTTGTTAAATTATAACAAGGAAAAACTTAACAAGTGATTTTTATTTTCTGATTTGAATTTTATTTATATGGGAGTAAGTAATAAGATAATATAGCCTATTTAAGGAATAATGTCGGAAATTTCTTTATAAATGTGAACATGAATAATACCTTTCCATCTTAAGAAATGAATCTACGCAATGAATAAATTAGGAATATATGAATTAGTTATTTAAACTCCTAATATCAAATGACCAATAATTTGAATTCATGCAAAATTTACAAGAATTATCTGATATTTAATCTTAAGCACATTTCACATCATTGATTCAAGATATATCATCTGTTCATTGACACTTCTTGGAATCATTTTCTCTTAATAGTTCATTATAGTGTCATAAAGACATCATGGACACTTAATAGTTCATTAAGTGTCCATGATGTCTTTTCAAACATTCAAAATGCAATTTGTTATTTTAAAATTCAAATAAAATTATTTAAAATAGTTTGTATTCTTAAAATTATTTAATAATAATTGCTTATAAATTTATTTATAATTAACAAATTGTGTAAAATATTAACAAATCGAGAAATATTATTGCACAAATCATCAATATTAAGAATTTCACTTAACATTCAAACTGAGGTAAATCATATGAAACATATATTTAAGAATTATATGAAACAGAATTTCAAGAATTATTTAAAATTTCATTTCAAATAATTTACCTCAACTGATTAAGAAATTATTAATAAACAATAAACAGAATATGAGACACAATTTACGAAAAAATAAAATAGAAGTATTACTTATATAAATTACACTAATAAAACAATAGATTATTTGAGAATTTTACGAAACAACTTGTTATAATAGATTGATGCAAGAAATTTCTATTTAAGATCGATGATTCGACTTATGGAAATATTTGTTGTTGTTGTTGTTACCTATGACACTTGGGCAAGCCAAGCTCGCTATGCCGAGGCTATTCTTTGGCTATGCTAATTTAAGTCAGTAGGTGCATCTTTCGTTTATCCAGAGCACCACGAAGATGAAAGTATGATTTTGCTCTCAACACCTCTGATAGATGGCAACACTAGAGGACCCACTCCCTCAATTTTGACATTAATCTGGAAGGCGAGGAATTTTTCTCCAGTCCATTGCACCCATGGTAACTACTCAATGACCATCACGTGATGGAGGGCCAATCAACGATCAACCTCTAGGCTACCACGATCTTAAAGAGATTTGTAATTTAACTATCTATTTATGGAAGTTATATAGGTAAAATCTTCTCAGATGAGAAAATATTCTTTTTTAGAACTTACACATTACAAGTGCATTCTATTAAAGCGTTCATCTTTGTAATATTTAAGGAGCTTGTGTTTCCTTATTTGCGTTTGAATTTGATCGTTTGCATTTGAGATTTTATCATTCCACATAAAATTTTCTGATGTGTGACAAGGTAATGCTTCTTTACTCATTTGATCCGGCATCTTCCGTATTTTTCGACGTTCTTAGGTTTAAAAATATGTAATTCGCCTACTGTTTTGAATAGCCTGTTATCTTTACTCTCTCCATTTAAAAATGATTGATTCGAAACGATATGCCAATCACCATGATCAACAAACTGTGGCATAGTGTTAAAGCTGAAGCTGTATCTATATATACCATATACGTTGTGTTGACTCAAAGTTTAGGCTTATAAATACTGTTAATGCTCCAGAATCGGTTGTTCTGAGTTACACAATTTCCCTTGACTCATTGCTTAGGCATATGTTGATAATGTTACCTGATTTAATTGTTTTAAGTAATTATTCCCCAAGATCTGTTTTCAGATTTTTGGGAAATGCAATCTCTAGTTACGTCAGTATAATGTATGTATCCTATAGATATCATTTTATTATTGTAATTTTTCCTGATATAGCAATATTAATGGAGGTTGCAAGTGCATTTCGATTATGTAACAGTGCGATGATAATAATAATTGCTTTAATATTATCCTCATTTCTAAGAACTGGCATTTGCATTCAGAAGTGTAAATTACATTGAATTTTATTACACTTTTGATGTGTTTATAAATTATGTAATTTAAATTGAAATTACATCATATTTACAAATCTTATATTCTTCACAATACCCATAACAATATGTTTCTTATGGGAGATTGATACAAATAATGTTGAAGAATTAAACAACTCTGTTTTTTAACACGTAATTTTAATATGATCTAAAATATTTGGCAAAAAATTTTACTTAAACAGAATAGGTGAATTGATATTTGAATGCGAAGATTCATTGGGAATTATTTTTATAAAAATATGAATATCTTAAAATGTGGTTAATCTTTTCTGTAAATTAAATTCAAATTACTGCGCAATATTTTTGGTTCTTCGAAAGTCAGGTATTCATCAAAAGCTGATATTAAATACATGAAAATAATTTATGAAATTGTTGCATCATTCACTTCAATTAAATACAAAATACAAAAATTACAGTCGATATTATGAATTATCAATTTCAGTTAAAAATTCAAATTAATGAAGAATATTATTAATAACCAACCTCTTTTTTAATACGAATCTTATTTAGTGAAACACGTTTGTATCCTTCGAGTTGTTATCACTGTGTAATTCAGGATCACCCGCGTCGAAAATGTTAAATATTAAATGCTGGAGTCCTGATCAATAAATTGTAAATAAATTATACCCTCTTAAACTCAATTTTGTAAATCTGGGCACAAGTCTATGCGAAGAACCATTAACAGTATGAATAATTTATTCCTCTGCGTCACATCAGGAGGTTGCGAGAGACTGATTATAAAATAAAAGAAAACGGTATTTTACGCAGATTGAGATGTAGAAAAATATAACAGTTTTGCTAAATATTTTACTTCCAAAATTTTTAGTTTTTATTCATTAAAAAAGATGTAAAATAGGTGTTTCCATCATTTCAGATAAAATATAGAGCATGACGATATAGATTTAGATACATGATAAACCTAGAGCACAATAAATTAATTTGATTAATTGTAAAATGTATTAATTGTTCTCAGCAATCTGACAAAAACTATTTTGTGAGATTCCGTTAAATATTAAAATGGTATTTTAGACAATTAATATTAAATTTAGGAAAAGTGAGATATCCTTCAGAAATTTGTTAAATATAATTAAAGTTTAAGATTAAATCTTAATTTCACATGTCTTGTTTAATTAAACACTAATTAAGGTTAAATCAAAATTACAAAGCATGGAGGATATTACAAACAGCGCAATAGATATTTTAGCGCTTAAAAGTGAAAAAAAGTTTTAAAATAAAAAATAATTAATCATTAAAACATAATATATATTTCAGGAAATATTTTAAGATTGAGTTATACAAATCTTTGAAAAAGGTTAAAATTTGACTGAAGTTTGTTAAAATTGATGACTATAAATTTGTCTTTGTTGCTTTATTAAATAGTGTTTATATTACCGATAATTCTCATTAAGTTTAAGAAATATTTTTTTAAAAATGAAAAATAAGTGTGATATAGGATTTCTTATATGCGAATAACAGATTTTTCCAAAATAAAATTAATTAAATTTATTAAAGAAAAAATGCATTAATTCCTAAAGTTTAAACTATCAACAGAAAACAGAAGATGTTTTAAAAAATGTACAAGCATAAATTGGATAAAATTTGGAGATAAAGTATAATGTAGCAGCCCCATATTATCTTCATGGGAACGATGTTGAAATGAGTATGTACATTTTGTAACAATAAAAGGAATTTCGTTTCTTAATTTTGGATGTACAAAGTGAAAAAAAACCTTCTCTGCAATGAAACTGACCACTCTGAAAAGCAATGCAAACTTCATTTGGAAGGCTTATAATGTTAATGGTGTATTGTTAAATAACTACATAATTGCGAATTGTGTTAACAAATTAGTGATTTTAAGAGTATATAGCATTTGGGAATTAGTACACTCGCGCGCTGAAGTCAGCAAAATATTTATTGAAAATGTTTCTCGCATGTTTAGCGGGTTTAAAATTAATAAAG
The DNA here is from genome assembly GCA_037975125.1 of Latrodectus hesperus. Lineage (NCBI taxonomy): Eukaryota > Metazoa > Arthropoda > Arachnida > Araneae > Theridiidae > Latrodectus > Latrodectus hesperus. The sequence goes on along the minus strand of CM075855.1, from coordinate 74,563,530 downwards.
CATACTCTTCATATTATTTGGATTGTAATCCCTTTTTCAAAGTATTCGCGTATGAAATGATCAGTATGACAGCAAGTTTTAAATAAATGAAAAATAAATAAGGTGCTAATTGTGGCAGCATGAGAATGATAACAATATTCATTACACCATTCACGTATCTTTGACAGCTTTAAGTTCTATATAAAAACATACAAGCTTATACCCAAAGAAAAATATTTCCCTTCTTACAAAGACATTACTTCCTACATATGTCTTTCCCATATGCAATCTAATAACTCTTCCTGGGAAAAAAAACATATAGGAAAATGAAACACAATTAAAACTAAATCTTTTCCGCCATATTAGATAGAAGTTGATGAATATTTGCTTTTCTGTATTTGTAAACTCGAAACATTCTTTGTATAAGAAGCCTTAACTAAGCAATGGAATGATAAGCACTTCTATGATTTTCAATCCATTTTACATGATTGTATACTCGGTTGCATAAACATGTAAAATAGACTACATACCAATGAGTTTATTAAAGAACTTATAAATTAAAATGTGATCTGATTTATTAAATATTTAATAAATTCGTTGGTTTGTAAGCCAATTTACATATTTTAATCCATTATACAATTACAATAAATTAATTATCACTATATAGCAATAGTGATAAAGTCACTCTCTTGAAGCATCAATGCTAATCTGCAGCAGAATAAACATAGATCTAAGTTTAAAATTTAATTATAGTCTTATTTTGTGTGTGCTTCTTGTATTGAGTAAATACTTCTGAAGAGAAAGTAACGGGTAATTAATAGCTGTTTCACACAACTAACTTCCAACGAGATGTTGGTGTTTATTGACCATCTTAATGCGTCACACCATTAGTGGCTCTCTCCTTAACGGCCGTTTTATACCAACTATCATTTCAACTCATTTTTACTGCTAAAATGCTTAATGTATTCAGATGTCATCGTTCATTGAATATAACAATTCTTACTAAAAAATTGTTTTTAAACTATAGTTAGTTTAAATAAAATTATTACAGAGCTGTTTATTAACATAAAATGTAAAATAAATCTAAATTTCTACAATGTCAGTTTAAATTTCAAAAATTTAAATGGAAAAAATTTAAGAAGTGGATAGATTATAATATGCACAAAAAATAACTCCAATTAAAATTTAAATTTTTAAAATTTAGGGATATTTCTATTATTTTTTCTCGATATTTTTTAAAAATAGTTACTTAAATGTATATTTAGATTTAATAGGGCGTAGAAATAGTTTTCAGTTTCCACAAAAAAATAATTCAATTTGAATGTTTGAGATTCAGCCACATTAAGGGTAAAAGATAATTTTCAAAATATTTACTTTATAGCCAATCTCAATTGATTTTTCAAACTATATCAACAACTAATGCATTTAATAAAAATCCAAGTTGTATCCGTTAGTATATTGATAAATTATTTCCAGAAAATTCTTGCTTGTATATTTTCTGCGTTATTCTGTTCGACAATAAATATCTATTTTGAGAAAACTATTGATTTCAAACGGCCCACTGACAATGAGTTAATGTCTATAAACACGAGTTTAATTCCCAAATATAATGATATTTTTATTTCAATCTTAGCTTAATTCATAAAGACTCGACTACAGGAGTGTCTCGAGTTAAATAAACATTGTATTCACGGTCAAATCTGAGACTGATGATGTATGAATTTGTCCAAATTTGCTTTTCAACTAATATGTTGTTTTGTTCTAGAAAAATAAGAATAAGCTGAATAAGGTAAAAAATATGAAACCATTAGATAGAGAATGGTATTTTAACAATTAATCAGTTATAAATAAATATCAGTGAGTTAAATTCTGTGACAATTATAGGCGATTTTTAAATAACTGTTTTAGGTTTAAATTGTGAGACATTCGACAACAATTAATCCCCTATTTCTTCTGATTTATAGTTTCAATAAAATTGTTAATGAATTTTTATGGAATGAAGTATTATATCGCGTAATATATAGTAATATGTCGAGTAAAAATGGATGTTAAACGCGGTATTTTTTAATGTTTGATGTATTTTTGCTATGATTTTTGGTACCTTAAATTCTTTAAAATAGACTCTAATAATAAGTAGTTAGATATTTTTATAAGGATATGTAAAATAGATATATATTTTTGTGTAATAAAGATAGATATTTTTGTAAATATTTGATATCCTTATTAAACAAAATTAGAAATTGGCGTGTCATTTAATCCATATGTTTAGGATGATCACTTACGTTATTAACTGATGGTCTTTTGCTGCATTTTTAATTAAATACTGTCTACTGATGATCTTAAGGTATATTTTGTAATAACTTATAAAAATTAATATTTTGTGCAGATTTTCATTTTTTAATAAAAAAGATACCTGTTACATTTATATGCGATCATGCAGTGCCTAATTTTTTAAAAGCAATTTAAAAGCAATTGCTGATTTTAACTAATTATGTAAGCAAAACTTTGTAACGTATTTTTAAGTCATGAAAAGGTATTGCCTACATTCTCGCTACAGAATTTTGATTTGAATTTTTAATATTTGCTTTTATCTAAAAGTAGTGTCTGTTATAAATGTTGAACAATATATCAAATCAAATATCTGTACTGTATTCTGGTACGATCTCAAGATTTTTCATTATCTAAAGTAATTTTTGCACGCTTCAATCAAGGCTGATCAAGATTAATGTTTTCAAAGAAACTAAAGAAACTGTATACTAAAAATAATCTAAAAAAATAACATTTTACACAAAATATTGTCATTGATTGTAATTTGTTGCAGTATTGTTAATCAAACAAGTAAAATTTAAACAATAAAAATAAATGTTTTTTTTTGTTTTTGCATAATATGTATTTAATACTTATTAATCAATAGTTAAATATTTTAAATTTAAAGGAAATTAGTTGCTAAAATAATTCAATCTATTTTTTGTTCAAGTAAAATGTATCAACTTGAAAACACTAAACAACACATTTTAAGTAAGTATACCCTGAAATGTTTTGTACAGGCAATGGCACACTTTATTGAACACCAAGAACGTTAAGTACACTTTTGTTTACATTTATCAACACATATGCTGGCGATTTGGCAATGAAGAAATGTTGCCAAATTGATGTATTGTGATGGGCGGTATGACGCAACAGAATTTTCTCCATAATTCTTATAGGTCTCCATCTCTATGAAGTAATAAAAATCAGGTTGCCAGATACATAAGGGAATATGCCAAAAAAAATAACCAAAGTTAGAATTTGGCATCCTGGATTATACAGTATCGGTGCCTTTTTTTAATTCCTCACTTAAATTTAACGATTTATTGATGAGTAAACAATCATAGCCAAAATTTCTAAAAAGTAATAAAGTAATAATTAAAATAAAGTAATAAATAATTACTTTATTTTAATTAACCACAAGATTAAAAATTATCCTTAACTGTTAAAAATCAAATCTAAGCAAAAAGAATGATAAAAAATTAAATATAGAATGTGTTCAGCTGTAATCGATATGTTTTAAATTAATTAAAATTATAGGGACACAAAAGTTTTTTCATAAAGCTCCTTTTTTATTATTTAAATGAGCACATCACGTATTTCATCCCTGAAATCAAAGGAAACAGCATTTTTTTCTTAAAAAAGTGACTAAAAAAATGTACTTTTGAAACGTTTTGATGAATGAGTTTAAAAAGTGAACAAAAAAGAAACAATTAAAAACTATCATTCTAATGTAGTTAAAATAACTTCCCAATTCATAAGTTTATATTTTAGCTATAGTGAATATATATGTGTTCAGAGAATAATTAAACTAGATTTACTGTATTTTCTGTTAAACATTTATATTTTATGAAAATACTGTAAGCATACAAGTAATAAAAATTAAAATTTATCTATTATGCTTCTTTAATTTCCAAATTTTTTTTAAATTTAAAATCATTTTAAATTATATCATGGTTCTTAATAAGAGAGAAATCAGTTTTTCTCTTTAATTTCGTTTTCCTATTTCAATTTATTTTCAAAGTTCTTTTTTAAGAGTGATCAATTTGTTGAATAATATAACTTTTAACATATATGTTTAGAAAATCATCAAGGGATTAAAAATATTCATTTTAATTTTTGTGCACATCTAACTAGTTTAAGTACATCTCTTAAAACAAACTTTTTTTCATTCAATATTGATAAAAAAATGTGCATTGCATTGTATTACATAAAAGATATTCATTTCCAATTATTTCACATATAAACTGAAATAAATGTAACAGAATCTTTTATTTCAATAATTTTTAATCTACGATATAATTTAATAAATCAATAAAATTTGCAATAATGTTTATTTATTGAATTAATTTTAATCTTGTAATTGTATCATTTATGTATTAAATTAAAATGTTCTGCACTGTGAGTTTTTAGTTTTTTTTTTTTTTTTTTTTTTTTTTTAAATCTGTTTAGTCCCAAGTTATGCATTTTCACAGTTGTTTTTAGCTTGGAACGAGCAGCTGCTTATAAATTATCTTGAATAGTTTTTATAAGTAATAAAATAGTTATCTAGAATTCTCCGTAAATAAGAATGGTATTCATAATAAAAAAGCATGCATCTAGCGACATAAACTATTTCCTGTTTTTATATTTCATATTACACATTGATAGTGAATTAAAATCTTAACTAAATGATTTTGAACATGCATTTCTTAAATAAAATTCATTTTTGAATATACGTTGTTGTTTAGTTATGTAAGTTAAACAAAATTTAAAAAGGAGCACAAAATTTCCATGAAGTACTTCATGAAGTAAAAATTAAAGAGAAATTTATAAACCCTCTACATGCTAATATTTAAACCAGATTAAAACACCAAATTTTTGTACGCTTTGTTAGCATAAATGTAAGCAGGTTTAAGGAAATTGCTTTATAACATCAACATTCCTCAAGGAAAATATAAATTTCACTTTTATTATCATTCACGTATTAACAGAAAACATAGAAAAATATTTAAAAGAAACGAAATTTTATAAATCATATACATTAAAAATTAAACTACACAATTAAAGTAATCATGCAAAACATCATCAAAAAATTAATATTAAGTAATTATTCAAGTAAACACCATTCTTCATGAATGCTTCGATTAGAATTCTTGACAATTAAAAGTAAGTCTTTTAAAAACACTGACAGAAAAAAGACAATAATTTTTCATTTATCAATGATAATTAAAAACACAATGGAACACGGTGTCTTTATTTTATGTATAAATTCTTAAAAGCCAATTATAATTAATTACATTTATTATGACAAATTCCGAATAGTTCTGAAAAAATATCTTTTATTCATAAAAAAAGAAACAAACAAAAGGGAAAAAATGTAGAAAATTAATCTTTTTTCAATTCTTTCATTATTAACCAATTGTTTATGGAAAAAAAACTTAGTTAAAAAATATCAGTTCTGAATAAATATTTTAAAACAATGTGATGAATTGTTATTAATTAATGTCGTTCGGTAACAAAATAATTTGCTTAAAATTTTTTGTTTGCTTTACCATTTAAAACGATGAAAGTAAAGAATTGTATAGTCCAAAGTATATCTCACTGTGCAATCATTCATATACTAACAAATAAAACAAATGAAATACGTTTTATTGTTCAGTTATCTTCATTGAAGAATGTTTTATTTACAGAATATGGTAAATGATTAATGTTGCAATAACAAAGAACTATTTTTTCTAAAACTACATTGTGTGAATTTGTATTTTTTTCCATTTATACGTATAATCACTCTACTAAATGTTTTCTTTTAAATTTAAAATTGTATTGGCTTTAAGAAAAATAGTTCTCAGTCTATTCTTATATTTTTAAAAGACTCAGTGAAAAATTTATTTGCCTTATTATCAAATTTTATTTCTTTTTAATATAAAAAATAATATAATTATATGCCAGTTACTATGCATTGCAATCTGTATGTTTGAAAAGCTAATGTCCAAAATTAATCTGTATATATTCTTCTTTAGATATTCAAATATGCTTAGATTTTATATTATTTTCTTTTGCAAACTGATAGAGAAATTGCTGATAAGAAGTAATTTTCGCCTTTCATTGCAACATATTATTTTACGAAAGAAATTATTATTTTCATAAAAATTATATTTTTATGCTGTTAAAAAAGATATAGAATACCGATATACTCTAAAACCTATATTTAAATTCATTATTTTTATCAGTCATTTCAAAATTAATCTAGAAAACGAAATAATTTATCATGCCAATGATGAAATTGTATCCGCTTACGACCCTCCATCCAATTATTATAATACTGAGAGGGAAAAATTATTTTAAACATACAAATAAAATAAGCAATTTGATAATTTAATTTCCAAAGAAAGTAAGTTGTGTAAAGGCAAAATTAAGCAAAAATAAGCCACTCTGACAGCATTCAGCATGACCTCATTGAAGACAGCTTTCCAAGTGGTCATTGTGTTGAAAATAGGGTACAATTTGATTACCACGATGAAAACAAAATAATGTGATACATATTTTTAAAATAAAGTTTAATGAATTCATTAACTTACAGATGTCTTAGAAGAAAAAAGTTTAAAAGTCGGGTATTAATACATATCGGCATTCAATATGATTACAACATTGAAGACAACGATCAAAGAATCACCGTCTTGAAAATAGAGTTCAGTATGGCCATACCAGGTGGGAAAAAAATCCAGTGTGATTACTATTTTGAATTTAATAAAACCATTAACTTATAACGACAACTCTCAGTAGGAACATGTTGAAATTAGAGTTCACAGTAAGACTATCATGACGAGAAAATTCACGCACATTGAATATTTATGATATTTGATGTGCTTTCGCAGTTATGAGAAAAATGGGGCTTAATTTAGAAAGATTTTAATTCTTTTGGCAACACGTATTTTTTTCCACCAAATCATTAATAATATCCTGCATCATTTTACCATTTTCATTAAATAATATTAATTAGTTCTTTTGCCATTAGTTCATTAATAACTAATAAGTTTTCACATCTTATCAAATTAAAAAAAAACGTAATATTCTCGTGATACTTCCTGTTTTCAAAGAAGCAGGTATATAGTGCTCGCTCATGTGTGTACTCATACCGATCCAAATGGAGGTCCGTCGCGTTCACTAATGGTGGCTGGGTCATGTTAATTATGTCGCGGTGGATATATCCTCCATGTAAATTGATACCTTTGACTGTGGCAAACTTACGTCTTGAGGTTTTCTTTGTCACTGCTTCTAAATAATGAAGACTCACACACGCTTGGAGCCACGTATGTTGTCACACACGCAGGGTACCTTAGTATATAAGAGCCAGGTTTGCCAGGTCTGTAGCTTTAAAATGCGGATTTTTTCAATAAAAATACGCAACGATTTAGAAAAAATGGAAAGATATATTTTATTCAAAGAATAGGCCCTCGCTTTCTACAGATTTTTGCCATCTAATAGGTAAATTATGGATGTCATTCCAAAAGAATTGAACGTCGCGTGAGCCAAACCAATCGTCGAGCCATTTTTTGATCGTCTTCATAAGAATGAAAGTGCTGCTCGGCAACTTAATGTCCCATGGATGAAAACGGGTGATAGTCGGAAGGAGCAAGGTTTGGTGAGTACGGTGGTTGCGGTGATATTTCCCATCCAAGTGCTGCCAAAGTGTCCTTGACCGGTTTTGCTGTGTGACTGGGTGCATTGTCATGCAGCAAAATCACTTTCCCATGCCTTCGAGGCCATTCTGGTCGTTTTTCGATCAACGCATAATTCGCAACAAGAAGCATTTAATTGCTCTGCCAATATTTCTTGAGTTTGTGTGGCGTTATCATCCAATTACGCTTGCAGCTCGGTGTCTTCAAACTTTTTCGGTCGATTTTAACGTTCTTTGTCCCTGACATCGAAATTACCACTTCGGAATCGTTTAAACCACCGTTCGCAAGTGTCGGCAGATAGATTATGTACACCGTATGTTTCCTCAAGAAGTCGATGTGCCTCCGCTGCTTTTTTCTTCTGATTGATTAAGAAAATCAGCAAGTGCCGCAAATGCTCTTTGTTTGGCTCAAAATTCGACATGTTTACCACCGAAAAAATGTGCTACTAACCCTTAAGCGTTTAAGCAAATATGGCATTTCGAAGCTTGCTGTCACAGCTATAAAATGATATGTTGATTATGACACCAGCATCTATAAGCTTAGTGCGCCATCTTTTGAAAAAAAATCCGCATTTTAAAGTTACAGATCTGGTAATATATAAAAAAAAATTGAACTGCATAGGCAAATATACGAATACTCCCTCATTCTTTCTTATTAACTGAAGTCAAGTGCTGGCTTAAAAAATCAAAGTCAATAGGTTCTTGAGACATTTTCTGTACTTTGAACCATCCCGTAGCATGCACTTGATATGACATTCAATACGAAATAAAGTATTTTTCAACCGGTGAAACTCACATTACAATAATGATGAAATTTCCTGTATTCTATAAATAAAAATATATTTGTTTAAATTTATCTTTTCCTCGCACTGCCTCCAATCAACTGCTCTTATACTAAGATGTAATTCAGTGACATGAAAAAAATAAATACAATACACACACAATATATATATATATATATATATATATATATATATATATATATATATATATATATATATATATATATATTCAAATAAGTTATGAAAACATATGTTTGAGATAACACTTCTAGCATTAAAATATTATCTTCAGTTGAAACAATATGCCTCATTTCAAATGTGTAGTGGAACCCATAGAAACAAATGAAATCCAGTCCGACATAACTCAATACACGAAAACGGATCTCTCTAACAACTCGTTACCATTTCCTGCAAAATTCTAAATATTAAATAATATTTTGTGATTAGTTCCAGGTTTGGAAAGTATTTCCACTTCTAAATTCAATTCAATGGATCTGGTAGCACGCTAAAATTATATATCATTGAATTTGCATGTGAATAATTCATTAAACTTACACTCGTGATGCGAAACTCTTTAAGTGGAAATCATTGAATTAAATTTTCACTAAGTAATTCAGGAGAGTTTATGGTTTGTTTCAGAACAAATTGCTCTCTCGTGAATTCACGTGACGGTTAACAACTGATTCATAATAATCGTGCTCCTGTGGTTTAATTCAATTTTTTGAAGATGAAAGTGTTTGATAGTTGCTAATCCTTACTAAATATGTTTCGATGCTAAACTCAAAATTACATATTTTTCATACTCATCAAAAATTTAACTTCATTTAAAAAGCATTTCAAAACATAATTTTGTTATGATTTTTGCATAGTGAATTTTAATGGGTAATAATTTTAAGTTTGTGAATAAAATGTTTTATTAATTTTTAGATAATCTTTGTTTTTTTTATGGTTAGTTTAATAATTCGAATCCATACATTTTTAGATTGGAAACACTTTTTCAGAATAAAACTGTAGAAAATGATGAAAATTTTGAAATCCTTTCGATAAAGGGTGATTTCTGTGAAGTATTTTCAATCATTCAATGTTTATAAATTTTAGTGTATAAATATTTGAAAACGTTCAGTGTTGCTAATTGCTTTAACGTACTTATTTGATTAAAAAAAAGGTTAAAAGATTTACAAGGTTGCTAATTTATTAATTTTTATTAAACTGTGAAATGAATGTATAATATAAAAATATTCATAATATATGTTAGTGTTATAAACAATTTCTTAAACATTCTACTTCGTAAGAGAATTACATGAAACTATTTAAATCAATTTATGTATTGATGAATATTTTAAAATGCTGGGAACGTATTTTATTGGTGTTGAATCTAAACATGCTACAAAAGTATCAACTGATGCTTCTGTTTTAAATTTAGTTTTAGAGTTCAATATAAAAATGCTTAAAAATGGTGTTACCTCTTGTACAATGAATCATTTTCCAAAATTTTAAATACGTATAGAGGTCATTTGTTTTGATATGTAATTTAAACTAGGACTTACATATTTTGCAATACAATTTAGTACGTCTTTTTTCAAATAAATGTAATTTTATTTTGTCGTGTGATAATTTTGATTTTCTAAATTCAAAAACTCAGCACTTAAAATGTAAAATGAGCAAAATGAAAAATTGTGGAATATAAATAATCGATTCACTTTATTTGTTGTCCTACAATCTTTTTACGTATTCAGAGAGCTAATTTGATCGGAAACTACTATTCAAAATAGATTTTGAACTTTTAAAAGAACCTATCGAAATGTGCAGGTTTTTTAGCACACAGTTGAAGAGCTAATTAACCACCTGCTTAGCTCATCAAATAAATCAGCGAAGACTCAGTATATTATAGGTATTTCAAGCAAAACAATTAAGTAAAATAGTTTTTAAAAATTATACATTTTTAAATGTCATTTAAATGTCGAAAAGATAAAATTATTAAAGAATGTTTATATAAAACGTCAAATAATACTTAAACATTTGTAAGATGAATTGAGCAAAAATCGACATCATTTATTACAAATTTTTCTAAATGCTACAAACTAACATAAGCTGGATAATAAAATTACTGCTAAAATTTTTATATCTCTTAAAAAAAGTCTTAGAAAAATGTGCTCCATTTTACCAAATTTTGTTCGACATTAAAACATTTATTTATGGAGTACCACATGTTAATATATAATAATGAATAAAAGAGAAAAATGTATTTAGTATTCTAGAATTTTGTGGATTTTATATAAGTAAAATTTTATATAAGGAAGTAAAATTTTATATAAAACCATTGTCGAATGTAAAAAAAAATAAATGTAAGTTATAATACCTCAATTTACACGGAATAAATTTCTCGTGAAAACAATTTCCCTCCAGAGTATTTACAAAATGGGAGCTGGAAATAAGCAATTGATTAAAAAAAATAGATAATTAATTTCAGATTAGACACCTTAATTAAACTTCGTCGCTCTCTTTCTTCAAAACGTTAATCGCTCTTATTTACCGAAAGAATTCCAGACATGCCTGAGCAAAACGCATTCTTTTAATTAATAATTAAATCATCGGAGGAAGGCTACGACCGACTTCTTACCAGAAAAATTGGAGTAGAATATACGAAAAAGAGGGATGTAAGAGTAAGTATGGCATAAGCTTTAAGAAAATAATCACTTCCTTCTTGAAAAAAAAAAATTCCAGTTAAATATTTTATATAAAGAAAAGTTACAGATTTTTCCTATCTCTCTCTATTTCTCTTTCTCTCTCCCTATCTCTATTCTATGCACACACAGGCATATATATTTTATTTATATATTAATTACATGTATTATATATATATATATATATATATATATATATATATATATATATTTTAATGTAATATTCTTCATGTTTTATCTTATTTATATAGGCTTTCTTAAGCTGCTTTTGCGCTGGCTAGGTTTCCTATAATGCGTGTGTATTGTAGTTCCTATTTCATATTACATTATATTTTCAGTTTTGTATTTATTACTTTATATTTATATATATATTTTGCTTTATATATATATATATATATATATATATATATATATATATATATACGTTTATGCATATAAAGATATATGTATAATAAACTAATACAGTATAAATTAAAAATGGTAGAAGTTTACTTATGGGTACCATTTGTTTTTTATTTATTTATTTTTTACGCCAAGATAGGCGACAAATATGAATAATAATATGGCAACCTTAAAACTACGTTACTTAAATCACTGAAAATACCTGGGTACCAGAAATTAAATTTTATCGCCAATTTTTATCGTTAAATTTATCGGCAAACCACACACACAAGGGATACACGCTTCTATATTAAACACAATAAAAATTTGCTTATTTCAGTTGTTTATCATATTATTTTCAAATTCTATTATACTTTTAAATTTATGAAAATATTAATGACACAATATTAAATGAAATAGTGGATTAATATTTTTGTAAATTAAATCAAAATACGTTTATTTAATTTTGTTTGAGTTTTTACTATTCTGTACATAAAAACAGAACTAATGCATGATGTATTATGTTTCAAAAAAGGTAATCACTGAAGTCATTTTGATTTAATACAACATTTCAGCATTAATTTAAATATTTGTTCATGGGACTCTTTGATTTCCGAAAGCTAAATACTCGTTAATATAAAAAAAAACTATTTCAAAGTTTCGATTCCTTTCCAACAAACATTTAAAAAATCTGAGATTAATTTTTATTTACTATTTCCTCATTCATAAAATAACAAAATCTGTGATAACAGTATTTTAGTACAAAATATATTTATCAGTGAAATTAATATAGCATCGAATCATGTCAATGAATTTAAATACATATAAAGAAAAACGAGATTTTCCACTTATTTAAAATAAATGTGTAAGAAATAATTGAATTCTTGAAACATATTTATGATTTTTCGCTGCTGTGTTTAATGTGTATTCTTTTCAAGTTACTCTCATTACTTTATATATATATATATATATATATATATATATATATATATATATATATATATATATATATATATATATATATATATATATATATATATATATATATATATACAGAACTAAAAACTTATGTTTTGTATCTCGTAACGTATTATGTATGCACATCTGTTGGCTGTTGTATTTTGTATCAATTAATGAACTGTTTGTATATATGATGTAATGGCTAGAGACTTAGTCCTGGTTCTTGTGAGCTTCACCTAGAGGCCTAACGCATTACATTATATACTACCAATATTATGTCACTTTTATGTACCAGTCCGTGTTCCTTTCAGTATGACTATTATCATATGTGGTCCATCGTGATATAGTTACACAAGAGAACACCGTCTGAAGGTTATTAATCTAAATGTTATAAACTTTCTTCTTCTTCTTCATCCAACGCCCACCCGTGGCCGATGGGCCATTTGGCGCCGTGCTTTCCAGTAGAGTCCAGCCCACCCATGCAAGTCGTCGTCGGCCTGTTCCAGAGCATTACAGTAAGTCAGGTGACAGAGGGGAGTATCGGCAAGGCCGATCTTGTGGAGATGCTTCTGAAGGTAGTCGTGACCCGTCGCCATCCTGAAGGTGGCAACCGCCACTCCATCAAACGTTATAAACCTAAACGTCAATTTAAGTTTTGTCTCTACTGTCCTAAATCAAAGAATGAATATACCTCTTCTTTCCAAGCTTAATGAATAAAAAATTCAACTAATTATGATAGAAGGGCAGAAATTGTTTTCGCGATTGATTGACTGACTACATATCACTTATCACCTTTAAAAAAAAAAAAAAAAAAAAAACCCACCAAGGATAATGAAACTAAAACCTGAAGTTTAAATTTGATTCCAAGCAACTGCAACATCATAGTTCGAGGTGGGAATCAAGCCTACGAACTGTTCACCCAGACGCTAAGCACTCGTGGCGAATCCCTTAAAGGTAAATAAGCAATGTTTTATTTGATATCCCTTATGTCCAAGTATTTATTGGTATAGATAGTGTACATGATTATGAGTACCTTTTATAAACTATAATATTAGGAAAAGGAGTATGGCAACAAACATGTACTTAAAATCAAATTTAGGTATCAGGATACGCAAAAGTACTGTGAACAATCAGTATTCATCAATATTTGATTATGAACATACATGAAAAGGATTTTGATGTGTCTCTAATTCATCATTATTGAAAAGCTAATTATAAATACAAAGCTATGATTGTCTTTTAAAATTTTTATTTAAATACGCCGCTTCAAAAAAAAAATTTTTTTTTTGAAAATATTTGCTATTTACTTTTATATACGTTTTTACTATCTAAAATATAAATTATTTTGTACTCCCAATTAGCGAAGTCGAGATGGCAGCCGTATGGTTAGTACTCCTGCCTTTGATTCAAGTGTGCATGAGTTGAAATCCCACCTCAGGTTTGGATGTTTGTAGAGTTTCGGAATACATTTTAAAATGCATGCGCTGATTTATTTAGCTTTCGTGTACAAAAATAACCGTAGAGTAATGAATAAACCACGAGAAGTTTAACCGTTTTCTAAATTGTTTACTAACTCACACATTTTGTACATTGTTTACTCACACAATTACTTTCGGAATTTACACACTATGTAAATTCCGAAAAAACTTCAATCTCTAATAAAGATAAAATATTTCATTGCAAATATAAACAGACATTTTTAACGATATTTTACAGATATTTATTTAAGAATTTTTAAATGAATAGTATTTATATATTTCAAATAAACACGTTTGTACCTACCACGTTTATATGTTATTATCTGAATATTATTTTGAATTCTCCGATTTTTACATAATTTGTTGGTAAGCCACGTTAGCTGCATCACTCAAGTCCGCTTATAATTGGGAGATTACTATACTTACAAAAGTAAATTTTAAAAATTCCATACCATTCAATTAATTACAGAAAATTTATTTTCGCATTAAATGTTAAAATATGAATTAATTGTGGGTATCCATTTTACCTTGTTTAAAATATAGTAAGAAATTAATTCATAATGACTGTTTTAAAATCATATGAAAAATTAAATGACAAGTACTTCGTAAGAAAATTTATTCATATGAAATGTGTATAATATAATGAGTACAGAGGCGTAGCGACGGGGGGGCAAGGGGGGCTATCATGCCCCGGGCGTAGCTTGCAGAGGGGAGCCAAATCATTTCAAAGCTAAACAAAATTTTACAGCAAATTTTAAACTAAAAATTAACTCCAGTTAGGAATTAGATTTGGAAAGACTGTTGAGGAAAAGAGCTACAATAGCTTGCCATAAACGAAACTCTTTCCATGCAAAATTAGTATTAATGCATTTCTTTATTAATAATAATTTTGCAAGGTTAATTCCTTTTAAAAATTGTGTTCTTTTAACCATGCTTTCGATTTTCATTTATTAATTAGATTATCGGTTTTCATTCTTTTAATCCTCTCCTTTTTAAGTTCCATATTTTGCTCAAAGTTTGAGATATTATTGTTTTGTACTACAAATCTTGTATTGTGTAGATAACAAAAATATCTTAATTTTTTTCATATAAAATTTCTGGAATATTAGATTGGTCAGTTCCATTTTAATGCATATGAGAGGTTTTCATATTAGTATAAAGTTATTTACCAAATTATTTGTGTTAATGTTATATGGTAATTTTTGGATGGATAAATTTAGGGAGAGTACAGAAGAGTAAGCTAAATGAAAGACACCTATTTAATTTTGTGATTACGCCAAGATTCACATTGTCCTTTATGACTCAATTGTTATACAGGTTATCTAAGTCAAGTTACATACTAAAATAAAGTCATTATACAATAATTTAGCAAAACAAATAAATTTGTTTTACTCAATATAAAAAATTAAAAAAAAATGTTCAATGAATATTATTTCCACTGGACCCTTCTGGATGTTATAATTATTCAAAAATTTAAAACTTTTTCAAAAGCTTTTTGTCGAGATTTCAGTGTTTTGAAATATATTATTTGACGTGCTATTTTTTAATTTCTCATAACAGATTAAATAATTTTATTTAACAACCAGTACTTCTCTAATATTTTTGATATGCTTTTAGGATAAAAATGAGAAAATTTAATCCTATTTTGATTATAATAACGTAATAAATAAATAAGCGAAAAAAAAGAAAATTTTACATGTAACTGAAATATTATTATCGGAAAAAAACTTGTAAGAATTTAATTGTACTAATAATAACAGAAAAGTCAGATTTTAATTAAGTTATCAAGAAGCGATATAGAAAGGTCAGTTTCAGTAGTTATTGAGACTTGGTGAAATTGTATTATTCATTGTCCCAAAATAAATATAAAACCCTTGTATATTTTTTATCTCAGGCTTTTACTGTTGTAGCCATTCAGTCTAGTGTCGTGTTACACTCGTGAGAAAATTCCTGCTGAAACGTTTCATATTAGCGGTTCCCTTTGTCAAAAATATTGTGTCCGGAACCAGACTGACCTTCAAAGGGGGAAAATTTCCATAAAATAGCACTACTGTATGCCACCTAGGGAATTGTCTTCCTGGAATAGAAATGGAGGGGATCGAGAACTAATTACTTCCAAATTCTAGGAAAACACGTAAACTTTCCTTCCTTTTTATTGTTCACACGGTTAGTATTTTGTTTCTTCCAAAACATCGCTTCATTGGAAACAAAAATGTAAGCTCTTGAAAATCCGGAGTTTTGACATTTAAAATATTATTGCCGTAAGTATTCTGTGTGTACTTTGTAATCTTTCAATTTGAATATTTATTTCATATTTTTGCTGGCATAAAATTGGTACTATTAATATTTTTGCAGAGTTTTGAAAATTAAATATTACTTATTAGTTCTAACTATTCATTTAAATATAATTTATTTAATGTTTATAAATGTTCTTGTTTGGGGAAATAATATTTATATGACTCGTAAATTTGTTGGCTTTGCATTAGCACCTTATATTGAAAAAATCTTTTTTTCAAATGGTAGAAATTAAAAATCTATGAATGTTTTTACCACTTTAAATGTTTTATCTTTTCTGAATGCTTATAAACATACAGAATCTTCTTTAATAGCGTAACAACCAATTACAGTTTTTAGCTGTCTCTACAGCGCACGCCTTAAACATAATATATTTCTTAATTAGTTCAATTTATATAAAAAACAAATCTTTTAACTTGAAAAGTTCGTTCAGGAAATTTATAAAGAAATCGTACATATTTCTCATTCTACATTGTAAAATTTTAAAAATAAGATCGTCTTTAAATGATATAAATTTATTGAAAGGAAAAACTTCATGCCATTGCATGAATAGCACTTCCAAAATGATTCTTAATAGAAATAAATTTTAATGAAAATTAATCCTTTATTTTAATGATAAAATATATTTTAATATCTTATAAAAGCAGTTTTATTAAATGCTTTAAAATTACGAAGAAAATTTTCACTACTATGATAACTGAGAAAATTTCTTTAAATAAAAGTAAGCGATATAACAGTTACAATATATTTTTTATCTCAGCACTTGTAATTGTTGATAATGTTATGAATTAATGAAAACCTTAATAGAACAATATACAGTGGATCAGTTTTGAGAGAAAAAAATATTTTTAATAATATAATGTATATTGTTTGGCTGAAAATTTCTGATTATACTAAATATACATAATTTTACTTGAATTTATGTGTGTTTTGATTTTTGATTTAAGAAATTTGCAAAATATTTTTGTTGTCTGTTTTAGCGTTCCGTTGCTCTTCAGAAGTTTCCATTAATAAAGTGTTATGACATAACTTAGTTATCAAATCTGAAATTAGATGAAAACTTATTAACAAAGGTCTTCTAATTTTGGAATCAGAAAAATTGGTTATATGGTATAAAGATGAAATAAGTTCATAAACTATCAATATTACGTTTTGTGTTTAAAATTTTTTACAATAAAAATAGTTTTGGTTCACATTAATGGTCTTAATGATGTAATTTAAAAAGCTATTTTAAATGCGAAATTTTCCATAAAGTTAAAGTTGTTTTCATAGGAATTTTTCTGAAATAAAAAAATGAAATAAAATTCTCTGTTTAATCTGTGGTAAATGAAATGTTGAAAAAGATATCATTGGGAAAAATCAGGTGAGTTGATCCTAAATTAGGAGTGTAAAGTTTTATTCAATTATTATTTTGCAATAAATAGCTTAAGTTTCTAAAGTTAGTACTATTATAGAAT
Organism: Latrodectus hesperus; assembly: GCA_037975125.1. Taxonomy (NCBI): domain Eukaryota; kingdom Metazoa; phylum Arthropoda; class Arachnida; order Araneae; family Theridiidae; genus Latrodectus; species Latrodectus hesperus. Next base: position 74,545,827 of record CM075855.1, on the reverse strand, counting down.
TTTTGAAAACTTGTTAAGATAAGTTATACCATACGTTCAACACCTAATGATCAACAATTGGTAGAATCTTTCATAAATAATGTAATGCATAATTAATAGGGAGTAAAAATGCTTAATTGCTGCAATTGGTTAACAAGCTAGTAAAAATTCATTTAAAATGTTATTGTAAAAAGAGATAGTACCGTTCAAAAAGGGGACGTCTGGTCACGTCAGGTATTCATAGTGTCATTATTCGCAGAGAGTTTAAATATTATAAGATTTTTTTAATAAAATTGAATAGTTTGTATCAAAGTATTATTCAAGGCAAAAATACAACTTTCCGAATTTAAATGAGAAAATTTGTTTGGTAAATTTGTGTTTTAATGATATTTAATCTCGTTAAATTGCGGGGCTTTTCAGCAGTTTCATTAAATTCACGGGATTTTTGTGAAAATGCTGTGCTTTGGAAATAGGTTGCTGAAGCAATATTCGGATAATTTTTTAATAATCTCTGAAGTTAAGAAAGTGGAGATTATATCTCTCTGTTTCATTTAAATTATTAAATTAATGTATTTTTTTTAATATTGTCAAATAAATTGAGGAATATAAAACACGTGATTTTCATCTTAAGGTTCGGAAGAATCTTGTACGAAAATCAAGTTATAATCGTATATACAGGTAACCCTCCTATAACACGGTATCTTATACCACGGTTTCGCTATAACACGATTCGTAAATTGCGGGAAAATTCCTACAACACGTCATCCTATAACACGGTTTTGTTCTAATGTTAGAGCTTGTTATCGGTCGGCGGAAACATGTTCACTCCTTACTTCTTTACTGAAGACATTCAAGAATTATTAGTGGAAGAAGAAGTTGACGAAGCGGATTTCATGGAAATGGCATCCCTGGATGCAAATCAAATAGATTTTGAGGACGCTCTGATGAAGATTGTGCAGTTAAGAGTTTAACATTAAAAGAATCACAAGAAGGCCTAAGCTTAGCGGAAAATCTCGAGTCATTTTTCTTGAAAACAGACCCTTCCACGGAAAGAAGTTGAAAATTCAAAAGGGAGCTGCAAAACTGTTTAACTCCATACCGCGAAATTTACAATGACCTAGTAAGAACTAGTCAGCAAAGTTCGATTACAGATTTTTTAAGAGGGGAAAACATACAAAACCTTTAAATAGAGAAAAAAGTTCTGAAAGTGAAGGCGATATCGTTCCACCCAAAAAACGTTCTCGGTTGATTGTACTGAGCAGTGACGACGAATAAATTCATTAAATTAGGGTTGCGTTAGATTAAAATATTTTTTCTTACTTTGTGTTGGATATACATTTATTATTTAATAAAAATTAAGTTGTTTACGTCGAATTAAAAAAACATTTGTTTTTAATAAGTTTTTGGAACGTAACCCCCTTTTTGTACTAGTTCTGAGTCTCATACAACGCGATTTCACACAACACGGCATTTTCTAGGAACCTAACTACCGTGTTATAGGAGCTGTACTTAAGTTAGACAGAATTTTCATTTTCATTAAAATGCACGTGGATAAACTGGCACAAAAACATTAATAGTATACGAAATTAACAATTAAGTCGTGTAATGGATAATTTAATGATGATCTTAAAATAATTTAATCAAAGTATATTTTTCCCATATGACACGTACAATTTTAATGGGCTATTTTCCAAAAATCTCGATACTGGGTGATGAATTCTGTGAAAGTATTGTCAAACCTCGCTGGTTTTCATTAGTGGCTCCATAACCCAACCGGTGATTGAAGAATTTTTAATGCCGATATTATGGCAGCATATGAGGGGGGAATTTAACGACATTTGTCAACATACCAAGATAGAAAAACAACTCTAAGAATATTCAGTGAAATAAATCTTTAAAAATCATATGAAAATACTAATTAAATTTATTAATAAAAATACAGCTTGGATATTTAACGGCATGGGTAACATGCGTGAAATTACTTCCTACATGAATTAAAGATTTGGATTCAATCTGCATTTTTTGCAGAAATAGATGCCAGTTTTCTATTTTTAAGAGATAAATATCAAGTTTTTTTCTCTCTCTCCTATAAATGATAAAATTTTAACTGCCTTAAACTAAAAGCCATTCACAACCTGCACTAAATTATTAAATCATCAGCCGGCATGAATTTCTTAAGTTTTATCACACACACCCAAATAAAGGTTTATTCTGTTCGGAAAATTTTGATAAAGTTTATTTATTATTAAAAATAGTGTTATATTCAAAACACTCCCTTGGGGAATATTTTGTTCTTAAATGAATGTGTCTGATAAAGTATTAACTCAAAATAGTTAGTGTTTTACGAACATCTCATTAAAAATGAATATATTTCCGTCCATCTCGAAAACGACGATGAGGATAAAGTTCTATCATAACAGGGATGGGCAAAATTTTTCGGTCGCGGGCCAAGATAAGTTTCTCTAAAATTAAAAAAAAAAAGATATGCAAGTTTTACAATTTAAATATGTTAAAGAGGTGGGTGAATTTCTCTAGTAACAGTTAATTATATTGATGAGGTTCGAAATCAGATATACTGATTCTAAGGAACGAAGCTAAATGCTTATCTGTCAGTTTACTTCTGGTTCATAGTTGAAAACACTTGTTCACATATATAAGATGAAGCAAACATAGCACTGACTTCCTGGGTTGGCTTGAGCTTCATATGCGCAGTCTGCTACATGTGAGGTTCTTATTCACCTAAATTGGATTCATATATATCTGCTCACCGACAAAGAGATAACGCTTATAGGCGCCAGTCTACAGCTATAACTAACAAAGAACTTCCGTTTTTTACACTTTGACGATTACAGCTGTCTGTGCTTGCTATTTCAGTCGATTTATGTTTTGTAGAACAAAAATAGAGAAATTAAAAAGATCATGCGTCCTTTAAAAAAAATAAAGGAAAAATTAATATTTATACAAAATAGAAAAGGAGATGAATATTTAATATATAATCATATTTTCTTTTAATTTCAGTCTGATCGACAAATTAAAATTCTATTCACGGGACACATGAAACCTTCCGGTGGACCGGAGTTGGCCCGTGGGCTATAGTTTGTCCATCCCTGCACTTTAACATATTAAAAAATATTGCTACTAAGTAAGTTTTAATGTACTTTATATATTTATCTTTAAAATGATGGTATTGACAAAGTTGTGTGATACTTACTCAAATTACTGATATGGTTATAAAACAAACAAGTCGCAGGTTCACAATATTTTCTAATAATTCATAGAAACAGAGTTGGTTAAACAAACAATGGGTTGATCGAAAGAAAAGTCTATTGAATCTTTGCCAGTTATTAGATAGATATAATTATTACACTGCGCCAAATGGATGGAAATTCTTAATTCTATGAAATAATATTCACAAATGTTGCTTTTATCAGAATCAGAAAAAGCTAATGCAACATAGCGTAATATACACCATCTACATCTCACTTGATGAACGCCAGAAATTTATCAAAGCAAATTTGGATTCGAACATCGTGAATGGTAATCATTATTATCAAAAAGAGAAGTAAAATTCTCAAAACATTTCAGCGTTATAATTTTGATGAATATTAGGAATTTCAAAAGATTAAACTTTAGCGTACAGGTTACGTTTAATGGATTGTTTTCCTTCACATACATTAAGCAAGGTGAAATAAACTATATAATAGGAAATATATATATTACGCACACAAATCCTAAAACTAAACATTCGTTTTATAAAACGAGGACAAGAATATCAAAACAATTTTTGATGCAATGTGCATTGTGAACAATAATTTAGTGAAATTCAGCAAAATTTTGTTTTTCAGGATTACCGGAATGAATATTTATATATTCCTGTTTCTTTTATTATAATATCGGTAGTTTATATAAAATAGTATCTACATACCCTGATAAATATACAGTTATTTTCTCAAACACATTAAAGAATTCATAAATTATTTGAGTTGCAGTAAATTATTCATGTATTCAAAATTAATTTCCTTAAGTGCAAAATTATTCTACTTTATTTATATATAATGAAAAAAACGCATTATATCTTTTGAATACAAATTATTGGAAAAAAATGTACCAGATATTTTCATAATATTTTTCTTAAAATAACTTATTTTATTGCTTATTGCATTTTTAAGTATTTAATTTCTAAACGAATGTCGTAAGGAAATGTTCTAAAGGAATGTTATCAAGTAAATCTTTAAACTGACAAGAATAATTTGAAGAATTTTTAATGTTTAAACAGATTTGTTTGAATGATTCTTAACTATTTATTAAGCTTCGCCATTTATTAGGATTTCATTTGATTTACTCAATGAAACTGTTCAGTTTTTACGCTTCTAACCGTTTGTCTTGCTTTTACCACTAATACACTTTAGTGAAATCCAAGAATTCTATTTTGAAATGATTTGCTTTCAACTTACTTTATAGCACATAATCTAAAAATAATTTAAATTATTGAAATAAAAATTTATAAAAATGTGAAGATTCTTTTTTTTAAATGTTTCTCAAAATTGCAGGTAAATAAATAATCGAAGACAATTAAAATATTAGTACGCAAATAACAGGTCGGATATCGCTACTGAATTCAAATTTTTCAATTGTTTCAACTGACATTTAACTGTTCTTAATTCTCATCATGGGACTACAATTTTCCTTCTAGATAGATGTTCTCTCTCACTGTTGTTAAAACAAATCGCATTGTACCTCTGTTTACATTGAAATATAAATTTTAAAAAATAATATTTCTTCAAATTACTGCATGATATCAAGTCTTAAGTTTGCTTAATTTTTTAAATACAATTTTAGTTATCCATTCAATGGCATTTTATTTAAATTTGAATATATTATATATGAATTTGAGTTAATACATAAAACGTATAACTCAAATTTTAAGTAGTAAGTTTCCAGCTGGACGAATATAAAACGGCACAATTATTAGCATTGCTTTTATTTTGAAATTAAATCAAATTTACAGTTGACTTTATTATTGCATCAATTTACGCAAATCCAAATTCATAACGGTAAGAACAGTTTCAGAAAATTTTAAAGATTATATAATAAAGGCAACCTCTACAACATTGTGACTCATAAATCCAATTAAATGTATCTTGCTAATTAAGATTTAATGAAACTAGTTATAAAAGGTCCAAATCATAGAAAATCCGGAGTAATGATAACTATTGAAATCACATTGAATATCTTATCAATCTGGACTCATAGATACCACATTTTAATGATTTTTCTCCTTTCAAATTATAATTTATTTTTTCAATATAAGTGATTGGTCAATGTTCTTAATACAATCCAATACATAGTAAAAAGAAATTCAAGACTAATTATTTTATCCAATAAATATTTTTAATAGGAAGTGAAGTCTGTAATAACATAATTATATATATATTCAATATTAAATGCTCCATTCATCAAATTATACCAACACTTGATAAACGCATAATAAAATACACATCAGATTTAATCAGAAAAAAATGCACAGTTTTGAACAATACATTTAATGAATGGTGTACACAACATTTTATTAATAATTTACCTGTTAGCAGTTTCAAATCAGAACTTTTTTTATCAATAGAATAGATATGTGTTGAGTCTTTTGTTTCTAAGTGGACTAATTTAAAATAACTTAAATTTCTCACGGGGAAAAACAAAGCAAATCAGTATACGTAAAACAATATTGTGACCCTGAATTTTATAAGAATTTATTTTTATTAGTGGAAAGCAATTTAAGTGCCATTAAAATGCCTTAGAGTAAAACATTAGAATGTCTACTACGTGGTGACAAAACATCATTCCCCTATTGCTCGACAATGGCCGTGATTGAATCCGGTACCTTTCCATCTAAAATACGTTATTTTATTACAAAGTCACAGTCACCTATTTCATTTTTTACTTATTAGGTATAACTATTGTTAAATTAGGTGAATTACATATATTTGCTCTTAAATTTTCAATTGCAATATCAAAACGTCTGCGTAGATGATGAAAATACATACCTAGGCATCTTTAAATCGTTAAATACTTTAAATGAAGTAAGTGACCCAAACAAATAAAAACAAGATAATACTGGATATAGGCGTATTTCGCACAAAAAGTACTATGATAAAGCAGACATGTGTTGAACTGTTAACAATAACTACCAGTTCAAATCCAAAATATAGTAATTTCTCACACACATAACAATAATAATATATTTTATATTTATTTCTATTAAATTAAATGTATGATAATTGGTTACATGAACTTATTGAGACAAAATAAAGAACAAACTATAATAATATATTTTGCATTTTACCTTAGACTGCTTTCTGAACAGTAAAGTTCATAGCTACAGTTAAAAGTCAATTTATAAGTAAAAATAAAATTGCAACAATAATAGTAAAAATTTTTATAAACAAAAACGCATAAAGTTCACATTATATTTTATCAATTATTTAATAAATAAATATTTCACGGTATCTCATTTTATAAAATCATCAGTTAACATTCATTGTGTGCATAAATTAATCACAATATATAATATTATTTAATTTCGGATAATACTTACTATAAACACTTGATAAATATCAAAATAAAATAAGGATAAAAAATTATTCAGTTCTTTTTTTCTGAATTCTTTGTTCGAAAATTTTGTTGCAGTGATAGTTGAATTGTCAATTTCTCTCAACTTTAATTTAATAGATCAACGGTCGAGATTAAAGTAAAACAAATGCACAGGAACTAAATCGTTTTACTGCACAAAAATAAATAAGGCCATTTTCACAAGTTTTAAATAGTTATCATACGTATATGTATATCTACTTATTCACATTATTTTGAATTCAGTGAAGAAATTTTGTAACAAAATTTTTAATTGTAAATTTTTTTGCGACTGAATACAAAACTATACAATAATATTAAGTAATATTGAAGAAAAAATTGTATTACATAGAACGGCAAATAAATATAAAATATATATCACACTTTTTTTTTACTTATTCAAGGTATCTATCGAAAATCCTTTAATTTCTTTAAAAAACATTTTTTGTATAAAAGCTTTCTTATGAATAAACAGAAATTAACGAATATTCCCAAACGTGATACGCATATTATGCTGGTAATATATTCAAAAAATAATTTTTAAAGATAATTTTATTTTTTTTATAATTTTCTGTATTATTTAGAACTAAATGAAATACGTTTTCTAGATCCAAATACAAAAAAACGTTTAAACATTTTTGAATTGATTCTAAAATAAAAAATATAAATTTTGAGTGCGAATTCAGAGTGTGTTCCTCAACCACACATCAAAACTCTCAAAACAGCAGGAAACCGAAAATTACAGAATCTGTGATTAATGCTGAATTTAGTTAATTTAGAGGAGACGTTTAAGATTTTCAGACTTATTTTAAAACAATCCTGATAAAGAAAGTGGAGAGAGTTCCTTATCTTTTAATCAATAATCTGATTTTACACAAATTTAGAAGATGTAGTTAATTACATTTTATTCTTTAAATATAGAAATTCTACCTAGACAAAATAAATACTTTAAAAATTTTAGTTAATTTTATTTAATAGATACTTAAAGGTTATTAAGTAAAGTTTAATTATAATTACGAATAAAAAATTCACAAAAATGTATAAAAAACAATAAAGTACCAAATACACTAAATATAAATCAAAATACAATGAAATCTTATAGCAATAACATGAAATAAACGTTTGATCTGTTCAGGAACAATATTGAATGAAGTTCAAATATATCGTTTGATGAGCACACGGATTTGATTTTACAACAGGGATCCTATGGAGAGAAGCACAAGTGTAGTTTCATGAGCTCACGGATTTGATTTCATATCAGGGACCCCATGGAGTGAAGCTTAAGTGTCGTTGCATGAGCTCACGGGTTTGATTTCACATCAGGGACCCCGTAAAGTGATGCTCAAGTTTCGTTGCATGAGCTCACAGGTTTGATTTCGCTTCAGGGACCCCGTGGAGTGATGCTCAAGTGTCGTTGCATGAGCTCACGGGTTTGATTTCACATCAGGGACCTCGTGGAGTGATGCTCAAGTGTCGTTGCATGAGCTCACGGGTTTGTTTTCACATCAGGGACCCCGTGGAGTGATGCTCAAGTGTCGTTGCATGAGCTCACGGGTTTGATTTCACATCAGGGACCCCGTGGAGTGATGCTCAAGTGTCGTTGCATGAGCTCACGGGTTTGATTTCACATCAGGGACCCCGTGGAGTGATGCTCAAGTGTCGTTGCATGAGCTCACGGGTTTGATTTCACATCAGGGACCCCGTGGAGTGATGCTCAAGTGTCGTTGCATGAGCTCACGGGTTTGATTTCACATCAGGGACCCCGTGGAGTGATGCTCAAGTGTCGTTGCATGAGCTCACGGGTTTGATTTCACATCAGGGACCCCGTGAAGTGATGCTCAAGTGTCGTTGCATTAGCTCACGGGTTTGATTTCACATCAGGGACCCCGTGGAGTGCTGCTCAAGTGTCGTTGCATGAGCTCACGGGTTTGATTTCACATCAGGGACCCCGTGGAGTGATGCTCAAGTGTCGTTGCATGAGCTCACGGGTTTGATTTCACATCAGGGACCTCGTGGAGTGATGCTCAAGTGTCGTTGCATGAGCTTACGGGTTTGATTTCACATCAGGGATCTCGTGGAGTGATGCTCAAGTGTCGTTGCGTGAGCTCACGGGTTTGAATGCACATCAGGGGCACCGTAGAGTGACGCTCAAGCATCGTCACATGTTCTCACGGGTTTGATTTCAGATCAGGGACACCGTGGTGACGTTCAAGGTGCCGTACCATAACATTTAGATTTTATTAAATAACATACGTAAAAATGATTAGCCATACTTTCATATGAAAATTGATATGAATTCAATAGCACTTGTCCTAAGCAAAATCACTAGTCATAAATTGTAACGATAATAGTTATGCATAATTCATTTTACCATTCACTGCATAATTATTAATTCAGAATTTATTTTTAAGAATCTTTTCCAAAGGCTCATTTGGAAAATAAAATATTATAATTTTTGCAGCGGCATTTGATGAAAATAAAAATATATTTCTGGTTTACCATAATATATGTTGCACGACAATCTCGATGAAAATATTAACGTAAGACCAATATATACAAATGGTACAAAATACTTTTAAGCAGAGGTGCCTTATTTAAGACAAACTCAAAATAGTAGAATATACACAATATATTCTGTAGGAAAGTGCAACAGTGTAGTTACATGAATCATATTAAAAAATTGTATTAAAGTAAATTATAAAGTATCAAATCAATTTTAATATTTAAGTATTGACACTAATAATTTTTTAATTTATAAATGTAATTATTTTTAGAAACTGTTTTACATAAAATATGTAAGAATAAATAAATATATCACACTATGGTCATTCGATCTTGTTGTTCTTAAAAAGTTTTACACAAATTACATTATTTTCCTAACATGAAAAGTAACACATTTTGTAAGCGAGTACAAAAAGTCAACTTATAAATGACTTTGGAAAACATTTATTTTATTTTACATCAAACCTAAACATTAGTGGATTTTTCACTAAATAAATTCCTTTTTATGTTTGATTTAGTAGTTACCCAGAAAAATGCTTAAATAATATATATGAACAATTATAGAGAAAAAGCACACACATACACATTTTCAAACGTGATTGAAAAATATCCTTAAGTTTCAAAAAATCTAGGATAAATTAAATAAGATAAAATAATAGAATATATATTAGATTCTGAACCTATATAAATGGTAATGCAAATCTGAATATTAAAGATATCAGTTTGGAAATCGGTAAAAATTTGGGAAAAATGCAGAACTCCTTATTTTTAATACAAATAGAAATGCAGATGTAAAAAGATCTGAATATTTACACCATCAGTTACTATCAAAAAAAGGTAACAATTTGTAATACCAATTATTTCTGAGTTAGTTTCCTCAGAAAATATCTAGCATATGAGAAAATTCTAACATGTGTGAAGAGATCATACAGGAAAGAGTTACAATTTTTAATAAAAATCCTTATATTAAAAAAATGTTTTCATTATTTATTCATATATTCGCGAAAATTTCACCAATGATACAAACAATGACAATTGCAATACTAAATTTAACTTAAATGTTATGAGATAAAATTTAAAGCTATAAATTGCAATTGTTTCTTAAATAAAAAATTTTAAAATTATTTTTCAATAAGTTATATTGAATTTTAGAAAAAAAGTACAAGTTATCTGAAAAATGCTGTAACAATCATCATTCCACTATACCTAATTATCATTTACATCTTAATCAGAAATTTCCAGTGACAATTTCAAAATTTCTTGATTAAAAATTTAAATTAGTTTTTCATTAATTACTATTTTTGTAGGGGTTTGGTTTTAAATTTGTAACAAATGAGCTATCTTAAACAAAGCATTTTACTGTAAGTTTTTTTATAGCTTCATGATCATTTTATGCACACAATGACTAGTTAATCCATTTCAATTTAAAAAACAAATTCTGAAACACTACAAATAAACACGCACATGGTGGGATTCGAAACCACGAAGGCAAGAGCACTAACAATTTAGTTACCTTCTCACACACACAGCTTTTAAAACAAAGACTTTTTTCTTCACAATATTCCACCAACGGATTTAATTAATGACTGAAATTGTATTCGAGCTCTAAGTAGAAATGGAATATATATATATTTATATATATACGACTATTCAAAGATATCTTATACAGTTCAGAATAAATATTCAAATTAAGAGTCTTGGACATACCTTAAAAATTGGTATTTTTTACTTCATATTTCTCATTATTATGTTAAAATTGGATCAATAAATTAACTAAATTACTATTGCACAAAAAATACTCAGAGGATTCCACTTATTGAAAATGAATTTTTATAAAAATTGCCTATTTCCTGCTAATCTTTAAATACAGTAAAATTTTAAAAATAAACTTATTTTGGGTTTTAGATAATAAAAATTTTTAATGTGACATACTTAAGCAAACAATAAGAGTAATAAATATACATTTATTAACAATTTTATTATTAAAACAATTTTATTGTTTTTCAAACCATTTTTATATTAAAAAGAATAGTATTCAAACCAAATAATTAATTCCTAACTGTACAATGCCTTACGTTTAATAATTAAAATTGATCGCTTTAACCACGCAAAAATTTAACCTTTTTTCTCTTTTTTTTAAATTCAACATAATAATAATTTAGCTTGTGATCATTCTGATGAATTCCGATTATAAAAAACTAAGCCATTCCATGCTGTTTTTTATGACTAAAGCTCAAAGATATTCAAAGCATTAATTAATAAATATGCATTAACAGCAATCTTAATATTTTCAGGGAAATATCTAAATTAAATGAAAACATGCAAAATAATTTAAAAAGTTTAATTTTTAAACAAAAATAATAATATGTAGCATAGTAAGTTGTACAAGAAAATTTTCACTAAGTTTCAAAATATAACTTAAAATTAATTTTTAGTACGCCTTAAGCAGATTATTGATCAAGGAAAACAGCGATAAAATAATTTTATTTTCATTACAGAATTATAACTGTGTGTGAATTAGTATTTAATAATTAAAAAAACCGTAAATAAAATTAATGGACTGCTAACGTATTTCTTAGTACTCACATCAAACATTAGAATTGGTGTCAATGGCAGGTTATTTTTCTTTTATAACTCCATGCCAATTTTTAACGATATAAGTTTGATGAACAAAAAAATCGTTAATTAAAGAGATGCTTAATGATTGGAATATTAAATTTATACATTTTAAATCAAATTTTTATGCATCTAATTAAATTAATATGAAAATTAATAGCGATGAACTATTATATCACATAATCTTTAACTATTAACTTAATATATTATAACCAATATTTCCATTTAACTTTTTAGGACGAAACATTTAATAAATTGTTAATTATAATGCAGAATTAAATGTTACGAACGGTAAAAATTTTGTTTTAAATCAATAATTGATTCATTTATTTATTTTTATGTCTATTATCTGTTTCATTCATTATAGTAATTAATGGCGAATTCTATCAACTAAAAAATGGAATGATAAAAAATTAAACAAAACTATATTGCAACGTAAACTGGACGCCATTTTGCAGTGCGCGAGTACAGTAAAGTTTTAAAAACTTTTCGCACGGTATATATTTCATTATCCAATAATTATCATTAAAATAAAAATAATGGTCTTTTCTAAAAGTTAAGAAAAGAACTTTAGTTGATGTTGTCAATTATAGATAAAGTATGTTATTATAATTACAATTTTAGAATTATCAGAAAATAAGACTCAATTATTAGTAATGAACAGTACAACAATTAGTAAAGAAAGCAATATAAAACAAATTTTGCAATAAACTTTAAAAGATTAAGAACAAGATATATCTAATTTCATAGTAGAGAACGGCGTTCTTACTTACGAATTTCAGTCTGACCAAACAACATTCTATTGAGAAGCTCATTAGATGTGCAGGGTCCAGGGACAAAATGGAGAAAACTATCAGACGACAGTTTCAGAGCATTAATGCACAGTTCCGCAGTTCACAGCAGCCAATGAAATTACGTAAAAAAAAGCGCTGATTTCGTCATTAGCTCTGTATTCAATGTTTGGACGACAAAACGCTGTCTTTAGTCATAACAATTTTTTATAGAAATTGAAAACAAAGAAGAACGGCGTTCCGAGTTAAAATATTAAGTTAGACAATCGATGAAGAAAAAAGAATATATTTTGTAATTAATTATACAACATAGGATATTTTACAAAAATATACAATAAAAACATTAATGGATAAAATATTCTCAGTATTTTACTTTAAAATTTATGTTTCTTCATTTTTTATGCTGAACACGGCATTAAAAATTACAGGACGGTACTGATTCAAGTAGCTTGTTGCATTTTATCGTATTTTAAGAATAAAAAGATATTTTACTCTTAATAATTTTCACTGTTACACTTAGGGAGAAAACTCTTAAAAGTTATTTTATTCTTAAGACAAGAGAATAAAATGATTTTCTCATTTTTGAGGTGCTTCGATTTTTAACACAACTTCTATTTTTAAATTAAACTTGATATTACTTGGATTTGGTGTAATTAGATGAAGTTAAAGAAATTTTTTTATATAAATACACTTAAGCAAATGGTTCATAGATTATTGTCATGACATTTGTAATTGCCATCAAATTTGAAAATTTCCAGTAGGAAAATAATGATACTTTTTACAGAAAATAATGAGTCATTTGGAAAGCTTATCCTCAAAAAATTACTAAAAATACACCATTTTTATTCAAAATGAAGTAAGAATAACTTAAAATAAGAATACCTATACAATACAGAATGACAGATAGAATTGATTAAAAACCGATATTCGAACAATTTTATTTTTCTGTAATAAAAGGATTTGGTTCAACTTTTGTATTTAGATTTAGATATTTGATTATTTTTAATAACTAACAATTTATTAGAATTTTCTGCAAATGGAGAATATCTCCGCCATTTCATATTCTATTTATTGGAAAGTTTATATTTTAAACTTTCAGCAAAATTAAGATAATTCCTTCTTAACAAGATGGCATGATATACCTCAGAAATTCAATTATTTAAGAATAGAAAAAAAAAATTTCATCATAAACTATTTTAATACGAATTACTTAAAAAAATTACTTCTGAAAACAAATTTTTAAATATTATAGTTTTCGTTTGACATTTTAAATCAATTTAGTTATTTTTAATATTTCGATTTATTAAGATTAAATTTATTTTGAAATTTGCGGCTTGGTTTGGTTTGTTTGTCGCTCAACGGTCATTTTTTGCACACGAGGGCTAATTAGACCGGGACTTACGGTTTAAAGTGGATTCCGAACCACTATAAACATCCATGCCCAAGGTGGGATTCGAACCCACAAACTGTTGAACCGAAAGCAAGAGCGCTAACCATTCGGCTGTCAGCTCGGCTTGAAATTTGCGGCAGAAATGTGTATTTTGGAATAGTTTATCAATTCTACAGATTAGTAAGAATAAAATGTTTCGTTCATAATATCAGTTTTTTGAAAACAGTGTAAAATGCTTGAATAGTATTTGAAATAGAAATTAGGTTAATTGAAAAGACTAAAACAAAGTGTTACAGTGATAGTTCCTTAAATTAAAAAAATTTAAAGTTTAAAAAATTGGTATGATTAATGCATTGCATCAATTGTTAAATGTAATTTTGTAAACACATTTGTCATTCAATTAGAAATTTAGTTTTATCTTTTAAAACATAATTTACAGATCTTTCGTTTCAAAAGATAAAAATAACTAAAAGTTAAATAAAAATTTAGGAAGATTGTATTCAAAGAAGACAATTTTTGGAAATTTTAATCTATAAAAACTGAAAACAAAAGTAATTTTTACTAAACAGGATATAATTAATTTAAAAATATACAAAATATTTGTTTTACAAAAATGCTGTACTTTTCCTTAAAGTTTGTAAAAGTGTAACTGTGTAATACGAAAAACAATGCATTCAGAGGCGTAGCGAGGGGTGGGGTGGGGGGAAAGGGGAGCTATACATTGGTCGCAGCTCGCAGATAGTTGCTGAAGCTTGCTATTATTAAATAATAATCTTACTCTCATATTTCCTTATTAAAAATAATTTTGCATAGCTTAGTTCCTTTTAAAAAATTGTATTCTTTTAATCATGTTTTCGATTTTCGTTTCTTAATCAGTTAAATTATCGTTTTTCATTCCATTAATTCTTTTCTTTTCAAGTTTCATACTTTGCTCAATGTGTTTATATTGTAATACAATTTTATACAATTTTATGTTTATATTGTAATACAATTTTAATTATATTTGTAATACAATTTTGTAAATGTGTAAACAACGAACATATCTTAGTTTTTTTTCAAATAAAATTTCTGGAGTAATAGATTTTTCGTATATGAGAGGTTTTTATTTTAGTACTAAGTTATTCACCAAATTATTTGGGTTAGTGTTATATGGTAATTCTTAGATCTATTAACTCAGGGAGATTACAGAAGAATAAGTTCATGAAATACACCTTATTTAATTTTGTGAATTCACCAAAATTGATAGTGCCCTTTATGAGTCCTAGTTGTTATACTGGTTGTATAAATCTAGTTATATTCTAATGAAAGTGGTCACAATTATATTAACAAAGCAAATAAGTTTGCTTTAATTAGAATAAATAAAAAACGTTCAATGAATATAATTTCCACTGGGTCCGTGATGATATGCTAATAATTCAAAAATTAGAAACATAAACTTACTTGAAATTTTAGCGCTTTGAAATATTATTTGACGTGCTATTTAATGTCTCATAAGAAATATTTCGTAATATTACTCACAAGCAATATTCGTAATATATAACAAGCAATATTTTTTTATTTAATTTTATAATGAAAAACGTAAAAATTAAATCAAATTTTGACTACAATAACGTAATAACTACGTTTGACGTATTTTTCTCTGAATCAGAAGAATCTGACAATGATGATGTTAATTATGTCAGACAATAGTATCCCGTGAATAACGAAATTCCAGCCCCACAATGTTTTTCATTCACGGTTTCTCCTGGAATGAAAGTACCAGCTCCCGATCCGGAGGATTTGTTGAAATTTTTTGAATTATTTATGAACGACACTCAAATTGAAATGATTGGGGATGATTGGAGAGGAAGGATATTTATGCTGCAAATTATTTACAATGGAATACTCTTACCCCAAATTCAAGATCACGTCAATAGTATCCCACTGACATTCAAGAAATGAAAATTTTTCTCGGTCTTTTGATGTTACAGAGAATGATTACTAAAAATAAATACGTTCAATAAATTATATAAAATTTTCACTGTTTCAATTGTACGGTTCAAAACTGCGAATTTTTTATTTTCAATAAAAAAAAAACTTTCATAACCGAACACATTTTCTTTTGAGAACACAATGTGGAAGTTTAGATCAATAAAAATCCTAAGTAAATCTATAAATAAGCACTTTCCAGTCAATTTTTGACGTTTAAAATTTCTAAAATGCAAATTTAAAATCTAATAAATGAAAATTCTAAAAAGAAAAGCATAAAAAAGGATTTCAGATTTAAACCGTTAATACTTTCTTATTTAAAGGAAAGAAAATTTTTCATAAAAATATTGGAATATTTTTATGAACACTTAGTAAAATAAGTATCTTATCAATTATAAAAAGAATAAATACGCAAGGAAAATTTATAATTATCTATTATGATTCAAATTTTTATTAAGGGACTATATTCTCCTATACAAAGTCCCTTTGAATTCGAGACTCTATAAAAGTTTTATATTCGTACTATTATTATGTTACGAATGAAAACATTTTTATGAAAATACTTTTTTATAATAAAAAATGGAAGTCTTAGTATGTTGTTAGATATTATTTTAAGGGAATTAAATCTCAAGTCCACACACACACACAAAGAAAGTAACTCATTATAATTTTATCATTTCTCTTTTACACTTTTACGAAATTATGTAATAAAGATTATATTACTTTTTATTTTTAATTATATCTAAATATCAGTTCACATACGCTAGGAAAATATAGAAAATAATTCAAGTAATAAACTCGTATAAACAAATCTTCTATTTAAGTTGGAATACATTGAACATAACAGTTTAAATAACATAGTAAATGCACTGAAATTAGATAAAACAGATTAACCAATAAAATTAATTTTCTTGCACTTTTCCCCCAAAATATATGACAAGTGATATTTTATCTAAGATTGATCAGTTTCGAGTTGAGAAAAAGTAATTTAGCTAATAAGTTTCTGCCTTAACAACTTTAAATAAGCAAAAAATTGCGTTTAGTAATCAAACACAGCATAAAAAGTCTATAACATTGATTTAAGGGTAATTGTTATCCTTTGTACTTCATATTATTCACTAAGTTAAAATGAAAAAAACACTGAAAAATTTCCTTATTTTAAATTACACTATAACGACAAAGATGGTGCACCGACCCACCCTAGGGTATACGGTGAAAGAACGCGTGAGATAGCAATCAGTACTTAGGAACACAGTGGACACTAGGCTAGGACAAAGTCCAAACTGTGCTGGGGAGGTGGCACCAATGCCAAGATCTCCAGAAGTCCCAAAGGAGAGAAAATAGCGTCTCAAAAAAGGCGTTCCATTATGACTCTCTCTGACTAGAAGATTGGGCCATACAGGCCTTTATTACAGATTACAATATCTTTACAAAAAGAATACAATTTCAATACAGAATACATGAGAAAAAATATATATACATTTTAACAATAGTGTGAGATGGACAGAGTTTGAAGACATAAATTAAGTTGTGTCTGTTTGCGATAAGTCACTCATCTGGAATTGTAACTCCAGCTATATGATTTCTCTCATGCCTATTTGGGCTTTTTGGTTTTTGTATAGTTGAAGGTAGTTTATGAAGGTGTAGTTTTTCGGGAACCACTTGTCCCTAACTTGCTGGTATTTGGTGCATCGTAACAGAAGGTGTTCTGGATCGCATGGTTCGTTATCATGGAGACAAAGTTCCGATTTATTATGGAACCCACTTCTGTAACTTCCAAACACGCCATGTCCGGTAAATATTTGATTGAGAAAGAAATCTCTGTAAATTCTGGCTTTGGTTACTTTAGGGCAGAATCGGTGTAGTCTTCGGGTCTTGTCTGAATTGTTCCAGATTTGTTGCCAACTTACGAGAAAAAATCCTCAATAAGCTTTTTTGTTTGTTGTTTACTTGTTTTGACCATAATCTTAATATGCTCTAAGTTGGTTGCTTCTTTCGCAGCTAAATCAGCCTCTTCATTGTGTTTGATACCGCAGTGGACCTTAACCCAATGAAAGGTGAAGCGGTGCTTGTGGTCAACTATCAGTGTCAAGAGTCACTATCAACTATCAAGAGTCAGTGTGTATGTGGCATGTTTCATTAATTTCAATAATTCGTTTAATGGTTCCCAGGATGGCCTGTGCTTCGGCCTCGAAAACTGTAGTTTCATCGTTTAATCTTTTTTGTAACTTGAATATATTTTCCTGTCCTTTGTATATTAAAGCTGCACAGCCTGTGCGACCATTCATTCTTGAGCCGTCCGTGTAAGCGAATAAGGCGTTGTGGTTTGGTTGAAAGTCCCAACTTATGTGTAGAATTTTCCATGGAGAGCTGATTGTGCTGGAATAAGTCCATGCGTTATGCGGGTTGAGGATAGTATTATTTATCTTAATTTCCTTATCTCCAAAGTAAATATCTTAACTGAAGCCCCTTAGCCTTGAGAAAGATTGGCGGGCAGCCAGATAATACTGGGAGGGCGTGAGTTGAGGTCGTCTTATAGGATTTGGCGATTTTTAAAAGGGCAATTCTCTGAATTTGTTGCAGTTTATTATTTTGTTTGACAGTATTGTTGTACCATGCAGGGGACCCGTGTAAAATATTACTTTTGATGGCTATATTATAAATCATTTTGATTACTGGGGGGTTTAATCCCCAGGTGACTCTAGTAATTCTGGCTAGCTTGTTTATGACGTTGCTGATAGATTCTTTAACTTTGGAAAGGTGACCGTTCCAGGTGAGTTTAGGATCTAGTGTGATTCCCAAATATTTGATCTCCCTAGTGTAGGCAATCTTCTTCCCTTCTATGCTTATTCCTGGCCTCCTTTTAATGTCTTTTCCGAATTTAAATATCGTGTATTGGCACTTGGCTATACTTAGCTTGAGACTATGTTCCTGAGTCCAATTTTCAATTAAATTTAACTGCCTTCTGGATTGTTTGGAGAATTTGAAATAGGATGAATTAGCAATGAGAAGGGCAACGTCAGCTGCAAATGCTTTTCAGGTAACGTGGGGACCAAAATCCTTGGTAAGTAATTCGTTCGCTATTAGCAACCAGAGAAAGTGTCATAGACTGTAACTTTGGGGGACTCCATTTGTATAGGTCACTGGTTGGTTTTGTGCGTTTATGTATGTTCTGTTATCAAGAAACGAGCAAATAGTTTTAAAGATTTTATTCGGAACTTGGAACTTCTTCATTAAGCTGATTAGGTCTTCCCATTTTGCAGAGTTGAATGCATTTTCAATATCTAGTGAGATCATGCATGTGTACAATTTATTTTTCTGATTAGTCTTGATGATATTGGTGATTTGGTATATCGCATCGGAAGTGCTCTTCCCTCTTCTGAATCCGAATTGGTTTTGGTGGAGGAGAGAGTTTACTTGAAAAAAGTAACCAACCCTTTTGTGTAATATCTTATCCAGAATTTTACCCCAAATTGGTAGTAAGCAAATGGGTCTGTAAGAGTCACATTTGGAGGTATCCTTTCCATCTTTATGAATTAGAATTATTCTGGCCTTCTTCCAAATGTGGGGAAAGATTCCGTAGCGGATGCAAATGTTTAGGATGCCAGTGAACCATTCTTTATTTAAGTTAAATAGTTCCTCGTAAATGTCAAGACAGATATCGTTGTAGTCTGGAGGCTTATTCCTATCCATTTCTCTGATTGTTTCTTGGATCTCATCTATTGTGACCGGCGGATCGTCTGGTGCTGTCGTGGATACAGAATGCCGGAGTGTACTTTGGTGCGGAAAGTGTTGCCTTAGGATTTCATTCGTAGCCACATCTGGGGAGTAGGTGTAACTTCTATCATTGCGTAGGATTTTCTTTATGGATTCGGGTCTTTAAATTTTGTTCCGCCAAAGGCATTGTGGTCGGTTATAGTGCCTAGATAATGTCTGAATGCAGTTTGTTTTGCGTGAAGAATATTTTCTCTATATAGAGCTGCTGCCAATTTGAAGTCTGTCTTTTTGGATTCGCGCCTGGAGCTGTTTGTTTCTACCTGGTATCGTCTTCTAAGAGCCCTGACCCTACTCCGTTCTTCGGTTAACGCCGGGGTGCACCAGTAGTTCGTGTTAGATTTATGCGTTTGTTTACTCTTATGTTTCTTGCAGAGTGTCTGTATATGGTCTTCAATTAGTTCAATGTCCTCTCTTCGATGTTCTTTACTTTAGAAATTGGAAATTTGTCAGGTGTGTTTTTAAGTTCACATTTAAATTCTACCCAAATAAGGTTATTTATATTAAAACTGAATTTGGAGTTAAAGTGTGCTTTAGCATTGGTTAATTTAAAGGTCATTAACTGGTGATCGCTGGCCGTAAACTTGTCGTCCGATGGTCCAGTTTGATGAAACCGATGGTCCAGTTTGAGATATTGTTACTATTTAAGTTCTTTAAGATTAAGAGATCTATCCAACTTTCACCTAAGGTGCTGGAGTACGTTGGTCGACTATTAACATCATTTTCAAAGATAAGGTCGTGTTTTGAAGCAAATTCAATTAAAGTGTGGCCTTTATTGTCTGTGCTTCGAGGGCTCCAAGTTGTGGACTTCGCTTTGAAGTCATCTAAGTTGATCCCTTTTTGGCTGTGGTAAAATTCTAGTAATTTTTCTAGTTCCTTAATGGAATCATCTAAGTCGCGAGATGGTGGGCAGTAGATCGAACAGATATAATAGAGTTCGTTATTAAATTTGGTTAGAACAACTACCAATTCTTGCGATACATGTACTGGTGAAACTGTGAAAATTTTGCTACTAATTACGGCTGCCTTCGGATTGCTGCTGGTTGTAATAGTTAGATGAAGTGGGAATCCGGTGATGTGTCCCTCAAAAGTGAACTGGTCGTTAATTGAAATGAAGTCTAACATTGACTCCTGAATGTCCTGTGATAGAGTTGCATTGGCTGCTCTACAGTGATTTAGGTTTAAATGAGCAAATTTAATGATTTTGTTAATGGGCTTGTTATTCATAATTAATTTTAGTTATTAGTTTATTAATTTCCTTTTCATAAATAGAGCATTTTTACTATTGGCAAGGTGATTGGTTCTGTATTTTGTTTTAAATCTAATATTGCTCTCCTCGTAGTTTTTACATTTAATGTCTTTATCGCAATTTTTGTCAATATGTGCTCCTGAACAACGTCTGCAACTGTCCTCACTTTTGCAATCTTTAGCGATATGTCCTTAACGGAGACATTTGAAGCACTAACTCTTAGGTATTCCCTGTATTGAATCGTGGTCCACCCTAAGAATATCTTTCTCTTCTCTCTGAGTTCTTTCAGTGCCACTGCGTTGAGCGTCAAAATTCAATTTACACCGTATTTGCCCTTGAAGCTGTGTACGGCTTCTATTTGAGCTTCTTCGCTTAAGGAAGTTTGAGAAATTATCCTATCTGCTATTTCTTCCTTTATTAATTCTTTTTCTACATTGTAGACAACAATTCTCGGCTTTTTAAGCTCTGGTGTCTTAACCTCAACCATGTCTGATAATTTGTCATTGTTTTTAATTTCTGTTATTAACTTATCAATTTCCTCCATAGAACTAGTTTCTAAGACTATTCCTCCTTTTCGTATTGGTTTAATGTTCTTAACTTTTAATCCTAATTTAACTGGATTAATGGAACTTTTAATTATATTTTTAGTTTCTTCCAAAGAGGACTCTTTTTTGGGATAGACTAATACAACATAATTCTTTATTTGGCGTGACTTATCCCGTCTAGCCCTACTTCTAATTCTTGGCATTATGTTTTTGTTGGTTTTTGGCTTTCCGCTTTTAACCACTTCAGGAAAGGATTTTTCCTTAGTAGCTGGTATGGCTTCTTTTGCATGTAACTGTCCTTCAAGGAAAGCGTTTTTCTCAATTTGCTGCAAGGCAATATGTAAAATGTCCGATATACCTTGTCTTATCTTTTGCTGAATAGCACTGCTAGCCTTACTGGCTGAAAGAGCCTGTTGAATCTCTCTTTCTGTCTCTAATAATTTCATTATCTCAGACCTAACATCCGAGGTAGGGGCTTCGCAATTGTAGACCTCTACCTCGCTAAGAGTTTCCTCATTTATCTGCGCCATTTCGCCAAGCTAAAAGCAGTGTCTGCTTGACTTAGTCCCTCCACCACCGTTAGCAGTCCGAAGACGTTTCCGGGAGTCACCGCGTGGAGGTGGTGGTCAAATGGTTCACAGATCAATGAACTTGATCAATTAAGCACAAGGAGCGCTTTCACTTCAAGGATAAACTCTGGGCCGTTGTCCGAGAACGTAAATTGCACTGATTACCAAAGATCTCTTGTGGGACTGACCAACACCCCCTAGAATACAAGGCCTGAGCGCAAGAGTTATGAGTCATTAAGAGAAGACCTATTGAAATCTTCGCCGTCGCTGTTACATCGGCAAAAGATAAACAAAATTTGCATGTGTAAAACCATCAGTTTTTGTCTAGTTTTTTTTTTTTTTGTTCTTCTCATTAAAAGTAAAATATCACATTGAATTTAACATACCAATTTTTTTTTACCTTTAGTAAATATGATTACATCTGTTAAAATAATAAACTTAAAGAATTAGTTCATTTTTTAAAGGTAGAAGAATTTTACTTAATATAAATATAAATAAAGGTAGAACAATTTTACTTAATGTATGTATATATATATATATATTTTTTTTAGAAAAATAATAAAACTTAGTTTACGTTGTTAACTTTTTAGTTGTCATTAAAG
Organism: Latrodectus hesperus; assembly: GCA_037975125.1. Classification (NCBI taxonomy): domain Eukaryota; kingdom Metazoa; phylum Arthropoda; class Arachnida; order Araneae; family Theridiidae; genus Latrodectus; species Latrodectus hesperus. The sequence continues at coordinate 74,523,218 of CM075855.1, read as the reverse complement.
TAGTTATATGAAATTTAATATTAGAATTTTAATATCATAATTATATCAAACAGCAGTTTCCTCGATTATAAAACAAGAAGTACATTACATTAAAATTAAAACATTAATTTAATATTAAAATATTTATAAATTCAAAAAAATATACACTGTTGATTATCCATCGTAATACAATTAGACATAATTGAAAAACATTCACGAGGTATATAAACTTAGTTTTATAAATAGAATTGCATATATATAGGAAATACAATTTTTATATTAATAACATTGCGTTGGAATATGAGTTTACTAAATTTTTCCTTCTCATTAATGTGTAGGATTTTTAATACCAAAACATTATAATAACTGTAAGCAATTACAGAAAAATATTAGAATTAACAATTTTTTTAATTTATCACTTTAAAATTAACAAACTTAAATTACTTTTATTTGCAGAAAATAATTTTAGATTTGTTAAAGTAGCATTTAATTAACTTAACGAATTACATCGTTAAGTAGAAATAGAAGAGTTTTACTGCACTTGGAAGAATTTATGTAAAAATAGTAAGACATATAAAGAGATTGTTTATCCTGTAAATTATTTGTTATTAAAATATTTCTATGAAATTTAACATTAGAATTTTAATGGCATAACTAAATCAAACTGCATATTCTTGATTTTAAAACAGTAAATAAATAAAACACACCCTTAAGTAAAAAGCATTTATTTATAAAATTTGAAAAATAGGCTATATATATATATATATATATATATATATATATATATATATATATATATATATATATATATATATATATATATATATATATATACAGATAATTCATTATTATACAATTGGATGCAATTCAAGAATATACATGAGGAGCACAGTTTTATAAATAAAAATGAAATTTTATATATGTATAATCTGATCATACATTTATTACATTTATTCTTCAACTCATTAATCTTGCGCATAATTTGCTTAAAAGTATATTTTATGTTATGATTACAACAAACAGTAATGAAAAATATTATAAGAATCAGTAATAAAAAATTTAATTAGAATTAGACATATTCAATGAAATGTTATTTTTCTAATGTTTTTAATTTACGTAGTGTTGTTATCAAACACATGTCTCTCTTTCAATATCATCCTCCTTAAAGTTCAATTCGCAAACCTAAAACAAAAGTTAATGACTTGATTTAATAATTTTTTCTATTTTTTTAACTTAATCATATCAGCAATAAATATGTCTAAATTTTGTTTCAAATAAATATTAATTTCTTAATCCCATCATTTCTATACCACAATTTTTCAAGAGCAGGCTAATAAAAGAATTGTGCACAAGAAGTAAATTAAATAACTAATTTTTAATTAATCTTAAGATAATTTATAAAGCAAATAACAAACTTGAAAATGATTTCATTTCCAAACAATGCTAAATAATTCTTAGACTTTTTATATTTTTCTCTTTATTTAAAATTAAGATGTTAAAGATTAAAACCTATACATGTAAAAACAGAAAAAAATATATTTATTTAAATTTATTTATCTATATCTATCTATGTATCTATATATATATATATATATATATATATATATATATATATATATATATATATATATATATATATATATTATTTTCTGGAAAAATCAAAATGGTATAGTGATTTATAAATTGAAAAATTTAAATTCATTATATAAACTAATTAATATTTAATTTATATCTTTATAAATTTTTTTATTATATAAATGAAGAACACTTCTGTTTATAGACTAAATAGAATTGTTAGCATTTCAAATTTTCAAATTGAAATTGTTTCCCACTTTCAATTAGTAAATTTGAAACATTTAATTGTACCATAGGAGAGATCGAATATAATAAGTATACAAGTAATATACAATATAGTAAATATATTATTTATTATGCAAAAATATTTCCCCCTAACAAATCTAACATTAAAAAATTGTTAAGTTTTTAATTGGCATATCAGCACAGAGCTATAAATAAAATTAAAACTTGAAATTTCAACATTAGATTTTTCATTAAAAATATGTGTTATGGTAATAATACTTGTTTTCACAATTATTTGATATTAATATTTATATATATTTATACATTTGACGTATATACCATGTGATTAAACATTTATGTATTATGATATTGATTTTTTACATTTCCCCTCACACGTTTATACAAGCATTTTTTTCCCTTAACAAAATAATTTTATAAAATCAGTAATATATCATTCTTTCTCTTAAATTTTAAAATATTCATGAAACATTTAATTTTAACATTCAATTATTTCTAATATCATACGAGTAAATCATGCATACTAAATAAAAATTTTAATTAAATATATGAAACTTACCCTTGATGATTTCGTTGTTTGAAAATCCTTCCTTGGAATAGATAGAATCCATTTCTTTAAACCATTGGGAACTTGTAAGCACTTACAATAGTATTACTACTGTCGTAATTTCCTTTACAATAAGGAGCGCAGCACCTAAATGGCATGATTCAGCAATTTTTGAGGAAAATGCACTATCCAGGAAAAATAATCAGAAGAAATCAATTTAAAAGTAAGCTAATAAAGAAAATATTTAAAAATCATTAAAACGCCACCACGTTGTTCACACGTTTCACGTTGAAAATGCAAAAGTTCCCTCACTCCAGTCGAGAGTAACAGGTCTCCTCTTCGTAACGTCACAGCCACTTCCTGTTCGAGTGCTCAGGCCCTGTATTCTAGGGGGTGTTGGACTGACTCCCTAAATTACATTATAATTAATTTTATTATTTTTACTTTCTAAAAATAATACAAAAAATGTAAGGTATGTTTTTTATTTTTATCCACTTTTATTTGGATGTACAATTCATTCTAGTAAACCGCTAAATATATGCAACCCTATATAGGTTATTAAAATGGAAAGCGAGATTCCCCTCCCAAATTCAGTACTGTGACAGTTTTCGGGGGGGGGGGAGGTAAGAAATTTTCCCATAGAAAGTGAAGAGACAACCGACGATTTTTGAACAGTTCAAGGGAAGTAAATGAAAAAGTACAACATCTGGTTTTGAGGAGGGAAAACTTCTCGCAGATTCATAAAATATTCTGAGACGCTGAGTCGGTTAAGTTTAAGTAATTAAGTTAAAATATGTAACCTAAGAGTGACCACTAAACTGCAACATTTGACTTAAATAATAATACAGGGTGATCTTTTTTAAAGTGACAGTGTTTTGAGCCCCATGTAGCGCAATCTAATAGCCGAAATGGCAACAAACTTGGTATTTATACTAAACAAAACATGGGAAGAAAAATTCCGTAAGTAAAAAAATTAGTTTCAAAAATTGCCGCTAGGGCATTTTGTGGCGCTGCTGTAGTTTACGATAACAAGAATCAGCATAAAACACGAGTATCAAAGAAAAATGCACATGTTGTGTGATGACAGCGCCAGTAATAAGGGCTATAAAAGCAATTAGTGGAAGCTCCGAAAAATAATCTCAGATGCAAGGGGTCATTTTCACTGAATGGTCTTAAGAAAATGATTAAGAAGTTTGAGGAAACGGAGTCACTGACAATTCGCGCTGGGGGAGGACGTAAACCAGTATCAGAAGATGTAATAACTGATGTGGCAACTGCAATTGTCGAAGGATCGCAGGGAATCATTGCTGGTACTAGCAGCGCCCGGGGTGTTCCTCGACAATTGGATATGAATTATTCCACGGTATGGAGAGCTTTGCGGCGCGTTATTGGATTTTACCCTTACAAAATCAGCCGCTTGCACGAACTGAGACCAAGTGATTATGATAAGCGAGTGACTTTCGCTCTATCGTTTCTTGCCAGGGTAGAAATTGATGATATTTTCCAATGGCACATTCTGTGGGGAGACGAGTGACATTTTTATCTCAATGGGTCCGTAAACACACAAAATAGCCGAATTTGGGCTTCTGAACAGCCCCACACCGTGCACGAAATCCCATTGAATTCCCCAAAAGTCACTGTTTGGTGTGGTTTCACAGCCGAATTCGTAATTGGGCCATTCTTTTTTGAGACCATCACTCCGACAGGACCCGAAACTTGCACCATAAATGCAGAAAGGTTGCACAAAATGCTGCAAAGTTTGTTATTCCACAACTTCAGCAAAGAAACCGTCTTCAACAGACAATCTTTAAGCAGGATGGTGCTCCACCACACATCAATAATAAGGTAAAGCAGCTGCTGCGCCAAAACTTCACCGATGATAGAGTTGTTATGAAACAAAAAAAAGACTCCAATTTTGAAACATACACATTTAATTAAAAAAAGAACAAAATTTACAAGGAGTCATGTATGGGTTCGCGACAATCTCTCTCGCCTGCTTCGCGTACAACGAGAGTCTCTGAATCAAAAAAAAAAAAATAAAAAAAATAAATAAAATAAAAAAAAACATAGGATCTTAAAATCGAAAGTGCCGATGGTGAGACATTACAGACTAAATTATTCCTTCCTTCTCCGGAGTTTTTTTTTTTTTTCTTCTCATTCTAAGGAAATCAACCTGCAAATAAAAAAGAAAAAAACACACACAAAAACAACAAAGAGCAAAATTTAATATTACAGATAGCCCTGATCAATCGGACTCTGGCTGATACACAAAATTATATGGAATTATATAATATTAAATATAAAATAAAAATATATCAAAATAGCACAAAATAATTATCTAACACAACAGAATTTTCAACACTAACTAAATTTACAAATAGACACATTTTTATTATAAAAACATTTTTTTATTATGTACACATGTAACAACAGTGGAAGTTTGTATTAAAAAAAACAATTTAATATCAGAGAAAAAAAAATAATTAAGTTTGGTTATTCAGCATTCTACTGAGACTATCGGCATTCTGATGTAATTTGCCCTTTCTGTGAACAATATCAAAATTTAGGCTTTGAAGCACCAAAGCCCACCTTAAGAGTCTGGGATTAGATCCTGTATGATGTTTTAACCAAACTAAAGGGTTATGATCAGTTTCGATAATAAATTTATACTGACCATCTAAATAATATTTTAATTTAGTAACAGCAAAAATTATTGCTGCACATTCCTTTTCTATAGTGCTATAATTTTTCTCAGATTTTGAAAATTTTTTACTCAGAAATAGGATAGGGTGTTCATTTTCATTTTGATCTCTCTGAGATAAAACTACACCTATTCCTAAATTTGAGGCATCACATTGAATGATAAATTGTTTTTGAAAGTCTGGACTGTAAAGTACAGGCTTCTTTATTAAAGTGTTCTTTAATTCTATGAATGCCTTTTCGCAGTTATTATTCCATATTACAGTTCCCTTTTTGGACTTCCCTTTTAACAGGTTGGATAAAGGCGCAGCAACTACCGAAAATTCTGGTATATACTTGCGATAGTACCCAACAAGACCTAGGAAAGCACGTACTTCGGTTTTGCTTGAGGGACGTTCGAAATCGGTAATGGCTTTCACTTTAATATCACCTGGTGTTCTTTGACCTTGTCCTACAAAGTGTCCCAAATATTTAACACGAAGTTGAGCGAATTTGCACTTAAGGGGTTTTACAGTCAATTTCGCAAATCGAATCTTCTCCAGAACACATTTAAGATGTTGGATGTGATCAGACCAGGTAAGTGAATATATAGCTATGTCATCTAAATAAGGCACAGCAAAATGTTCGCAATTTTTTAATAAATCAGCCATTAACTTACTGAAATAGTAAGGAGCATTCTTCAAACCGAATGCGATTCTCAAAGGCTTATAAACACCAAATGTGGTCGTAAATGCAGCATATCTTTGAGCCTTAGGACTCAAAGGTATTTGCCAATAACCTCGTGTTAAGTCTAATAAAGATATGAACTTCGCTTTCGAAACGAATTCAACACGCTCTTCAATATTTGGTAATGGATAATATTGCGTTCTGGTAACCTCATTTAACCTGCGATAATCAATGCACGGACGAGGTTCTTTTCCAGGAGCTTCAACTAATATTAAAGGTGATGTGTAATCGGATTCCCCTGGTTCCACCACCTTCAATTTCAACATCTTGTCTACTTCCGATTTCAGAATTTCTGTCTGTCGTGGGGACATTCGATATGGTTTAGCTATAATAGGTTTATTAGATTCTAACTCGATGTCCAGTTCAGCCAGTTCTGTACAACCTGGTTCATTTGAAAAAATATCAATAAATTGAATCAAAAGTCTACTCAATTGTTTCTTCTGATCATCCTCTAACTTTTCATTAAAACAGCTTTCAGGAAAAGTCTCTAAAAGGGTAGATGAATTAATTTCAAAACTTGGGATATCTTCTTTCTCAGAATCAATATCTTCATTATCAGAATTAGAGGTAAAAATTAAATTAACATCTTCTGGACGCTGAAAATAAGGTTTTAACATATTTACATGGTATACATGTAATTTTTCCTTATCGGGAAATTGTATTACGTAATTTGTGTCCGATAGTCGTTTTACTACTTTTCCTGGACCTATCCAATGAACAGAAAATTTGTTTGATCTAGAAGGTGCAACAACTAACACAAGATCATTTTCCTTAAATTCTCTTTTCGTAGCCTTACGTTCATACCAAAGTTTCTGTTTCTCTTTAGCCTCTGTCATATTTTGCACAGCTAATTCTTGGCATCTTTTCATTCCATTTAAAAGATTAAAAACGTAAGCAATCACACTAACTTCTTCAATGGTTTTACCAGTTAGATTTTCATATAATAGTGTTACGGGTGTTCTTAAGTTCCGACCATGGACTAATTCTGCAGGAGAATATCCAGTGCTAACATGAATGCAAGTTCTAAGAGCAAAAAGTGCCTGAGGTAAAATCTTCTCGCAATCTGTACCTTTTTCTAAGCAAAGGACTTTCAGTATTCTCTTTAAAGTTCTATGCAATCTCTCAACAGGATTGCTTTGGGGATGCTGAACGGAACTATGCACAACTTTAATACCAAATTTTTCTAAAAATTCTGATGTCAGGACATTCATGAAAGATGTTCCTTGATCACTTTGCAACTCCCTAGGAAAACCCATGCGGCTAAATATCTGAAGAAAAGCATCAATCACAGTAGTAGAACGTATATCTGGTACTGGGATGGCATCTGGATACTTGGATGACATGCAAATGGCTGTTATAATATACCGGTTACCACAGGAAGTTATAGGTAAAGGACCACATGCATCAACGTTAATTCTTGTAAATATTTCCGGAATTACTAGAACCAGTTTCAAAGGAACCCTTTTCTTATCTTGAGGCTTTCCTACTCGTTGACATTTGTCACAAGATTGAACAAAATTTTCAATTTCTTTAAAGCAGTTAGGCCAGTAGAAAGTTTTGCACAGCATATCTTTTGTTTTAGTTATACCTAAATGAGCTGCAGTTATCTCATGGCAGATCCCTTTTAGTTGGTTGCGAAACTTCTTGTGCACAACTAATAATCTTCTTACAGTTCCATCATTGTCCATTTTATTATAAAACAACAATTGATTTATTACAATATATTTATTGTCTTTTGAAGATTGTCGTTTAGCTTGCTCAAAAAAGGTTTCAAATCTTCGCACACCTTTTGTTCCCGAGCAAATTCTTCTGGAGATGTCTTTATCAAATCCATCCCTTCAACTTCAGTTTCTAATGGTGGCAAAATTGTATTTTGCTCTAATTCTCCATTTTGTTTAGTTTGGAAGCAAGACCTAGAAGATTCTATTTCAGAATCAATAATCTCTTTATTCGTGCTATTTTCCTTCCGTCTTCTTTGAGCTCGAGTTTCTATAGCATTTATCATATTTATTTTCACCTCTTCATGCTTTTTAATTTCCTCAAATAAAGCGGCTGTTTCGTTTCCCAGTAAATATCTTCCTTGATCCAAAGAATCTCGAAGAACTGCTGCCTTTGTCAAAATGTGACCTAATTCACAATTTATTTCAACCTCGGCAATAGGTAAGCATACTAAAGTTTCATCAAGAGGTGTTCTTAGCCAAACCTTTTCCTTCGTGAACATATCAGGTTTCACGTATTTTCCACGAATCAAATCAAGAGTTGCTCCAGTGTCTCTTAAGATTGGCATTTGAATTCCATTAACAGTGCCGATACTAGTGTAAGGAGCCATCAACTCATTAAATGTACTTCTAGCAAATTTCGTTGGAGGCTACCGATTCTAAGTTCTTTTTTATTTTATCACACTCAGGCCGCAAATGACTATAAGAACCACACTCATAACTTCGGAGTTGTTTTCTTTTTTCAAATTCCTTTTCATGTGAATAATTAGAATTTTTATTCTCGACTCTTTTAGGAAAATGAGATTAATGATTCCGAACTACTTCATTAATTTTAAAGGCACGGTTTTCATTTTGTTGACGAAAACCAAAATATATTTCGAGGGAGTTTTGTAAAATCTTTCGTCCTAAAACTATCTCTTAAACTTTCATATTCATCTATTTTCTCTGCCAGATCATACGGCGAATTTATTTTAAGCCATTCCGCCAAAAAATGTTCCTTAATTTCAATTGGCACACGACGTTTCAATTGATCTGTTACCATTAGTTGCTTAAGCTGTTCAAATGTCGTTATTTCTAATTCCGTAAGCCATTCCGTAAAGTAACTATTCAACTCTTGTGCATAATTTCTCCATGATTTGTCTGACGTTTTCTGGTGTTTAAGAAACAATTGTCTTAATTTTTTGCTATTTAACTTGAATCGTTTAAGAATAATTTCCTTCAAGTAATCAAAATCATCAGCCATTTCTGGAGGTTCTCTAGCTAACATGTTAGATATCTCTGAAGGTAAAGCACTTACAAGATAAACTACCCATTCGTTTTTTGGAATATGAGCCATTTCTGCTCTACGCTCAAAATTTATTCAGTATAAACTCATCTCATCTTTCCTTTCATCGAATTTTGGCGTTATTTGCATTAATTGAATTTTTTGAACATGTTCAGTCCTATTTGTAACTGATTCTGTGTTCGAAATTGCAGCATTTGAAGAGATTTCCAGACGTTTCATTTCCAAAATATGTTCTCTTTCTTCACGTCTAATTCTTTCTTCTTTTTCTTCTCGCCTAATTCTTTCCACTTTTTCTAGTATTTCTCGCCTAACTCTTTCTTCTTTTTCTTCCTGTTCCCTTTTAACTCTTTCCTCGATTACCCTATCTATTATACATTTTACTTCTTCCTCATTAAAGTTTTTACTAGTTAAAATTAATTTTTTAATATCCGGGATTTTAAAAGAATCTGGAACCATTTCCCCTAACTCTTCAGCTACTTCTACTAAATCTCCCTTTTCCCCCGTGCTAAAAAAGCCATTTTATTTATTAACGCTTTATCTCAGAAGAGATGCAATAATGAGAGAAAAAACAGACTACACCCACCTATATACAAAATTTCGTAAATAACTATTGAAATTATTTAACACACTCTTCTAATATAAAACATATCCATAGCATTTAAAAATTTAAACGAAAACAAACTATATTGTAATACAACAAATAGTGTATAAACAGCAAATCATATATTTTGAAAAGAAGAAAAGTTTAATATTAAATCTTCTACTCTCGATTTCAAGTTTTTTTATCACCAGGCTAATGCTTGATACTCAGATAAATTGAATTATTAATCAAAAATGTATAAATTTTATAAAATCAGATTCTTATACAAATACTACTATATTAAAACAGAAAATGAAATTATATTATTTTCGAATCCTTATTTAATTCAAAATGTAAAACACTACAATTCTTAACGACAATATAAATTAAAAGCTTTAACTAATCTAAGCCAGAAATCAGCTTTCGATTTTAAATCAATAAACTTAGTTAGTTAATCATACACGACATGAAAATGATAATAACGTACGATATTTTAAACAATAAGAAAATATCTCTTCAAATCTTTATCAATGAAAGTAAACATATGCGTTTTTAAATATCAAAAAAATCAGTTTGATAATTTGCAAACAAAAATCAAAAACATATCAATAAATCTCACATTACTTTAAATTCAAACCTATTTGTAATCATGTACTTTCGTTTTCACATAACGAAATCAAAACCTTTCTAAAGTATATATTATTTTCATAAAATCTACTTTCAGTGGAACATTCAAAAAAATTATGAATATAAGTGTACTTTCGATTTTACACATTAATCTATAACAACATAGTTATTTTAACATATTCCTACGTGAATTGAAATACATCAACCACATAAAAATTATGAAATGCAAATTTATAATAAGATACACTTTTCTTATAAAAAATATTACACTGTAAATTCGAATACACGAAATACAGAAATTAGCTTTTGTAATATGGAATACACCATTTACAAACATATAAACAAAATTAATTGATATAGCATGAACACTAAATTCGAATACACGAAATACATAAATTAGCTTTGTAATATGGAATACACCATTTACAAACTTATAAACAAAATTAATTGATATAACATGAAAACCACGTAAATAAGATTGGAACTAAATATTCTATAAATTTATATAACATTCCAAACTATTTATTTTCAATAGTAGCCAGAGAAAGATTGATCAAAATGGCCTACCTGTATTCCAACATTGCGGCACATAATCCATTATAGTGCACATAATTAATTTCCATAATGGATGCTAATGCAAAGCATTAAAAAAGCATCAAACCGCTGCCACCAAAAACATAAGTTTGTTATGAAACAAACAAATGACTCCAATTTTGAAACATACACATTTAATTAAAAAAAGAACAAAATTTACAAGGAGTCACGTATGGGTTCGCGACAATCTCTCTCGCTTGCTTCGCGTACAACGAGAGTCTGAATCAAAAAAATAAATAAATAAAATAAAAAAAAAACATAGGATCTTAAAATCGAAAGTGCCGATGGTGAGACATTACAGAGTCATGAGTCGGAGTTTTCCAGTTGCATGGCCACCTCGTTCCCCTGACATCACGCCATGTGATTTTTGGTTCTGGAGATATTTAAAATCTCAAGTTTATGTTGGTGGAGTATCAAATTTGTCTATTCTGAAGGACAACATAGCAAAGACAGTGCGGAATATTCCTCGCGATATGTTACGCACGGCTGTGGAGAACGTTGTGCATTGTGTTATTTCTGAGAACGGTGTTCACAAGGAATGCGGTCTAACTCCTCCACGGGGAAGTTAGTGTAGTAAATAAACATTAATAACTAAACTGTACAATTGTGTGCGTTACTATTTTTCCTTTTTTCATATTTTATACATTGTAAAGCTCAAAAAAATGCCCTAGTGGTGATTTTTGGAACTAAAATTTTTTTTTACATAATCTTTTTTCTCATGTTTTGATTAGTCTAAATACCAAGTTTGGTGAAATTTCCTCTATTAGATTGCGCTACAGGGGTCTCCAAACACTGTCACTTTATAAAAGATCACTCTGTATCATAATGCTTGTTATAAAAGCTATTTCCGATACTTCATATTATTTCTCCAACCGTAGAATTTCAAATGATTTTAACTTAGTAGCAATTAATGTTATGGCCAGAATCTGTTGGCCCACTATGATTTATCTAGTTCCCATATTTGGCCACCACTCAACCGTTATCATTTTGAAACGTTCTGAGCAATCAAACAATGATGTTTGGCTTGCCGATGACAATAATAAACCGACTTGGCCAGCAGTGGTTCAGATTTTTGCCGGAACTTTATGTTTGCTGGATAGGTTACTTCTATGCAACGACAGCTCATGTTAGTTAATTAAAATAATTAATAAATGAACATTACTTGGATGAAGAGTGGTTACTGATTGTGCCAACTATGATGAGCATAATTATTCTTTGAACAACCCAAATCGCAACTCACATAGATCCACACGCAAAGACTAAAAATGAATAAAGAACCTTAAATGGCAAGATCATTCCAATTATAGATAAAAACTTACAAATTAAAAGATTATAAAAGACAATAAGCTTTATAATATATTATAGGCTCTAAACTGTAAAGATGTTTCATTGTGTATTGAAATATTCCTCAAATAATATTAAAATTGGTTAGTAAATATTATAAAATTTGTGAAATACTCGTTTGCTAATAACTTTGGCTCTAAATTCAATTATTGTCTTGTACAAATTTTCATACGTAATTGTGCTTGATTCCAGAGTTGTATTAATTTGGCATTACAAATGGTAAAAAAAGGAGAAAATATTATTTTGCCGTTCAGAGTTTTTAAATGGTAAAAAAGGATTGTATTTTTTTACTTGTATACGTTTAAAATTTTTAAATCAATTGTTGTGATCATTTTTCTTCTTTTATAGTAAAATTTAATTGGATTATTGCATTAAAATGCTTTCACACAAATCGGCCTTTTCGCTCTATGCCTTTAACTTGGATTACTTTTAAGTCTGCCTTGTGTTATCTCTATCACAAACTCGACAACAGAGTCATGTCTCTGTGGCATTGTTTTCATTCTTACTCATAATAATTGGATAAATGATAACCATCAAAAAATATAACGATTTTCTTGCGAATTTAGGTCCAGGGCCTAATACGGTCCCAGAGCTTCTTAATTAGATGAGCAACAATTTTGTCACACGGTTCTAAGAGGAATGCGTTATTTAAATCAAATTTTTTGTTTTAGAAACTGGTAGCTTACTAGTTTACAATAAGGGTTTTCAAAGTTAATTGTTTTGGGGGATTTTATCAACATCGTATACGTTGTTTTTCTTATTTTTATGGTAACGTTTTTTAAAAATTGTGGCTATTTTCACTGCGAACTAAAATACAAAAAAATGGATTGCAAACCACTTTAAATATTCCCGCCCAATATGTTATTTTGCACACGCATTGTTTATTTAATATACAAAGAATAGATTAGACAAGAATGAGCTCGAACAAAAATGTCTAGAATTATCAGTATACCTATTAAAGTAAAGTTCTGAGGCATAAAATTGATATTTGACATTAACTTCACAACAAGGTGGCTTGTTTTTCTTAGAAAGTTGGAAATCAAATTGTTTAGGTTAGAGAAAGGTGAATGATGTTATCTAAAATACAGCAATTTAAAATCTATGCACCTTCGAATTGCTGATTCATGGAGAAGAATTTTAAAATTGCAGAATTACTTGTGACCACTTTTCTGTATCATATCTGTAGAAATTAATATTTTGCTAAACATAAGATTGTCTTAGCTAAGCAATTCTGTTTCTTATTTTAAAAAACATGAATAAGGTTAACTTACGTCTTCCAGAGAGCCTGATGAAAAATTCCATTTTAATAACTATTGCATAAAATAAATTATACAATACAATCTAAAACAAGGAAGCAACAAGTAAGGCACGCTAATTTCTCGTGAGAAGATCTTTCTAATAATTTTCTGTAAGATAAAATTTAAAATGTAGAGAATATCAAAATTCATTATTTTTATTGAAAGTAGTTTCAAGAAATTCGGCAGTGTCTTCTTTCTTACTGAATTCTTAATTCTGCTATCGATAACACTTTCTTATTTTGAACGATACTAAAAATATCATGCTTAAACTATTTTATATCAAATAAGAATATCAAAATTCATTAATTTTATTGAAAGTTGTTTCCAGAAATTCAGCAGTAAGCCATCTAGAAAAAGAATCTCTGCAGACTTCTACTTCAACCAGTTCCTCACCGATCATGGTTCCTTTGGAACCTATAGAAGACGATTCCATGGGACACGCCATTTCCCAAGTCCTTCCTGAGCTGATAGAGCCCCACAATTCCTCTCCAACAAAGAATTCCGGAAGGGGATCCAGGAGATTCTACGGCAAGGGATGCACTACCAATTCACTGGCTGACTCCACCTCTTCTGTTCTCTGTGCATCTGTACAATTTATTATGTATATTTAATCTGGTATCATAGTGTATTGTAACCTTGTTTGTATTTTATCTTGTATCATACTGTTTTGTAACTTTGTTTGTATTTAATTATTATAGGCGAAATTGGCCCCCCTCTTCCAGTCAGAGCGAGTTCCAATGAGCGTCTCTCTCGCCCCATCACTTTGAGCCTTTTTTTACAGTGGTCTGGGTCACCCCACCACTTGCTGGGAGTTATTTCGGTCATTTGACCTTTGCGATCACCTGAACCTTGGCTTCGGCCTTGTGGTGCATCTCTTGACTGGATTACGCAACGACGTTCACTCACCGCATACCTTCGGGTGGGTCAGTGTTCCATTTAGAAATATCAAATTAGCTATGTCAAAATTAAGGTAGTGGTTCCTCTGGTGTTGGTGCCATCTATCGGAGGAATCTTAGAGCAAAGTCGAACTTTCACCTTTGTGATGCACTGGTTAAGCAAAAGGTGCACCATACTGAATTAAATTCGTATATCCATCGGCAGAGTGAGCTTGACTTGTCAAAGGATCATACGTAATAACAAAAGTTTGGGTGAGTTTTATCGTACAGATTTTAATGGAGCAGAACTTTATATTTGTGACTGCAAGATATTACTTTGCAATAGAAAAGAAATTAAACCTAAAACTCCTTGGAACTTCAAGCTTCTTAATCTCATACGGTGAAGATGTTTTCCCAAGTATGTGAATTGCCATTCAAATGCATTTAACTATTTCTACATCAACTGCAAGCTGTAAATTTCGTTCAACAAATTAAAATTAATTTTGACGTATTTACTATCCACCATAAGACAAACCGTCTAAGTGATTTAACATTTTTAAGTATAGAAAAAAAATTTTTTTTGAAATAATCAACTTTGATGAAGTAATTGATCAATTCGATTTAGCAAAGGCAAGAAAAATGAGTAGTCTATTAAATTAGATTGCAAATATTTGCATCTACTTACATCTATAATATACATTGCATTATTTTATGTTTAAAAAATTTTGTTTTTTAAAATGTGTTAGTATGTGAAATAAATAGTATCTTTTAATTAATTTTAAATCACGATCTGATTATTCTTTTGACACTTTTCCAAATTCATTATAAGTTTTTATTTTAAACCAGAATTGAATTTTATTTAAAATTTAAATCCTAGATTGCAATTGTAAATTAATATATTTTCCATTATTTGATAGTAAATACAACATTCCATAATTATTTGCAATATATTCTTATTGTACAAGTATAATTTATTATATATATATATATATATATATATATATATATATATATACAGTATCTTCTAATTACATAACATATTTTATTGCCATATTTATTTTGTATTACTATTTTTTCAAAGGGGCACAAAAAATATATCGTACCCGGGTGCAATTATGCTCACTACGCTACTGAATGAGTAAATAAATGAGTAACTCATTCCATTTTTAAAACAACTGCTATTATATAATATTTGAATTTTTGAATTTATTTTGATTTATTATTTTATTTACTTGAACATCGAAAGTTTTAATCTTAAATTGGTAAATATTAATTTGGTTGATAATATCCATTTTTAGAACTTCTGTTTAACTATCCCTAATGGCGCCATCTGTAGAATGTATCTGAAAATATTAAAGCGGGAGTAAATTGTTAAACAATGTTCGAAACTTTGATTTATTAAAATTTAATATAAATGGAATACAAAAGAAAATCAGAAGTATGTTTCTTAAAAGTTATAACTTAAGCTTGTAAATATGTTAATCAATGGGAATAATATCTTTCAAAAAGAAACTATAATTACATCTTTTCAATTATTTCAAGCTATGTGAATAATGTAACTGACTACTGGACTATTTATTTATATATATATATATATATATATATATATATATATATATATATATATATATATATATATATATATATATACATACAAAAGGAAACTATTGCTCATAAAAATGAATTATCTTTTAATAATTTGTAATTCAGTTAATATATTAATTACAGAAATTTTCTATGTGCTAAATGAAATAAGCAATAAGGATATCCAATTCGCACTTTTTCACTTGAAAATTTTATACCATATGTATCTTATATTATGAGATATTACCGATTATGCATCGATTTTGAATTTGATAACAAGGTACACACACATAACAATAAAAACACTAATATTTCATTAATGGCTATTTCTATTCGTATTTCATGAACGGAAATTTAAAAGCGCAGACTTTCATTTTTTTAAATTTATCACTGTATTTATTGCACAAGTTTGTAACATTACAAATTAAATGATTACTTAATGTCGTAAAAATTATTGACCAATATAAATTTTTTAAATATTTGTTTTTGAAGTCTGATTGAAAAATCAGAAATTTATTCATCTGTATTTTGTACTTCTTTTAATGATTTGAGAAATCAATGTCATTTTTCTCATTTTGAAAAATAATGTTAATAAGGTTATTTTTATGTATTATTTCAAATAGAAACAAAAAATATTACGTGGCTTTAATATTTAAGAAAAAATTCCTAAGTAAAATGTGAGATCTTAACTGTCACAGAAAATTTACCACCGTAATAATTTTAATTAACACCCAGAAAAACTGGATTATCCTACATATTAGAATTCAAAAATGGTAAAAAATTGCAATGATTAATGTAAATATTCAAGTTTGTGTTATGTGAAAACAATGGTTTAATATAAGTCTCAAGAATTTCTATGAAATTCTGAAACGTAATATATATATATATATATATATATATATATATATATATACAATTTCTATGAAACGTAATATAACCTACATTAATATAAATTCTTTACAAATGTGAAAAAGGTCAAAAGTACGATATATTGATTCACATACCAATAACTTTATTAAAACAATTGAAAATATGGATTGAAAAATTAAAATTGTTATACGTAATAACAGAGCAAGTGTTTGTTTGAGAAATTTATTAATATTATTTTTGTAAATATACTGCAACATAAACAAGCATTTGTGAATGATGTTTAATTTATAATGCAATTAAACGCAATTTTTAATAAAAGTGGACATAAATTTCCCTTCTAAAATGGAAACAAAAACTTATAAATGTTTTATGAAAATTCTATTTTTCTCTTTTAGTTTAATTTAAAAGAAATTATTTTAAAGTTTAATTTTAGATTGTATATTTTGCATTTATGATCAAGAAACAGGCTTATCTTTTACTTTCATCTGCTTCTGTTTAATTCTAAAAATCCATTCTCATCTCCAGCTTTCTGAATTTTTATTTTATTTTTATTCATCTGTCGTAGCACTGAAAAAAGGAATATCTTTAATATATCTTTGCTCAAAATAAATTTTTACTCATGGGGTGACAACTATGTGAATTTAAGATTCTTGAAAAATTTCTATTTCTACCAGTTTTTTCATCGATTAAAAATCTACCATTGTATTAATTATAAGGTTTTAAATCAGAGCGCCGAAGAAATCATGCATCAATTTTGTGTTAGATTCATATTTATAATATCGAAATTAAGAAGGTTCAAAATCACAAAACTTGTACTCCCTAAAGCTTAATAGCATTTACTGCCCCAATGATAACTACTTTCACAAGAAATCCGATAATTTAATATTTCATATGCGATGTTAAAATTCATGTAACTCATTGCAAGTATTTTTAAAATCTTTGAAACTTTTGTGTTTAGGTTAAACATCCAAAACACTTTCCCAATAGTTTTTTTTTCACAAATTAAACACCGAGTAGCCGTCCACCCAGCCTAGTGATTAGAGTGTTTGATTATGGATAGGGAGGTCCTGGGTTCAAATCCCACGCATGCATGTACTTTGTCTCGCTGTCTATGTCCTTTCGTTGTATGAATGGTTGACTACCCTATAAACGGGTACCTATGGCATGATGATGGTCACTGAAAGGAAGTCGGATTCCACACCAAATACTACGGTAACACTAACTGAGTGTATTATTCTATTAAATAATATTTTCAATCAAAATTAATTTAGATGATTTACAAATATAAAAAAATCTTCAATTTTGATTATGGACTTTAAATCAAACTATTTTGATGAATCTAAAAGAAAGCTTACTGATGAAAAACCAATTAAGTAGAATATAACAGTAGATGATCGTTTAGAGAACATTTGAGACTGTGAACGAATCAGACAACGAACACATATTCGGATAAAGAACAAAAACAAATTTTAACGAACACCTCTCGGCTTTCGGAGAATAATATGCAGGGTTGCCAAACCCAACGGACCATAAACTGTTTTTCATCTCTCTTGAATAATATTGCTTATCTATTAATGTCATTGCTTTATATTGGAAAAACAATTTTCAATGGCATATTTATAACCAAAGTAAACTATCAGTTTCGGTTTTGATTTCATTCAAAATCGGAATTCATTTCAAATTGAGCACTCCCCTCTTTCATTGTTAAAGAAGTGGGATGATGTCAAAGCAATGGAATTAGAATGTCACCCAAAAAAGCTGATATCAGTGAGATTAGGGATCTTTACAACAACAATGATATTATTCACTTCCGGAAAGTCTAACAAAAGTGGGAAAAACAATCGACACAGGATATGTTCATCAATGCCCTATAAACAAAAAATGAAAAGGACTGATTAATATGCAAGACTATACGTATGTATTATTTTATAATTAACTTACTAAGAAATTATACTTCCTTCTTCAATTAAATTTTAAGAACCTCTAAAGGAATAATTCAGATAGTGATCAAAGTTTTGTAACAGATTATGTTCATTAATCGACCATCTATTGTAACTTATTTCATTCACCATTAAACTTAGGATAACAGAAGAAAAAATCAGCTCAATAGTATTAAATTTTGCTTGAAACAAATTCACAAATTTTTGCTTGATACAAATTCACAAATTTATATCACTGTTATTTAAACTGAACTTTTGAGGCACTCCAAAAGCAAAAAGATTATTAGTTATGTTCATTGCAGATGTGGAAAGAAAAAGATGGGAGTCGAATTGTTTGATGGCAAAACTGTGAAATATGACCTATTGTGCATTCAGAAAATACAAAAATAAAAATTAAAAATCATTCAAAAGTAATTGTGACACAATTTTTGGAAATCGTTAACAAGGTGGATCCTGAAAAATTAAAAAAAATCTATAGAAATAGTTTTATTGGCTGTATAAGAAAAATTTCAAAATAGAAAGAAATTGAGTGCTATTTTCACACATAAGGAAAATAACCAGCTTCATTTGGCTGTGAATAATCTCAGTATTACAGAAGACTTTTTATAATAGGGTTGTGACTTGCAGTTGCAATCTCTAAATAATGTGGTTTGAAATATATTTGATCTTTTGAGCTCTTTAATGAGTCAGTGCAATATTAGATACCTACAAAGAATATTGACAAAAACTGTGCATTTATAATCCTATTAACTATATATATATATATATATATATATATATATATATATATATATATATATATATATATATATATATATATATATATATATATATATATATATATATATATATATATATTAATACTATAATTAATTCTAAATGACTATGCACTAAAATAATGATGTGAAGCAAATAATTTAATTTTACATAAAATTTGAATGAAATTTAATTCAAATTGATTATGATTATCTTTTTCATTAATAAAATTTAATTTATAACTGAAAAAAGATCTTAAGTTGATGTTACGACAGTGCTTTTATCAATATTTTTAATATATAAAATTTTTGCTGAGAATATTTAACCGGGAAATTATTGTAAAAAAAATATATTATATATTTTATGTCGGAAAACTCTTGCAAGGCAAGACATTGTAATCCTTGTTGTTTTGTTTTGGAAAGTTAAGAGTTTCTTGTGGAGAGGAACTGAAGAAATGTAGAAATAGCAGGCAACACACCATTTCGATTAGGTTTTCACATATTGTATTCAGAAAATTAATATTACGTAAATTATAGAATCATCTATGTCTCTGTAATTAATTTTTTAAAAAAAGAAGTAAATGGCCATATTGGCTAATCTCATTGCTAATAACAGTTTTATTATTATGTATTTTGTGATGCACTCGTGTGTTTTTTGATCACAGTCTGCGAATGATTATCAGCCATACTTAGCAGCATACTCTTTGTGAAAAAAAATATGTTTATGAACAATAATGTACAGCAATCCCCCTATAACAAAGTACTCATATAACGTGTTCTCATAATACGCGATTTCATGTCCCTCGTATAACACGTGTTTCCTCTCACATAGTGCGTTGATTCCATACGTTAAAATTCTGTACTGCAAAAACTTAACGAAACAACTGTTGTCAATAAATTTCACGTACATTTACACATTGCGTCAATCATGTTCTTATTGAATTAAATTATATTATTGACCTTTGAACATTCTGTTGTAAAAAGATGTAGATACAACGTTGTTTCAGATAGCTCCTACAGCGACTAAACATGTAATAAAACTGTTTTTGGAATTATTTGATTTATTTGAAATGAACTGTTTTTTAGTAACATTTGTGCAAAAGGTTTTATTTAAAATGTTCTTAATTTCTCTAGACCAGAGAAAATTGCATCGCAGTGCAATGTTTACAAAGAAATGACTAATAAATTCTGTAATTAATTCTATATACAATCAAAATAAATAATTAATATATTTTAAAATTTAAGTAATTATCTTCAAATGTTAACTTAGAAAGTTAATTATCATGTCAGTTAATGTAAATTATTTTCTTTCATTTGAATAAAAGCAATGGCCAGTACTATGATCATCCAGTTTTCCATTTAAAAATGCTTACTTATTTTTATATACAGGGTGATTATAAAAAAACTTTGCCAACATCTGCACTTCTAGCGTCCATTCTATTTAACCGATCAAGATGATACTTCAAATATAGTTCTTTTGAGATATGCGCTCGAGATTCTGTGAATGGCAACACAGTGGCCCTCGCGGTTACAGTTATAGTGACAGAAACTCGAAATTTTCGAATGGCAACGCCTACTTTTTACCATCGCAAATTGTTCAGCACATGCGAAAACCCTAAATAGCGTTGAAACGGTACCGATATGTCCGAAAACCGACGTGTTATACACATACAAACAGTTCTTCAAGGCGCACGGAGGAATAATGCATACGACAGAGACAAGACACTGCTCAATGATGAGAACACATAGAGAAAAAAATCTTTATTAATTTCAAACATTTTCCACATGAGTGCCATCACAGGCAATTGCGCATTGCATGCGGGAAACGGTGGACAATGTCGCTGCACGCAACATGGCACGAGGGATGTTTCCAATCTCACGCCGTATAGAATCCTTTAAGTCCGTCAATGTTTGAGGATTGCACAGATAAACTCTGGATTTGAGATAGCCCCAAAACCAGAAATCCATAGGCGTCAGATCTGGTGATCGCGCAGGCCACGGAAAAGGATAATAGCGTGAGATGATGCGATTACCAAAATGCTGATCCAGGAGCCTTTTAACTGACCTCGCTATATGTGGAGGTGCGCCATCTTGCATCCAAACAATGTCATTGAGTGCATTCAGCCGACGCAACTCCGGTAAGACATAATTTTTCAGCATGGCTGCATACCGAGGGCCCGTTACAGAGCATGTTGCAGGGCCAGTCGGGGTCGTTTCTTCAAAGAAGAACGGGCCCAGAACAAATGTAGCTGTAATGCCGCACCACGCAGTCACTTTGGCGTCAAATAATGGTACTGGCGCCACAGCATGAGGATTCGTCTCTCCCCAGTGCACACAATTCTTTGTGTTAATGCTGCCATTTAAGGTGAAATGCGCCTCGTCCGTCCATAGTATGCGAAGTGGCCAGTCGTTATCCGCATCATATCGTAACAAAAATGCATTTGCGAAGTCCAGACGTTGTTGTGGGTCACCCGGCTCCAACATCTGGACGCGCTGCAACTGATAGGGAAACATGTGAAGTACCGAGTGCAAGAGCTTGCGGACCGTTGAGTTCGGAATATCCAACACGCGCGCTTTGCCTCTTGCGGTTTCTGTGTGTCCTGCAGTCACTGTATGGTGCACTTCCATGACAACGTCCTCAGAAACAGTTGGCCGTCCGGAGCGCTGTTTGCCACAGGTGCAGCCTATATCTTCGAATCTCCGCACTAAATCACGCAGAGTTTGCAGAGTACATGGGCCGCGTCGTTGTCGATGATTGCGGCGATACACACGCAAGGCTTCCGCAGCGTTCATCCCATTTTGGTAATAGAGTTTGATCAATTCACCGCGAACTTTCCTAGGAAGACTCATATCGTCGGCATGTGTGAGTTCCCGAATGACGACTTCGCATACCCGCTTGGTATTTTATAGGTTTCCTACGCTGAATATCTGGCGACCGGCGTTCTGTGATTGGTTTCTTGACTCTGTCACATGCAAATTTATTGCGTGCGCCCAGATCGTGTTTTATTGGCCGGTTTTCAGAACTCTTTTTTGTGTTTGCAGAACACGTCCGTTTTTAGACATATCGGTACCGTTTCAACGCTATTTAGGGTTTTCGCATGTGCTGAACATTTTGCGATGGTAAAAAGTAGACGTTGCCATTCGAAAATTTCGAGTTTCTGTCACTATAACTGTAACCGCGAGGGCCACTGTGTTGCCATTCACAGAATCTCGAGCGCATATCTCAAAAGAACTATATTTGAAATACCATCTTGATCGGTTATAAATAGAATGGACGCTAGAAGTGCAGATGTTGGCAAAGTTTTTTTTATAATCACCCTGTACTTGTTCCATGTTTGTGAAGGGGGAACAGCACACTATAACAAAGCCCTTATCCTCACAAATTTTTAAATGTAAAATTGAAATAAAATATTTATTTTAGTTTAAAAGCGCAACTATATAAGTTAGCTTATCCAGTTGGGTAATAGTAGCTTAGCTAAATATTACGCATATAGCTTATCTGTTTCCATAAATTTACTAGATATGGCTTAAAAATGCATGAAACTATCCTAAAAATATTATAAATTCATATGAAAATTATCTTTCAGTATATTAGTGGCAGAATTCTTATAAAAGGAGATGTGGCTTCTGATTATTTTAACGCTAAAGTTTCGCCAATTATTTGTTATTGATTTAAGGAGAGAATGAGATTAGTTAGCAAAAGATGTTGATTAATAGTATACAGAACAGTAGCACTGAAATATCAGAAAAATGTTCAAAGAAATCGTAGAAAATCATCAATATCTATAATCAATGTTAAAATGCTTTAATGTTGCAATAAATGGAGTATATTTCAGCAATTTTGTTATTTTACTATGAACAATCGGTGGTGCGGACTATAGTTTAAAATGAATGATAGAAAAATTGGATGAACTATTTCGTTTTAAAACTGTTACATCATAGAATTTAATGAGTTATTTCATACTCGATCATTGCTAAAAATTCACAGGAGGGGTGTAAATTCAAAATTAATGTGATATTGTAATGAAAATATAATAAACACCTTCTCAAAAAAAAAGATCATTTCCAATCTTTTTTTGACTGTTCTAAAACTAATTTGCTCCTTTTTGTTCTCAGAAACAAAATGATGCATACAACCTGAACATCATAATATTGTAAGCGTCGATTCATGCTAGAAAGTGGATTAAAATTCAGTTAACACTTTTCCTACAATATCTCTATTCCCATAGATGGATTTCAGCTGAGCTGAAAAAGATTTCAATCAAAGATCTTTTAAATGAAAAATAAATTATATAAATACGGAAGCTAATTAGAAAAAAATTTAGCGACGCAAAAAATCATAATAATTTTGCAAATTCATTTTAACTTTATATTATGTGAAGGCGTCCATTTAATAGAAAATTCAAACAATACTATATTGTATAAATGAAAAGGGGAACATACGTTTAAAAATGTTACTTCATTAACATTTAAATACTTTTTTTAATACTTTTACACATTTTGCCAATCACAAAATACATTATTTTTATTTGAAAAAAATAACATTTATTAATTTTAACTGTTGAATATGTAATTAAAAATTAAATTTGAATAAATTTTGAAAACTGCATTCATCATTTTAGAATTATATTATTTATTTGATATTTTAGGAGCCATAGAGTGAAAAAATATTTAAAGAAATTTTATTGAGAGAGATTTGAAGCATCACTTCTGGAATGCTTAATTTGCTGAAGATTGGAAGTACTGTACAGATATCTAAAGAAAGATGATCTCCAGAGAAAGATAAGCGGAAATTATGACCAAGGATCAGCATGAATAACATAATAATTTGGGTTACTTCTTCATTAATACCGTAAGATTCTTTAGAATTAAATTGGCAATATTTAGAGTGTTGTGTATCACTTTGTTCACTCTGTCAAATCGCTAAAAATTTAGCAGAGTTAATGCTCTAAATTTCAATTGACAAGCACATGCCAAATGTCATTAATGATTGTTATTGCTGGCATTCGATGAAAAGTGCTTTTTTTATATTATTATATTTTATCTAGTTTCTTGAAAAGTGCTGAAATTTATGCTATATTTTACTTTATAATATAATGAAT
Organism: Latrodectus hesperus; assembly: GCA_037975125.1. Classification (NCBI taxonomy): domain Eukaryota; kingdom Metazoa; phylum Arthropoda; class Arachnida; order Araneae; family Theridiidae; genus Latrodectus; species Latrodectus hesperus. The sequence goes on along the minus strand of CM075855.1, from coordinate 74,498,876 downwards.
AAAATTTTATTTGGAAAAGAATATGAAAATTTTGTAATATTAATATCTCGAATCTATCATTGCTAGCAACATATATTCCAGTGTTATCGTATAAGATACTAAATTTGCTATAACTTAAGTCTCTTAATGTTTGTTACTGTTGATAAAATTACAATTTATTTTTTATATATGTGAAAGAAAAATATGTTTTGTGCAATTCTCACATTTAAATTCAAATTAATAGAGATTACGACTTTATTCATTATGAGAAATGTTAATTAACAGTCATTTCCCAGCCTTAAATTAAAACCCAAAGTAATCTGCTTTTTAAAATAATTTTACTAAGTACATTACCAAAGAGCACCGTCCCACCCGAAGGTATACGGTGGTTTTTATTAAGTACATATAAAATTTAAGTTTTTTTAAAAAATATTTTTTTCCGGTAAGGAATTTCTTGTTTTTCTTGAAAATTCAAATTTTTATAATGCGTATATTGAAGTCAAAATTTCTTGAATACAATTTATTTCTTGAATGCAATTTTGGAAAAATCAGAATCAATATCTGAAGCTTGCTAATATATGCAAAATATACACATTAACTCATCAAAATTATTTAAGTACTATTTCCTTAACTCGGTAAAATTAAATTATAAGTAACTTACAATAATAGCTCTTGTGAGCAAATTTCATCTGAATCCAAGTTGAAAAAGTCTTGAAATGAATTTTCGGGGAACAGTAGGTTTCTTTGTCGAAACTCATGGAAGAAGAACATATATTTACTCAAGTCGTAATATAAATTTTTTTTGTCTTTCTACAGTTACAGTCACTTATTTAATAACGCGTATCGGTCAAAATAGCTTAGTTATCATTTTTTCTGCAACATTATTCCATGTATACTTACAAAATAGCATTGTGTCTAGAATATCCCTTTCATCAGGTAATTCTAAGACATAATCACTCGTCCCAAAAGTACTCTACGATATTCACCCGAAGCTTTTGATGCCACTCAAATGCATGCAAATTCCAGAGTTATATTAGGTGAAAGAAATTTCACACGAATTGCTTTATAATTCCGAGGTGAATGATACTTGAGGCTACTATTACTAATCCAAAGCGTAATGGTATAAGTTACGTTAACAGCTTACTTAATTATCCTGAATTTAGTCCGGTTCGTTTATCTTTCATTGACTTTTTATCCCGATAATTATCGGGAATTCGTCTATTTGAATCGTTTTTAATCGGACTGGAAAAAACGAAGGAAAATATTTATTTTGACTCGCAGTTTGCCAAGGTTTGTTGGAGAGCTCTAAAAATCTATAGGGAATTCTAATCAGGCTGGAAAAAATGAAAGGAAATATTTGTTTCGACTTTCAGTTTGCCAAGTTTTGTTTGAGAGCTCTGAAAATCTGGAGGGAATTCTAATTTTAAATGGGCTGGAAGGAAGTGAAAGAAATTATTGTTTTGTTTTTCAGTTGTCAAGTTTTGTTGAATAGCTCTGAAAATATTTAGCCAGGGCATGTTAGCACACTTGTTTCTCTCGACTGTATATACCAGCAGATTATGGATTTGTAATCTATATGAAAGAATAGTCTCTTTGAAAAAAAAGTAGAATAAGGCGATGTATCAAGATTGTGTAATCGATGATTTTTGGATTATGATTATGTAGAGATAGGTATTGAAAATGATGGAAGTAATTGTTTTGTAAGTGAGCTTAAGGAGTACGATAGTTCAAGTGATTCGGAATCAGAAGTTTTGCCGAAAGCTCGTCAATGGTGTGGAATTTAAAATTCGAAGTGGCCATCTGCACTTGCTGGCTTTACTTTTACTGCAACCCCAGGTATGATTTTCAATATTAATATTATAATGTTTTGAAATATTTCTATAAATATTTTGATCACGAATTGATTGACATTATTACAACCAAAACTAATCGATAAGCAGAAATGCTCGTAGATTTCATTCAAAATCACGGTGCTGTGCTTCGCTAGAAGAAATGAGAGATTTGTGTTAAGATGATATGATATATTCTCCAAGATATGATAAAGAAACCAGATCTATAATATTGTTGGAGAAAAATCAGTTGTGTAACACAACCTTTTTAGGAAAACATTGTCATACAGACGATTTTGTGAGATATGGTAAAATTTCCACTTCAGTATCAAGTATGCATCTTCTTCTTCTTAGAATTGGGTTTGTATGTCAGTGGGCACCTCTGCTTTTATCAGCATTTTGTACCATTAACTCCAAACCCAATGTTTCCTAGTTCCAGTTGCTCGGGTCACCCACTTTATTAATAAAATCCGATAACCCTTTAATGGAGTCTAGGTGTAACTCTCTAGTATGGATGATGCCTAAAGAGGTTAATCTAGGGAGGGCAAGAGCCTCACATTCATAAATGATATGCTCTGCCGTTTCCTCTTGCGTATGACATTTCCAGCAGATAGGGTCTTGCTGAAACAGTCCCATCTGGTCAGAAAGTCAGTCATGCTAGGGATAGCTTCCTGACTTTCACCAGAAGATGGTTTATAGGTCATTTCTACCTCAAGTGAAGGATTCATTACTGCCCCTTTACAAGACTGCCTCTGAGTTCCCTTCAGAGCAAGTTCTTCCCTCAAGAGCCTCTGAGTTCCCTTCAGCAAGGTCTACTTCAGAGGCATCACCTGCAGATGCAGAAAGGTTTGTTATTTCTTGTGTTTTTCAGCCACAAGATAACAATTTATAAGCTCAGGTAATATAAGTCCACCCAGCATTGCCTGAGATACTGGGCAAGGCGAACTACTCTAGAAGTTTGGCAGGCAACTAGAGGCTCCGTTAAGACACCAATACCGCGGTGCCAATCAGCCCTAGGCACGTATCGCATAACACCTGGGTTTACGGGAGCTGGTTCGCGGCCTCTGATTCTATATTCAAGGCTATCCTGTCATTCCTACAGGACGTTCGGTGATCCACCACCTACCGACACGCCTGGTAGCTGTTTAGGCCCCAGGATCAAGTATGCATGTGATGAAAGTACACATCCTTGTCCAAAACTAAATAGGATACGGCCAATTCTGAAAAATTTGCTAAGAGAACTTTCAAAGTACGACTATACTAGAGTAAGGCATAATAATAAATGAAACCGTACTCCATTTTAAAGGCAGACGCAATTGTGTACAATAAATCCCTTCGAAATGAGCACAATTTGGAATAAGGAGTTACTTGTACCATGAATCTAAGAATGGATATATATGGAATGCATTATATACAGTGGAATGGGAGATAATTTTGATAACTGATTCGATGATCTTCCTAAGTCAGCCCGGGTTGTGATGAGTCTTGCAAAACAGCTGCCTGATAAAGTCTATTATCTAACCTCAGACGATTTCTATAATTCGATAGGTTTAGCTGATGCAGTACTCAAAAGATAGACCTATGCGTGTGAAATATTCTGATTATATAGAAAAGATTTACCTCAAGATCTAAAGCAAAGAAATAGAGAAATAATTGTATAAGAGAAAGCAATTAACTGCAATGAAATGGAAAGATAAGAAAGATGTTAGAACTATTTTCTGTAATATATACTCTTGAAATGTGGGATTTGACAAATGAAATATGAGAGACAAAATCAAGATCTAAAGATATTATTGATTTCAATGACAAAATCGAAGGTGTGGATAAAGTCAACCATCAAATAGTAGCTCTTTCTCCATCAAGTAAGAAGAAGGAAAATATTACAAAAATATTTTTTTCATTAATTAAATTTGTATTTGTGCAATTCCTATATTTTGTACTGTAAATCAGGAGGTTCAGAATCATTTAAACAATTTTAGAACATATTTTTTCAAAACTAATTTCAGAAAATATTCGTGATGAGTTTTCTGCCACATTGGAAATACACAACATTAGTCTTTCACCACTCAGGTTAACATCAAGACATTTTCAAAATGTTATTCCTGCTACGGAAAAAAGTCAAATCCAAAGAAATGTGTGCTTCATATTACTATAAAAGATTCTAGATGTAAGCTAAAGATTCTAGTGAAGAAAGAGATCTGATAACCTTGAACAGAATGTCAGATATCAATTTGTGTTATCCCTTGTTTCAAAAACTATCATACAAAGACTAACATTTAACTACTTTTTATTTGCCCGAGATAACACGGGACAGTAAACTAATATTAAAATTAAATGCTTTTATACCTGTAAAGTATAAAAAATCACACTTAAAGCTTACATATTTTCCTTTCTTTTATTTCCCAGTACCTAATAATGTAATAAAAAATGTGATACGTTCTTGTCATCTTCTGTTAGAAAAAGGGTAAGGGTAATGGTTAGAAATCATAAGAAATATTTTCATTTTATGTCGATTTTCTTAAAAAATGATTTTAGGAATTAAGCCATTTTTATTCATTATACTTATTAAGTAATACTTAATGTAGTAGCTTCTTATCCACAATTTTAAAAAAAATCTAAAATAAATACTGTATTTTAATTTTCTACGCCATAAGTAAAAAAATTGAATTAAACATCAGATCAGAAAATGTAAACGCATACAAAAAATGCAATGAATTCTTAAGCAATATTCAAAAATTTAGTTCGTAAATGCTAATTAAAACCATTATCCTCTCTGTAGGACCCTAATAGAGATCAGCCAATTGTTTGTAAAATCGAGTCCTCGCAAATTTTAGGCTCGTATAAAATGAGCATCTACTGTCTAAATGTCTACATAGCAATTATGCTATTAAGTATTGGGAAATTACTCTTCTATGCGTTGTTGTTCATAAGCATACTCAGTATGTTAAATACGCTATTATGAAGGGCAATATATTCAATTTTATTACAGTACATTTCCTTTTTGAACTCATAAACACCTTGTGTTTCAAACATCGGCTGCTTTATTGCTGTGTTTAAATAATTTTCAATTTTTTGTTATAATCTATAAAAAAATTCATTAGATCTCTCATTATTATTCATTATATCATCATTCATTATCTTTTATTTTACTCATTATCTCATCTCATCATTCATTCAATCTCAAATCTATCTCAATAGTTACTTTAAATATTTGTTTTGACTCGCATTCACTTTCACTAATAATCGGGGACTAAACCATCACCCTGTATCAAAAGGTACTGACTAAACACACATATTTTTAAATATGCGATGCATGGAATTTTGCATCGGAGATCATCCCAGTGACTCGGCGGAACACTGGTTGATCTTATACCTGTTAATGCGCATCACTGGTTTACAAAATACAAATTTATCAAACTTTTGTATACTTTGTAGTTATTTCAACCGAGTATTCGAAACGATTCCTAGTGACTATTGAAGGATACATTAAATTACATAGCGAATTTACAAAAGCATATATCTGCTTTTTGAATGTGTTCTTATAATTTTGCATTTCCCCATCTATTCTTATTGTGAACACTTTTAAAACAATTATTGCAAATATATCCCTATTTTGTCAATTTCTTCCATTTCTCGAAAATATTTTGCATGCTTCCTTTTATGATGCAAGATATGTTGTAAGGTAAGAGTAAATAACCTTGATAAATTAAATTTGATTATGCTCAAATTCTGAAACTCAATAACTGCATAGTTTATAAGAATATTATAAACGAAATGAGATGGCAACAAACAAAATAATTTTGGTTTTCCCGTGGAAAATCCTCAGAGTGATTAATATATTGAATTTTTTCTGTCAATTTGTTAAAGAGATATTATCACATTTGGCAATGTGCACCTCATGCTGTGCACAAATGATATAAAAAATTACAGAAAAATGAATTAAATGTGAATTTTTTTTCATTAAAAAGATATTCACTTAAAGGACCAAAAACATCCATTGTTTTATATTTAACAACCGAGAACTACCAAATATATTCTCAGTTTTTATTCCAGACATATCATCAATTCCACGAAAAGCACAGCTTTAAAGTCAAGAGATTTATTTTTAGGCGAAATTATTATGTAAAAACTGATATTTAAAGATATTGAAGAAAACTAATTATTTTACTTAAGTTAGGTTTCATAAATTTCTCTGTGTAGTCCATCTCCACATATTGCAACTGAATCGGTTTGATGAATGAAATTCGGACTGAAACTAGTTATGTCATATTTATTTTTACTGAAAATGTTTCAATGATGTGCTTTATTAAAAATAAATTTGCTTTATTTCTTGAAGGTAAATAATTTAGTCTTTTTCAAAATGGTAACAGTCAAAATGGTTTTGTCTTTCATTGGAAAATCCCTCAAGAGTGATTTACAGAAATTGAATTTATTCTGCTAGTCAGTTACACGGATATTATTATTCAGCAACGTACACTCAATACTGTGTATGTGATACAAGATAGAGCATAAAATGTTTAAAAAGTAATACCTGATAATACAATGGAAAAACTTCACCTTAATAAACATTTATATACACAGACTACTTCACTATTAACAACCGAGAATAATCTCAATTGAAATTTCATACAAATGCCATATTATGCAATTCTTAGCGTTGAGTGCGAACAGATTTATTTTAAAGCAAAATTATTTTTTAAAAACTGGTACTTTAGAAATACTGAAAATTATGAAAATCAAATATTTAGCGCTTAAATTTAATTTTATACGTTTCTCCTTGTAGTCACTCTCCACATATAGCGACTTATTCGGTTGTGATCTAAAACAGTGGACTTGAAACTTTAGCAATTATATGTCTAAGAGCGGTATTGAAATTAAGAGTTTTGATTTTAAAATTATATAAAAAATGGAAATAATTCAATTACTCTCTCGCAAAGTATTTAAAATCAACTGTTTTAATTACGTAAACAAAAAAATGAGAGGAAATTTAAATACGACATTAGTTTTGACATCATAGGTGCTTTTCCTCTTAGGTGAATGAAAAAATAAAGTTTGAAAGAGTTGAATTCAAGAAAACAACCTACATACGCGAAGAATTTACTTTTCTATTTCCTTTACTGGCTTAGTTTGATTTTTTGCTCTACGATTTTTTTGCACTTGAAGCAAAACCGATCGTTTAAGGTTCCGAATCAGTGCAAGCATTAATGCCTGAAGTGGGATTCGAACCTGCCACCTGCAAAATAAAATCAAAAGCGCTAACTATTCACGTCCTTCTGTTGGAAAAAAGTTCGGAATGTAAAGAATTAAACATGAAAATTTTTTCCGGTTATGAGTAAGGAGAAATATAACTTTTTAATAGAACAATGCAACAAGTGAGACAATATTTAGCTACATTTGTAAATTATTCTCCTCATCTTAAAATCTCTTTGGGGAACAAGAATAATTAATTATTAGTTAAATAATGATATCGATAACTTTTAGTTTTAATAATGAAAATACTAAATTTTCATTATTAAAACTTAAAGTTTTCTATTTCATATTTATAGAGAAGAAATGATTTATACTATAAAATTTCAAAATCTAATTTTTTGCCAGAGAACTGATGAAAGCGTTAATAAATAACTGGTCGAAAATGATATGTGAAAAGAAACATTTTTAACATCACCTACTTTACAAACTATTGCATTGTTGGCAAAAAATTTTTCCTAAGCTTCAAAGTAGAGTTATATGAGAGTTTTTACTTTTTATGTAAATAAAAATTATATGGAAGAAATATATTTCAAACATATTTGTAAAGATTGAGCAATATTCTTTTAAAGTACACATTACACAAACTAAAGCTTCTCGTTTTAAAATAAAATTATACCCTGAATATCATAATTATTACAGCCATGCTCAAAAATAAAATGTTTCATTATTTACCAATTTATATAGTTGATCCAAAATTTTTATTATCATTTTATTTCACTGCAATGAAGTTCAAAAAATTAAAGGGAAATTTAGGTTTAGAAAGATATTTGAATTATTTTGGTAGCTATGTTTTGAAGAATAGTGTATATATACATCTTGGATATATTGTAAATACGGAATGCATGCCTATGAAATACCCCTTTATTTTCACATCTGAATCAATCTCATGACTGCTACAGTATTTCAAATGAAAACCTTTAAAATTTTATAAAAATGCAAACTTAATTTTTATATTTTTAATATTTAATAAAATTGTTTCTTTTAATTATGTTGAAGAAATGATATTTGTATTAAAAGACAATCCAAAAATATATTCAAAAATTATTATTGCTTGCCGTAAGGAATACTAATATTCAGTCACCAATTAATTGCAAAAACTAGGATATAGAAGTACATTTTATTGAAAATATTTAATTGAAATATTTTTAGAAAGTTTATTTGTTTAATTTTAGATAGGAGAGAGAGAAATACATAATTTTATTAATATTTAAATTTTCAAATGTAAGATATCATTGAAAATTTAAAAAGATTATCATAATCATGCTGAAATTTATTTATTTATTTAAACCAATCATACACGTATCAGTATTTTAAATCAAACGTTTCTATTAAAAATGTTTAATTATTTCTATTGCAATATTTTTCTGAAAAGCATTAACTAAAACTCTGTATTTCGTAAATTTAACTGTTTGAAAGTTACATGCTTGCTGTTATATTCTTATGGAGAGCTTTAAACTGAATTGCACGAGATTTCATTGCGATGTACAGTTTTTACACATTAAAGAAAATTATTTTTCTCTTTTTATTCTAGAAGACAATTATATCCAACCAAAACACGATATATCAAATTTAAAGCCAGCGGACTTTAAAGATAATAAAAGTTTCTCTTGTTAATTTAAATTAGCTATTAGCATTTGAAGATGACATCATGTGTTATCTTATAAAGGATAATAGCTAATTTAAACTATACAGTTATGGCTGCGTGTGAGGCAAAGTTTTTTAACAATCATTTATAAATGAATGTTTAAGCGATCGCAATAATGTTGCCACTTTTAAGCCCTGAATTCTCTTTGATAAATGAAACAAAAGTAATGGGTATTACAGCTGTGTAACGAGTATTATAGAAAACTGATGATTTTAAAAATACGATAAGCAATTTTGACGTGCGGTGCTCTTATTTATTTATTTTATTTATTTAAATTACATGATGATCATCAGAGCTTCTCACAACCCCTTCAAAACTGAAATTTCAGCGAAGCAAATAAAAAACGATTTAGAAATTAAAAAGCAGTTGTCAAGTTTAAGCAATTATCCTGATTATAGGAGATTAATCTAATTACGTTTGCTATATTAAACTAATGAAAATAATCATGCAGATTACCATTGTAATACTTTAATTAATATTTTGAAATTGTATAGTGATTTATAGATTACTAGAATTAGTTCTGATATCAAACCAGATAACATATTTAAGTACTATTAAAATCATATTATTTTTTTGTACATCTCACAAATTTTATTTACATAAAATTCCTTTTGTTACGTTATTTAGTTTAATAAATAATGAAATTTATGTAGGTAAAACAAATTTGATTTCTTTATTTTATTTCAGATCACATTAAAGAGAGTAAAATCGAAAATAAATATAAAATAAAACTTATGCCAAAATTATATCTAGGACGTTTTAATCCTAATCCTTAGATTTTGTTAATCATTGTTACTTTGTAAATCACATTTCTAATGCCGAAACAATTTGTGTTTATATATATATATATATATATATATATATATATATATATATATATATATATATATATATATATATATATATATATATATATATATATATATATTATATATTATTCACCCATTATTCTGTCAAACATTCACGATACTATAAAACCATTTACATTGCTATAAAATAATTTATTACCATATGTTTGAAATTTCGATCATTTTCTAAAAAATGTGAAAGGAAAGCACTCCAGTTTAATTATATTTTAATTGAAACAAATTGATTAAAACTGTAATTAACTCGTACTTAAATTTTCAGTCATAAATAAAAGCATAAAGTGTGAGTTTAAACACAATAAAATATGTAACTTAAGAGTGACTACTAAACTACAACATTTGACGACATTTATTACACGATAACAGTCAACATATCATACATAAACTTTAAACAATAATATCATAATGCTTGTTATGAAAGCTATTTCCGATACTTCATATTATTTCTCTAATCGTAGAATTTCAAATGATTTTAACTTAGTGGCAATTAATCTTTTCCGTCTCTACAAAAATTGTAAAATATGAACAATACTTTTTTAACTATCCTATTTTCATATTTTGATATTTTAAACTCTAACTTTTTATATAATTAATTATAAAACATTAGAGTATTATCAATACCAAAATACAATATTCACAATGATTTTAATAGATTAAGTTAATTTCTTAACAAAGAATTAAATAATATTTCCGCAAACAATAAATATATTATTGCTGCATTATTCACATACCACTTCAATGCTGATAAAAACAACAATAACAAATGCGTACTTATCTTGTATTACTCTTGGTTCACTGGGGCAACACTGTATTATTCGCCCTTTCGCATTAATGCCTAACACAAACAAAACATTTTGACTTCATACTGTCACATAGTATAAGCAATAAACAGTAAAAATTCACGCAGAAAAATAATTTTAAGGATTCAATAAATATGAATTTATCAAAATATTTATTAAAATCACAATAAAAGACAATTTTTGCCAATAAAATTAAATGCCTTAATGTTTCAAAACAGCAGCTTCAGGGCCAACAATAGCCAGAATCTGTTGGCCCGCTATGATTTATCCAGTTCCCATATTTGGCCAGCACTACAACCGTTATCATTTTGAAACGTTCTGAGCAATCAAACATGATGTTTGGTTTGCCGTTGACAATAATAAACCGATTTGGCCAGCAGTGGTTCAGATTTTTGCCTGAACTTTATGTTTGCTGGATAGGTTACTTCTATGCAACGACAGCTCATGTTAGTTAATTAAAATAATTAATAAATGAACATTACTTGGATGAAGAGTGGTACTGATTCTGGCAACTATGATGAGCATAATTATTCTTTGAACAACCCAAATCACAACTCACATAGATCCACACGCAAAGACTAAAAATGAATGAAGAACCTTAAATGGCAAGATCATTCCAATTTTAGATAAAAACTTGCAAATTAAAAGGTTAAAAGACAATAAGTTTTATAATATATCATAGGCTCTAAACTGTAAAGATGTTTCATTGTGTATTGAAATATTCCTCAAATAATATTAAAATTGTGGTTAGTAAATATTAAAATTTGTGAAATGCTCGTTTTCTAATAATTTTTGCTCTAAATTCAATTATTGTCTTGTACAAATTTTCATTCATAATTGTGCTTGATTCCAGAATTGTATTAATTTGGCATTACAAATGGTAAAAAAAGGAAAAAATATTATTTTGCCGTTCAAAATTTTTAAGTGGTAAAAATAGATTGTATTATTTTACTTGTATATGTTTAAAATTTTTAAATCGATTGTTATGTGATCATTTTTTTACTTTTATTGTAAAATTTAATTGGATTATTGCATTAAAATGCTTTCACACAAATCGGCCTTTTCGCACTAGGCCTTTAACTTGGATTACGTTTAAAGCTGCCTTGCGTTATCACTAGCACAGTCTCGACAACAGAGTCACGTTTCTGTGGCGTTGTTTTCATTCTTACTCATAGTATTTGAATAAATGATAACCATAAAAAACTATAACAACTTTCTTGCGAATTGAAGTCCAGGGCCTCACACGGTCCCCGAACTTTTTATTAAGAAATCATAAATTATACTACACAAGGTTAAGGGGAATGCTTTATTTAATTTAAATTTTTTTGTTTTAAAAACTGGTAGCTTACTAATATACAAAAAGGGTTTTCAAAGTTAATTGTTTTGAGGGATTTTATCGACATACATTGTTTTTCTTAATTTTATGGTAACTTTTTTTAAAAATTGTGGCTATTTTCGTTGCGAACTAAGATATAAAAAAATGGATTGCAAACCACTTTAAATATTTCCGCCAAATATGTGATTTGGAACACGCATTGCTAATGTAACATACAAAGAATACATTAGTCAAGAATGAGCTCGAACAAAAATGTTTAGAATTATATCACTATACTTATTAAAGTTCTGAGACATAAAATTGATGTTTGACATTAATATCCCAACAAGGTGGCTTGTTATTCTTAGAAAAAGTTGGAAATCAAATTGTTTAGGTTAGAGAAAAGTGAATGATGTTATCTATGATACAGCAATAAGTTGAAAGCTGTGCACCTTCGAATTGCTGATTCATGCAAAAATGTTTTAAAGTTACAGAATTATTTGTGACCACTTTTCTGTACCATGATATAGGCAGAAATTAATATTTTGCTAAACATAATATTATTTTAGCTACACAATTCTGTTTCTTATTTTAAAAGCAGTGTCTAAACATGAATAAGGTTAACTTAAGTCTTCCAGGACCTGATGAAAAATTCCATTTCAATAATAATTGCATGAAATAAATTTTGCAATGCAATCTTATACAAAGAAGCAACAAGTCAGGCATGCTATTTACTCATGAGAAGATCTTTCTAATAATTTTCTGTAAGATAAAATTTAAAATGTAGAGACGTAACGAAAACAGCAAAATGAAATATTAATATGATCAGCATATATATTGAAATATTATCATATTACTTTTCATCTTATTGGTTAATAATATGGTTATTCAGTTCTCTCGTTCAAGGATGTATTCATAGATTAGGATTTAAATTTTGCACAGATTTTTCTACTTTATTATTTTCGTTACGCACGTAAATATACTGCGTACATTGTAAAGAACTTTAAATGCAGTATTAAAATAGATGATGTTATATTTGATAAACGTTTTTCTTGTAAAATGTTGGAAATTTCGATAATTTTGAATTTATATAAAGATTATGAGGGATTTTTTGTGCGCTTTTAACATAAAGGAGTATAGATATCACGTTGTTTGAAATGGAAATTGATGAAATTCTGAAGTAAATTTGATACATTAAGTCCCTATAATGCAAATTCATTTGAAAAGATTGGAAAGACAGTAAAATATTTAACGAAGCAAGTTCGTTTTTCGAGTCTAGTATTGTTTAAAGCCTAAAATATTGGTGAACAAAGTCTTGCAGATTTCAGAAAATGCGGTATTCAGACCATTAATTATTGATATGATGTGAATATTGAAGCCCAGTCTGTGAAACACGCGACTTTATTCTCTCATCTGAATCAGTCCCTACGGTAGCAAGAACATTTAAAACGAAGCACTTTTAAAATTTAAAAAAATCAAAATGTTATTATTTTAACATTACGTATAGATGATGGCTCTTTTGTTTTTGCCTGAGAAGTGATGTTTGTGTTGAAGCACAAGCTAAAAATCATCCAAAATTATTTTTGTTCATCGTCAGAAATATTAAAATTCAATGACAAAATACTTAAAAGAAACCGCTAACTTGATTAAAAAAAGTTTAACATTATTTTTTTATAAGTTTACGTGAATAAATGAGAAAATAAATACAGTTAGTTGTAATAAATGGAAAAACTCAGCAATGAAATCTATGTAAGGGTTGTACTATAACATGCTTTTTAAACAGCATAAACATTACTCACGAGCATAGTTCATCAACAAAGCATTCCATGAGTTAGAACACTGCAAAATATTTCAATTTTAAAAGCAAAGATTCAAACATAGATTCCCTGCTTTCATCAGTAAATTCTAATAACTGTTAAGAGATAAATCGTATTAGAAACGCAAAATTTGAAGCTAATTCCTCTTTTAAAGAACTGGTAGTTAAGATATTTATTAAAAATTTTAAAAACAGATTACTATATGAAAATCATTGACATTTTGCTTATTATTATTACATCTTTTTTACAAATTGTGGCTTTTCTACCAGCAATCTAAACTTTTCAAATGAATTTCTAACTTAAGTAAATATTCTCGCGTAACATGTAATTTGGCACAAACATAGTTTAGTTAATATCAAAAGAATAGGTTAATTAAGAATGATCTCGTAAGAAACGCTTAGAATTAATTGTTTACTAATTGCAACGAATTTACGACACATAAAATTGATATAGGACAATAACCTCCACATGGGAAGATCTTTATCATTAGAATGTTTGAATTCAAATGTCATATGCTAGAGAAAGATGGAAGATCTATAATCTAAATACAGAAAATTGTAAAAGCTACAGAATCAACTGTGACAGAAATAAGTTTTTTGCAAAACATAAGATTATCTTAGAACCATAATTCTGTTATATATTTTGAAAGGAATGATGGAACATGAAAGAAAGTTAAATTACATGCTTTCCAAAGCCTGAAGAAAGATTTCAATTTAAAATTTATTGCACAGCATTTTATTCAAGGTACTCTAAATTTTAAATTTATTGAGCAATATTTTATGCATAGCATTATATGCAAAGCAATTTAAAACAATGAAGCGACAGGAAAGGCAAGCAAATTTCTCATTTGAAAATCTTCCTAATTAATTATTATAAGATAAAATTCTTAATGTAAAGAAGGAAAGAAAGCTGCAACATAAAATATTAAGACTGCTACATAAAATGAAATACCATAACAATACTATTATTACGAATTATCGGTCTATAATCGGAATTATACATTTCCTTACCAAAAAGGGTTAGGAAATTTTTAGCGATTTATTAGTGTACATCTGTCGTAGAGCATTTGAAAATGCAAATTCTCAAGTTACGTGCAGAAACATCTTTAAATCGTATTTCTGCATATATATATATATATATATATATATATATATATATATATATATATATATATATATATATATATATATATATATATATATTATATATATGCGTGTGTGTAGTTCCGCATGATTAGGCGAATGATTCCAATAGTTTTACTTGGGATAGCACTGTAAATTAAATATATACAACAATCAAAAACAAGCTATATAGACTAAAACTATTACGTTATATATCGACGAAATGATGTTTAATTTGATTTAAAAAATTCATTTACAAAAATAATTCAGTTTTTATAAACTGGACCTAGATTTCTCCATTTCGATCAGTTTGCGAAAGCTCTTAAAAATATACAGAATTTTAAAAAAGGAATGTTCGATATATAAGGAAAATTATTAGAAGTGCATCATCTGAAGGAGGCAGAGGCAGGCTCGGCAAATGGTGTTCAATCATATCTCAACTTGCTTGATTTGTGAAAGATCTTGCGAGAACAGTAACTAGAGAAGCAGCTGTACACCTTGCAGGGCATGTTGGCTGATGCGAGAAATGTGTGGTCGAGTGCTATTATCTGATAAGCTATAATCTATTATCTGAATCGAGTGCTATTATCTGATTTGCCGGAATATTGTATACTCTCTGGGGGTAAGGGAGTGTCACCAGCAGCAGCACATCATCCACATTACGTTGGGCTGTCAAACCATGAGTGCACGTTGTCACGTGGTGGGGCGATCCAAAATTGCTATAGGATCGGACCTGTCTCCACGCCGACACCACATTCGAATGCGGCGGGTATCATTGAAGAAACGGAAGCATGATTAAAATGAGAAGACGATCCTGTACCACTTCATCGTCCACCTCTTTCTAATTTGGTACCATTCAGGACTTTGGCATCTATGCTGTGGGGTCAATACCAGTCTTCTTAATTCAAGTCATGAGCGCAGGCCACTAACACCTAATAGACCGCAAATGGATACGGGGTGTCTAGCGCAAGCTGCAGAATTTCGGTAGACGTGCTTTGAGGGTTCACCATTGCCTCCCTTCGGACGCTATGATCCATGAGTGCTAACGTCACTCTGGCTGCACTCTGTAAAAGTTTCTAAGTTCAGTGCGCTGTGGACGTGTCCTGGTGTCTTCAGTTGTAAATTGCAGTAAAAACTAACCTGCCCTTCTCAGTCAGATCACCTTGTCCCTCGTAAAGTTGCCTGGTTGCTGGAACTGATTCCATAGACGATGATCTGGCATTCTCTGCAATTACTTTTACTCTTTGTGACAAGTAAGAAGTTTGAACGATAATTTTCAAAGTATCAATAACAGCGCGAATATTGCCTTACATGTCATCTTATTTGCACTGCAGAGCTGCGCATTTCACATCATTTGCATAGCTTGGTAAGGTGCGCTTACCAGAAATTTGCATAATTTTGTGGCTCCTTCTTGCTATTGCCTTTTGAATGTTGCGGAAGCTATATATATGTTATAATTATTATTAAAACACAATGTTTTTTTCCTGCCTTAGAGATTTACAAAGTCTCAGGATGAGGATGACAATATTGTCCTAAAAATAATTTTGTCATGCTTTATTATTATTTACTTTTGATTTCATTCTATTTATTGAATTCAAGTTAAATATAAAATTAAAATTATTTAACAATTTAAACTTTAAACGTTATTTGTTTACATAAGAAGGTAATAAGATAGCAAGGAAAGTAAATTAGAGTGAGGTATAGAAGTAAAGATTTAATAAATGTTAGAAGCACTTAAAAATGTAAGTGTAATTAAGTTAATCATTCATAATTAAGTTGATGGCTTTATTTGTCAACAATTTTTAATTTCATGGTATCTCTTTTGTTCTGGGTATTTTAATGCAGATCTAGACATTGAAATCAACAATTTTGATAGCAGATTTTTTGCTGACATTATTTTGTGTATATTATTTTTTGTATAAAACGTTAAATTTTAAGCAAGATATTGAATGCAATTATTTAAAACACCATTTGTTATCTAACATGCAAAGTTTCGCGATACCATCCTGAAAATAGTTTGGTTAGTTTTAGGGAAAAAAATAATAGTATTAAAGTTCATAAAAACTTTTTTATCAATTAAGAATTTAATAATTTTGAAATCGATATTTCCTATTTCATTCATTAACATGCTGGATGTTTTGTTTCATAGGACTAATTACAAATGATTACGAAATTAAAACTTCAATTTTATATTTGATCCTTTCAGTGATTGAATAAATTTTAAATACATAATATTTTTCTTGTTTTATGTTTGATTTGGGTCTTTCCATTTCCTTTTAGCAATGTAAATGTTCATATCGCCAAACGTAAACAAGTTGATGCCAACTCATACTTATTATGGAAGATTTACTACATTATTATTATGAATGCAAAATTTTAAATAATATAATAAGCCTTATTAAACAATAGTAATTCAATATTGTGCAATTAAAATATTTCTAATTTTTGTTTTTTTGAAAATAGAATACTTATAGTTGTGTTTTTAAGTCTATTAATATCAGTTTTATATTTGCCACTTTCTGACCGGTTATGAAATTTTATTTTATTCAGAGGTGAAAAGTGGAGCTTAACAAAGTAAATTCAAAAATTAAAATGTAATGCGACTAAGCTATGCCATTGCATTCGGATTTTAAATTGCAAAATTTTATGTAGATTTCATAGAGAAGCTAGGTGATATACCTATAACTTTTTTATGATAAAGTAATTATTATTTTCAAATTGTCCCAATTTGTTTGACAAGATTGCCAAAATACACAAAGAAATAATTGAGCCCTGTTTCTTTATTTCTACATTTTATTTATCTTGGGGGGGCATTTGAAGAACAAATGTTTGTTATAACAAAATTTTTATGCCGTAACTATTTTATGCGAATATTTTCTAGGAACTGACCTTCACGTTTACTCGTGCAATTAAACAATTTAAAAATTCAAAATATTTTCTTTTACCCTTTTCTCAACATTGACCAGTTGAATATTATTTTCTTGTGCAAACGAAAGTGCAAAAAATCTTTAGTGTCAAATTGACTTGCATTTAGAACAAATATATCTTTTCCATTAATAGAACTATCTGCAGACAGACGCCATGCAACAGAAGCTTAGAAACCAATTCTATTAAGATGCTGATGCAATCATGGTCGGTATACAAAAACTAGTTTTTTTGATATATTTTGTACTTTTCTCTTAAAAAAGACTCGACTTATCTGAGTACATCATTATTCTGGAGTTCTCGTTTTTAGATACACTCTCGATCAATGGTTTATAACTTCTCAAAAAAGGAAAAAAATATGGCAGTCGTAGGAGATTATTTAAGAGAATCAGTTTTATCATTGCCAATGAGCAATACCATTGTTAAAATAATAATATGCATCTAAAATTTAAAAATATAATACATTTTGAAATATTGCTGAAACTTCTTAAACTACTTTAATCATTAAATTAATTACACATTATCAATTTCTTAAATATTTTTAATATAGATTTCATTGATATATTTATAAATGAATGAAATGTATATTATTGTAAATGTTGATTGATATATATATCGTAAGCGTAGGAGCAAAGCAAGACTTCAAGCCTATGGTGCTCCAAGTATTTTGTACTAAACGAAACTGCTCATTTTCCCCTTGCCTAGGAATAGTTCGCTTTGGCTCGATTGTGCACAAAACATTTAAAAACCCTTCGATTTTCAAATGGCGCCAAGACCTTCCAAGTTTGCAAATGCCACATTGAAGAGGCCAGTCCCAAACATATTTTAGACAGCGCTGGTCTACTTCATGAGCAATCACCTAAAGAGGCCCGGTTTGGCTTTGCTGATATTAAAAGCGGACGACACCATGGATCTCTGATTCCAGATCAGAGGGATTAGTAAGAAGAAATATATATATATATTCCAACGGCGGGCACTTGAGAGTTGAATCCTGTGCCACAACAAGGCCAGTAACTGCTACTCATTTGTCGTTACCGAGCGGGCACCTGTGAACCAAGTCACGGAGGCGAGTAGCGTTACCGGCGTCATACCACCACAAACCCGTTTATAGGGTGGGCCACATTCATACATCATCACAGAAGAAAGGATAGAGAAACATAGAGAGAACAGAGAAACAAAGTAACATGCATGCGTGAACCGGGATTCGAATCTATGACCCACAGCTCAGGAGTCAGGAGCGCTAACCACTCAGCCATTGGTCGGCATATATATATGTATAATTTAAAATTTAATTTACAATTCCAAGTTATGCAGTTTCTGATCATGCATTTTAGAGAGTTGTAAATTAAAAAAAACTTGTTATAATATTGTATTACAAATATAGCTTCACTTTAATACATTCAAAATGGTTTTTTTAATATATGATAACAATATCCATGAAACATTTGATAAATAAAGTGAGCGTTATTATGTTTTGTTTTGATATTCATTTACAGTTATTTACACCGATGAATGTAAATTCTTATTTATTTGTAAGATACATTTTATTTTTCTTATAAATAAGATTATATTGATTTGACGCAGTTTTCTTAAAATATTTAAGAGTAAAAAATAATGATGAATTAATTTTATTTTATTTAAAATTCATATCTATTATAGGATATAATGACGAAATATATCTATTTTAATAGGTTTTTATGCTTATTTGTAGTGTAATGTCTCATCGTCAACTTTAGATTTGAAGAGTCTTTGATGGGGAGGGTGAGTAGGAAGATGGTTTGTGCCAGGAAGTCTGAAGAAGTTGCGTTTTATTTATTTTTTATTTGTTTTATTTATTTATTTTTTTTTTGTAATATTGATACTTACTCGTTGTATGCTACGCAGGTGCGAGAGATGTTAGCGAGCCCCGATATGACTCCTGTGTAAATTTTGTTTCTTTATTAATTAAAAGTGTTTGTTTCAAAATTTGGAGTCATAACTTTGTTTTATAACAGTTGTCTTAATCAATAACCACATTTAAGCATATATGCACATTTTCGCTAATATTTTTTCATAGCATTGGGAATTCCAATCGGATGATTTATTTCATTTTGTTAAGAATATTTAAATAATTATTAATTAATAAATAAAATAATTTCTTCGAATTATTATAATTATAAATTCTATTAACAAATAAATGCAGCTAATATTTTCAATAGAAATAAATGTAATTTATATATTATTTGAAAATAATTATAATTATAAATAAAATGAACAAATAAATGTGATTAATAGGTTGTATACAAAAACTATAAGACATATATTCGAAACTTGAAAATCTTTTTAAATTAATTGGCATAATTTTTTACCTTCAATCTGAGAATCATCACTTGTAAAAAAAAAGCTACAAATTCCAAGTGTATGAGTTTCAGCATAGAATATCGTATTAATGACTCACGACTGTGAATTTGTTTCAAAATTGATCCGTATATTTTTTAATTATTTTGATTTTATAAAGTTTAATTATCAGTAATCGAAGTTTATTTGTAAATTAAAAAAAATGATTATTTTATTAAACCGTTTCTGAATTTTTTTATTATTACAGAATATGATTTTTCTTACTATAAGATGCATATTATAAATTTTCTACATTTCCCTATTATAATGTAGAAAATGTAAAATTAAATTTAAAACATAATATTTAATTTTTAATGTCAGGTGTTTAGAATTTCTATTACGTCATTTAATTAAAATTAATTTTAATCAGCCTTATTTTTTTCTCTAATTTTAACCAAACAATTATTTAAACGAATAAATACTAATTTTTCATTTGTTTCTTAGTGTTTTTTAATATGTACTTATATTCTAAATATCAATATGCATGTAATGTTACAAATAATTACCTTTCAACCTTTTTTAAAGGGTAAAATTGATTTTAAGTAAAAAGATTCCGTAGTAAAAATTTTTAATAATATCAACATTCAATTTTTAAGATTTAATGGCTCTGAATAAAAATTATTATAGGCATTTACAATCAAGTTAATCCCATGAACTACATATATTTGATAGGCTATTTAAACTATTCAACTGTATGGTATATGTTTTGCTTTTATTGCAAATTTCAATATAAAATATTGTGAGTTTAAATATAGTTTTGTTGCATTTTCCTTATTCAAGAGGATAATATTGTGAAAAAAGGCCTAAATATGCGGAAATAAGTGTCTTAAGCGATAAATAAGTGTTATATCTGATATATATAGCTTTTATAGCCACATCGAATCATCTACCAGCCTGTCTAGTGTCAGCGTACCTGACTACGGCTATGGAGATTCTGGGTTCGAATCCTGGCTCGGGCACGGATATACTTTCTCTCTATCCATCCTGTCTTTGTTCCTTGCATGAATGGGCTGTGACAGTTAGTTCTTCTGATACCGCTCATTACAAAACGAGATTTTTTTAACTTTTGAATTGAGTTTTAGGGCTTTGCCAGTACCTTCTGATAGTAGAAAGCCTGACTACCACGTGACCAAATGACTGTGACGTAGCATCCGGAGGCTGACGCTTTTTTGTAAGTGACGCTTTAACACAGAGACAATCTAGTGAAGATTATCGATGAGATATATGACAATAGAATAATCGGTATCCTACAATATCCGAAATTACATCCTAATGCTGTACTTTGTATCTTTAATGGGCATAGAAAAATACAATAAATAAAGATGTCATCAAGAGTATCCCTCGATTAAACCACAACGATGTGAAAATACTCAACTGTGTGAAAAAAAAATTGTTCGAAGTAAAAAGAGTGACTTGTGGAATACAAGCAAAAATACTATTTTGCAAATTTAGATGAATGGAAAAATGCTTGAAAAATATTGATATTCTGGATTTTTGGGCTGTAGTGAAAAGAAAAAGCAATTTTATGTTTTTAAATATTGGCTGTAATCCACATCCAAATTTGTATACTTCTATTGTTATTGATGAAAATCTGATTATAAATGGTTTCATTAAAAATATGCCAATTAAAAAGTGAGTACGTATTCATTTCAAATTAGTAATTATTTCAAATTAGTAGATATTAGTTATATACAACAAAATATTAAGCAAATTATATTAAATCAAAATTATGAGAATTATGGAAACAGATTTGTGTGATTTAATTGATAATATTTCATCTTGTTTGTCAGAAATGCTGTTAATAAAAAGCCGAGAGATGTTTTGTGTTTTGTTAAGGAACAGATTTCTTTTTAAAAGGTTATATTACTTGTCATTTGTTCTAATCATAGAGCATATACATTTTTAGTAATTAGGATTCTGAATGAATCTGAAATTTACATATATTTTGAAAATGGGAAAATGGACATATCATTGAAGAAATAAAATTTTTCATAGTCAAATCATGTATAAATATATTTCTTAAAAGTTATTGCAAAAAAGGATGACTCTATATTGATTAATATTTAATCTGAAAAAAGAAAAATTCAAACATTTCATAATTATGAAAAAAAATTTATTTTAATGTAATTGAATCAGAATTTGTTTCCAATAAATTTATTTCCTTTTAAAACTAAAGTAAATTGGAAAATAAGTTTAAGCAGTTTCACGTAGTTTATTTTTATCCATTATTAGGAATTCATCAAAATAAATTGTGTGTGAATGAAAACATAATAATTATGTACATAATTTAATTTTGTTCTAATACACATTAATAATATACTCGTGTCCTGATATTCAAATCAATGTTTGTTAGTTTTTCAAATTAAATTTGTTTATTGTTTTTAGAAGAAATATAAAAAAAGTATGATTATAATAAATAGTTATCACCTATTAAATGTTGTACAGCTATCATACACATATGGAATATATTTTGCTAATAAAATAATCATGTGTTTGCATTTAAAATATTTTAAAGAAATATTTTTAATTCATTATAGATTATGTTGCTAATACTTATTTTAGAATAAAAAATAGCACCCGGACTAAAAAAATGCACTTTAAATATTATATATATATATATATATATATATATATATATATATATATATATATATATATATATATATATATATATATATATATATATATATATATATATATATATATATATCAAATATTGCATATTGAAAAGTCTATGAAATTTTATTCAAATATCCAATATAGAATAAAACTTCATAGATTTGATCTTAATATGAGTAGAAAGTTTGATATTCACACTTGTAATTTATATACTTACAATTGTTGCAAGTTATACCTGAATAAATTTATTCAAATAGCTGCTATTATTTTTTTAAATTCTTAGTGGAAATAGGATCAGAATCAATTTAAAAGTATAAAATTGATTGCTAGGGACTTTTAAACAACATAAAATCAGTTCCTTCGGAATATTTTATTCGTGAACGAACGTAGTCGATTTCATCTACCGCCTAATGACGTCACAAGAGCATTCTGGCTTACTTATCTATAGAAGGTGATGGCTGTGAATGGTTGCCTACCCTATAAACGGGTACCTAAGGCATGTGTGTACTGAAGAATTCATTTTCCACATCAAATTATGATTCAGTTGGAAAAGTGGAGCAGCGCAGCGCAAAATGCCAGCTCTTCTGGGGCAAGACAACAACGAAACATCGGAGTGTTTCTATATTTGGAACTAAATTAAAGCAGATTGTCTTTTCCATAATTTTCCTTTTCTTAATAAATTGTTGAATATAAACATTTTTTCTTAAATATAGCAAAAAGTATTGCTTTTTGAAATTATATATTTACCATTGATATTCTGTTTTTTTATTTTTTGTTTAGAGATATCTTGAGCAGAGCGAAAATCTGCAAAACATGAAGAAATTATCTTAGGAGTACTAATTAAAATGGAGGGTCAAATAAAAGAGAACACCAGTAAAATTAAAAATTATTAAAAAAATGCATATAAGTAAATAATTGTTGATACCTTCGTATTTTGAATAATTTAAATAAATAGTATTACCATTATTATATCAATATTTAGAGCTATCACACTTTCAGAATTTAAATTCCAAAACTACAAATAATATATAATTATATATTCAGAAAACAAATTTCACTTTTAAGGATTAACGCAAAAAAGTAATTTTTTATCATTTTTTTCCAACTTCTTGTTTTATAAAGTTAGTTGATTTGGCAAATGAAACACTAATTTAATATGCAAAGAAAATATATGTGAGTGCGTTTTAAAATAATTGTATAAAATGATCAAAAGTATCATTAATCAATTATTTTGTATTTTTTATATACTCTAATAAAGTTTTTAAAGAACTAAAAGTGCGCTTGAAAGTAAAGTCCATTTCAGAGTTATATAGTGAGAACCTTATGTTTTCGAGAAATAAACAAAATAAATTCAGTATTAATTTATTAGATTTTATATATTTGTCTACTAACTCTACAATATTTAAGATATTAGCAAATTAAAATCCATAAAAAAATTTCATTTTTATCTGTAGAAATAAATAAGTTATAACTGGTCCTACATCGGTAAAACGGCAGCAGCTGGTCAAAGCAGCAAAACGCCGATAGATAACCAAATATGCATATGTAGGCCAAATAGTGGCTTGCCGTTGCTGGCCCTGAGAGACTGACAGCAGTGGATCGATTGATACGCAGCATCTTTGCATATCCTAAATTAATTATTTCTAATTTTAAAATCCATAAAATAAAATATAGTTAAAGCAATATTATTGAGATATTATCTTCCGCAGATTATCCAGATTAGAAGTGCTGTATATTTCTCTATAGAAAGATATTCCTCCAGGAAAAGAAAAGTGGAATTTATAACGAAGAAGCATCATGAATAACAATAATTAAGTTTCTGATTTAATAATATCATAAAATTCTTTAGTAATAAATTGGCAAAATTTAGAATGTTTTGTCGCCCTTAGTTCAATCTGTCCAACTGTTACAAAATTTAGGAGAGTTAGATGCTTCTGAACTTCAATTTATTGATAGTTTCATATCAATAAAATACTTATCAATAAAATAAGGTAAAATGTACATAACAGTTCATTATTATTCTAATTATGTTACCATAAAAGACTCAAAAGTTTTAAGGAAAACACCTTTTACTATAATTTTGGAGACTTTTACAAGGTAGTCTGCACTATTTAACGTATTTATAAAGTAATGCTCTTTAAATACAGAAAGCATTTTGCAAACAAGTTGTTTTCCACATTCTGACATTTGAAGTTTCATAGTTTAGAATAACCTATAAATTTATAGAAACCCTGGGGACAGATATTTTAAAATATTTAAAAAAAAACGCTTAGTAATAATTTTTTAGCATGTATATATATCTTATAATATATCTTTTTAAAGTAGAAATCTAAAATTTAAATACATGTAGGATCTAGTTTAAATGTTATGTTTGTTTACATGCAAGAACTAAGTTCCAGTGTAATTAATGGCAATATTTGTATGTATATCAAGAAATAGTTTTTTCATATATCACATATTTTTATCTGATTCACTGAAAATGGATACAACTGAGGCTTTTTTTAACTTTAAAATATTAAAGAATAAAATCTCGTTTAAAAACTGATTTGAAAATGTTTAATATTTTAACATTTGGATATCGGCATTGCTAACAACTTATATTCTGCTGTTACCTTGTATATTTATTTATTACAGTGTACATGTATTTATCACAAACATAGTTTCTCACTATTTTTAAGTGATCGTAATTTTGCAATTTATATTTTACATATTTAAAAGAAATATATATTCTACGCAATTCATCAAAATTTAAATTATTAAAGATTATATGAATCCATTAATTATGAGAAATGTTAATTAATAGATATTTTCTAGCCTTAAAATAAAACTAAAAGCTATCTGCTATATTAAAATTATTTTACTGAACACATATAAATGTTTAATTTTTAAAAATACATTAATTTTTTTATGGGAAAGGAGTCTCATTCTTCAATTAAATTCAAACGTTCATAAATGTGTATTTGTTTAAATGTTAAAACTAAAGTCAAAATATATCAATTTCTTGAAAACAATTTCCGAAAAATTTACATCAATATCTAAAGTATATTCATGTAAGCAAAAAACATTAAACATAAAAAAATATTAAAAAACGACTTCATAATTCACATAAAATAAATTATAAGAAATTTAAAAGCATAGATTTTTCATGTGTGTTTGTAAACAGAATTTGTGCAAATGATTACTGGGCATGATTAGTAAAATCTTAGTAAAATAAATATTTTTTTCAAATTTTTTAATTTTAAAAAATAGGATTGATTTTTTTACGAACATATAGGGACACATAAAATTGTACTGTAGAATCGAAAGTCCGTAAACTAGAAAAATAATTGTTAGCTATCAAAATCTGTTTGTAAAATTCAGTTCTTTCTCTTTTTAAAAATAAAGAGCAATTAATTATCATCAGATATATCAGCGTTTTTCACACTTTCAGTATTTGCGGCTCAACTTTTAATAGTAGTTGTCATTACGCCATCATATACAAAAAATACAGATCTAGTATATTTCGGCGATAATTTTATATTACGATCTTAAACTACTACAACTAAACTAAACTGTACTCCGTGGCACGACAGCCCATGTGGGCCAGGCTTACACTGGCCATTACTGTTTTCATAACCGTGGGCACTGGGTTGCGAAGCATATATCCCAGTAGGTGGACAGCCTAACGTGAAACCCCCAGTGTTTAGTTCCAGTGCATGCTTGGTTCTCAGTTTATCTACTCACTAAAGGGCTGATCTTAATTTTAAACCTTAAAAATTACCAAGACTAAGTAAAATTTATTGACATTTGATACATTGACAAAAAAAGAATGCAGTGTCTTCTTATTGTTCTTGCGTCCACCATGCTGGACTTTCTCGCCTTTTCTTAACAGTTTTGACTTGTCTCGAATATTCTGGAATGTTGCTAGGTTGCCGTCTCCAGAATGCGCTGATGTGAGCAAATATTTTCAGAATGGGAGAATGTCTTATAACCCGTTTTCATGCCAGCCACACTCATTCGAGTCGATTCTTCTGTAACTATCGAATCTATCGTGAATGCGTATGTTATATGTTTTCGCACTAATTGTAACTCACCATATTAAACATTCATGATAGTAAATTTATGCAGAATTAAACATAAATTTTTAAGACGGATTAAGCGAGAATTAAATGATAAACTCAGATGAGAGAGAGTTTAAAAAATATTCCTATAAAAGTTTTCACTTAGGGTTTACGAAACATGAAATAAATACACAAGAAATGGCCTATGTGTATCATTTGCACCAAAATTTTGTCGACAGACTACATACAACCTAAATAATTTAAATGACGATAAGATATTCTTCATATATTCTGCTATACCAGAGAATTTCTCGAATTAAAATTATATCATGAAAAGCAAAAATCATTTATAAAAACCAGTTGTGAATGAAAAATCTTATATTGTGCCATATATTGCCCTCAGCAATTCATATTGTAGAGACTACATTTCGAGATAATTTTTCAAAATAATTGCAATCCATAACTATTTCAAACGCTATGCTGTTGCATGTTAAATTTGAAATATAGGTTAAGAGATCTATAATGACACCTTCTTCTTGAAATTGGGTACCAAATTGTTTTCAATATAGTTTGATGAAGCAATACATACAAATTAAAGTGCTCATTTTATTTCCTAGGTTCGATTTAGGTGAAATTCTTAATAAGAAGAATTACATTTGTGCAAATTAATAGAAATCAACAGCAATAGCACATGCATTATTTGTTATCCTAAATATTTTCATAAAAGAAGCAAACACATAGAATAGAAATAATGCGTTTGAATACGGAATGAAGGTGCTCCTTTAATGTTAGTTTTAAGATCAAATTCACACAATAATAAGTCTGGAACAATTGCATGATGCAATGAGAAGCTCTGGTTTCGAATGTAATAAATACTGGTCTGCATATTGTGTTAACTACGTGTGCAATCGTAGTAAAATATATAAAAATGAGACCCACAATAAATCAAGATTGTTTGCTTCATTTTGTAAATACATGGATGCAATACACTTAGCGAGACCATATTATTGTGTGGCAGAATCACTATCTCATGCATAATTTTCCGCGTGTTTATAAAGAAAGCGAAGATATTGCGATTTTTTAGACGAAGGAAATAGACATGGAAGAAGAAATTTTTGCTTAGGTTATTTTGTGATAAATTGAAGTGTAATTGGTTGACATATTTGATCAATTATACATCTGGAATCTTCAACTTCAAGGATCAAATATACATATATCAAATACAAAGTGATAAAGTTAAAGATTTTGTAGATAATTGGAATTGTGAAATAGAAATTAAAGCAAAAAATGCGTATAATGATATAAATGCTGATGATTGTGTTAAAACATACAATAATTAAAATCAAGAGGTAAAAGTATTTTCTGAATCCAGAAAATACTTCTATGTTGCATATAAGATTAAGAAGTATTTTATTTCGGATGACAAACTGAGAGAATGTTACGAGTCAATTATTAATCCATTTCGCAATATTCCGGAAGGACTCTTAACTGCGACGAGGAAACTATCATAGACACATGACAATTAGTGAAACCAAAATACACACACAATTTAATAATAAATCATTCTATGAATTATGGCCAGAAAAAGATGATAAATTTTTAGCTCTAAAAAAAGACATTTCGTATTCCATTACCATTTTATAACATCCTACCTTTGTGCAAATGAATTTTCTGTGATGGCATCTTTGAAGAAAAATATTGATATCAGCTAATTAAATAAAATGAACTGAAAGTATTTATTTCTAATATTAAGCCTTTCTACGATAAACCTTGATATGTAATGCAAGCCCAAGTAAATCTCTAACAATTATTAAATTTGTTTTTAATTCAGTAAGTTAATTATTAAACATTGTTTCAAAATGTTTTTTTCAAAATATGATTGTGCTGTTCTTTCTGTAAGTTAATATTTTTTTAAATAATAATTACTTTAGAATATGCTTGCGTCCCCTTTTGAGTGTTTATTCCAGCTTAAGAGGTGCATAGTACAGGTTGAAAATCACTGCATCATATAGAAAAACTTTTAAAGTTAAATTCCTTATTTGAAACAAGTCTTACTTTCATTTACCTGTAGATTAATCAGTTTAAGTTAACACTTTTTTCTTTTCTAAAATCCCATTCTTGTCAATATAGCAAAGCATATTATTTGTTTTTATTTAAAAGAATTTTAAGCCATTCATCGAATTCACTCGCTATGGTCAGAACAAAATCGTTTTCCTCGTGTTAGATATCTAAAAGTTTTTTTTGTCATACTCACTTATAAAAAGTTCTCATTCATTTTATCTCTAACTCCAACAAACTGATTACAACTGAATCTAGGCTAAAAATTGTTGAAGTAAAAATAAAGGGAACGAGGTAGGTTTCTTTGTCGAAACTCATGGAGGAAGCTCTTTTCATCAATCGAATGGTAATATAATTTTTTTTCTTCAGTTACTGTCTATTATTTAGTCACGTAGGCTGGTCAAAATAGTTTAGTTATGAATTTTTTGTGGCATTATTCCATACATACTTTTTTAAGGACATTGCGCCTAGAATGTCTTTTCTCTAAGGCCATTGAAAACATGATCACTGCTTCCAAATGTAAGCTTAAAGCTATTGATTACATCAAAATTCGAGAGTTAGATTAGGCGGAAAAATATTACATGGATTGCTCAGATATTAGGGGATGAATGATACTTGAGGCTACTTTTACTTACTCAAAACATGATGGTATAAGTCAGTTTAAGAATCATAAGAAATATTTTTCATTAATTCGTTTCTTTTTTGGAAGCAATTACTTATGGAATGAAAACAAGTTTTCATGTATTACATTGATGAAAGAATGTTTAGTGAGACAGTTTCTTATTTGATCAATGCATTATATAAAATAACATTTAAAATTAAGTTATTTATTTAAAATCATTCTTACTTCCATTTACTTGTGGAATAATCAGTGGAAGTAATCACATTCTTCTGAATGTAGTAAAACATATTGTTTATTTTTCGGAAAAAGTATTTTAATCTTATAAGCCATTCATCCATTTATTTTGCATAAGGTCACAGCAATGTCATTATCTTCAGCTATGTTATTTAACACCATTTTTGATTCTCATTTATGTTATGTTCTGAAAGATTTTAAATTTGCTTGTCAAACATCGGTAGCTTTATAGCTGTGTTTCAATGATTTTTCATCTTCTATTGAAATAGATAAATAATAATTTATTAAATCTATTTAGCAGAGAATGGCAAATATTTCTATGTCAGGAGCGACTTTTAATACTTATTCTGACTATCGTTCACACTTACTTGCAAACGGAGAGTAAGCAAATATTTTTTAAATATGCTATGCATGTAAATTAGCATCGGAGATCATCTTAATGAAGCATACCATCTGTCTCGATCTCATTTTGAATACAATCTACCACTGGTATGTAAACTAGTAAAAAATCATGTTTAATATTCAAATAAAAATTCCAAGTCATTTAGAGTTATTAACGAAGACTACACTACTGCAACAATGCAACCTAATTCATCTTGTAACATCAGGATATCTGAGTGCCATTTATAAAGAATAGCTTTCCCTCATTCATCATTAATTGCTTGGAAGGATTCAAGAAGAAAGTTCATTAATGGGGAATAAGAAAATATTTTAATTGTATAAATAAGAGTCACATTGACCCGTTGGATGCAGAAAGAGTCTGCATTTATTCAGTTAATATATCATCCGATGAGAAATAGGCTGCCATATGTCTTACTTTCCTGTCTTCAGTTAGCATTTCATTATTTAGGAGACCAGTAAAGTTCTTGGTTTTACTATTTCTTGCTTTACTGTAGATGTTTCTATTCCAAATTGCTATGCATTCATTTAAAGGTTTCATTTTGAGGTCTCTGTGAACGGAGTTATTTCGTACAAACCAACTTGAGTTTGTTAAAATACGCAGATGTTTATCTGGGCAAGTACAGTGTCGTTTCGTTTCAAAATTGCTAACGTTAGACCAAGCAAGAGAAGCATATGAAAGAATAGATTTACATTGGAACGGTAAATAAATATTGCGAGTTTTTAGTTTAGTTGCGAGTTATAAATATTGCGAGTAACTCTTAAATTTTTTCCTAGGAGATTATAATGTTTGCATATTCAATTAGGGCAAAACAGGAAAGTAATTTCCAGCACTTGCTTAGTACTGAAATTTGCTTTCCTCAGTAAACTTGTATGAATAAACATATATTTAAACAAAACTAGTAAGTAAAAAGCGGTAGGTAAATACATTTGCGAGAACTATATTCATAAATTCTTTTTAGTAGTTACTTTAAGTTTTATCAATTTCAGAGAATATTCACTTTTCACATATTATAGCGATTTGACAACACTTGAAATATTCCAAAGGATTCTAAATAAATGAAATAATTTCCCTAGTTGTGTTTTGAAACAACACATTGTGTGTGTGCTTCAAACTATTCAACCAGTCACCAGATTCGTTTTGCTTGGTCAAATTAGAGCTTATTTTATTTTATAATAAGCAATAACATAAATATCGATTTTACATTGTTAAATTTATGTTTTTCCTGCTCTCAAAAGTAAGTAGATATTATTTTGAACGATTAGAGAATCTTGTATTTCTAAAAGGAAATTTTTAACATATTTGAAGTAATGTAAGAAATTCAATTTTCTTAAAAAAATATAATAACAAAAAATGGTCTAAAATAAAAATTCAAGAAAACAAAAGGAAATTAAGGTTTTAAAACAAAAAAAAAACTTAATTTATTTTTTATTTTGTTTTTTCATCTATAATGTCATCATGAAATGTCCTCATTTAACAAAATATTATATTAGTAAAAACGAGTGAAAGAAAGGTGAGGTAAGAAGAAAATTGGTGACACTTATCCTTCTACTCTCTCAGAGTTTCTTTAGCATTTTTTGGGGAAACCTTACCCCCTTATAACATTCCTTTCTGAAAAAAAGCCGTACTTTTATTCAGAACACTAACTTGAATCCCTTGACCCATTCGACGAATTGTGATGCAGCAACTGATAAGCCTACTTTGAAGTCATAAAGCCATCAACATTGATAGATGTTATTATATTCACACGTCCATCTCTCTTCGCAATTGTACGACTTACTTTTGAGAAATGTATGCTGCAGACCTGCTTTATAACGACTGACATTTTCACTTTGAACTGACCGGTGTTCCACCACATCATACACTAACTTGCATACTTATTTTCCATTTGTTTAATGACAATCCGAAAATGGTAAGGAATTTCTTTTATTTACTTTATACAATATCGTTTTATAATGAGTGAAATTCGACCTGTGAAACTGAATTTTTCTTTTTAATGAATATGATTGAATAATGCTTCATTAAAAATAAAATTGCTTTATTTAATGAAGGGGAATATTTTAGCTTTGTCAAAACGGTAACAATCAAAATAATTTTGGTTTTCATTGGAAAAACCTCAAGAGTGATTTGCACACACAAATTGAATTTATTCTGTCAGTCAGTTATAGGGATATTATTATTCAACAACTTACACTCATACTGTGCATGTTATATAAAACATAGCAGAAAATATATTGTTACTAATGACACTTGGAAAAGCCTAGCTCGCTATGCTTTGGCTATGCGAATTTAATGGCAGCGTCTTTCGTTTTTTAATCAGAGCACCATGAAGTTCAAGTACGACTTAGAAAATGCATAATATGTGAAACTCAATAATACAAGAGAAAAGTTCTCCAACAGTACAACGGACATAAACAGATAGTTTTTCGGTTAACGACATGTAACAAATACAGTCACAAACAAGACATGTACAAATAAATCAGTTGTAATTTTATACACAATCTTGAAGTCTAAGTATGGACAGAATCAGAAATTTTCGGAATGTAAAGAATTAACCTTGAAAATTTTATCCTATTATAAAAAATACGAAATATTACCTTTTGACAAAACAGTGAACAAAGACAATAATTAGCTGACATCGTTAATTATCTTCCTTATTTTAAAATCGATTGATAAACAGAACTGTCTTTTAAAAATTAAAGTTGTTTATTTGAAGACCATAATTTTTTATAAATTTGGAACAACATAAAAAAATTGCATATTTCTCATAAAATAATTGATAAGGAATATAATATAATTATTAATATTAATTATGAGTTTCTAAGTGAAATATGTTTGTAGTAGAGTATTCCTTTGTATTGGCATTCTGCTTAGCAGTCAATAACGTCAATGTTGTATTTTCGTTTAAAAAAAAAAAAAAAAAAAAAAAAAAACATGGAGAAATTTATTTATTGTCACCTGATTAAATTTATCAATTTAGTTTATCTATCACCCATATGTGGCTGAATACTTTCATTTTTCATTTCTTTTCTTTTGCAAATTTTTAATACATTTATTAATTTTTTTATGAAAACGTCTTTTTTTTAAAGAAGATAGAATTTTTGTCTATATTAGGAACTAAGAAAAAGATCAATCACTTGCTTTAATTATCTCTTAGATGACCTTTCAGTATTATATTCTATGATGTGAAAACGTTCAAGTTAGGACTTCGTTAAATTACCTATTACAACACGACTTTTTTGCTCCACAAACACAATACATCAAATTTGAAGCCAGCCCCAACTTCTAATATAAAATGTTTTCTTAAAATACTAAATTAGCTAATATCTTTTACCAAACGGCAACATGAGTTACATAATAAAATATGCAAATGCGTTAATTGGTATTAATTTTTATTTCTTAAGCAAAGATGCACTTTAAAAAATAATTTATGAATGAATATTAATGCTATCGTATTCAAAAATGTTGCCATTTTTAAAACCCTAATATACTTTGATGTATGAGATAACCACAAATGCTTTATCGCCTAGTTCACGGTTGAGAAAACAATACATATGAATATGAAAATGCCATTAACATAAATAAGACTTATCAAAGATTCTCAACTAAAATACAACCTGCACTTCCAAATTGCTCCTAGCACTAATATAACAAAATCAACGAGATCAAAATCCAATAAAAGATTTCAAACCTCTTAACGAAAAGAGAATAGAAGATTTTCTGCACGATATTAACTGAAAATGAATAAAAGTATTTAAAATAAATTTCTTTATTTAAAAATTGGTAATCAAAGAAGTTTTGAAAAAGACTTTCGAAATCCATTATTATCGATCACATTTATTGACGTCTTGAATATTATTTTTCCCACTTTTATGGTATCATTCTATAAATTGAGGCTTTTTTTCTGCGATCCAAAATATTAACAAATGGGTTTCAAACACCTTTAAATATTCCCGCCGAATATGCGATTTAGCACATGCATAGTTTACTTAATATCAAAAGAATAGCTTAGACAAGAACGAGCTAGTACAGAGATATTTAGATTCATCTTAATACTTATTGAAACAATGTCGAGAGACATAAAATTGATATTTGACATTAACATCAGCATAGGAAGCTCGTTTTTTTTTTTTTTTGAACGTAGGGAATCGAATTGCTTATATTGAAGAAAGGTAAAGGATATAATCTGAATAGAGCAATAATTATAAAGCTGTAGTAAAGTAAAGTAATTTTTAAGTATACATTTTAAAATAATTTAAATATTTAGTGAGCTATTCGTATTACTTGAAACAGATACTTATTGATTTTTGAATTAAGTTACAGGACTTTGCCCATACACTTTTATGATTTGCTTTTTTTCAAATTTTCTTAATTGTTTTCTTAAAAATGAGTTAAATTTCAGTCACTTAAGGTATTCTAATTATTTATCTAATTTTTCCATTTTTTTAATTGTATTATGAGCATTTCACACACCTTATCTTTTCAGTTCTATTAATTCATTTGAAGATAAAAGGGAAAAACAAAATATCCCAATAGCTTGTTCACACAAGTTCATGAGTATGTCAGAGAAAAATGTGTTATGAATATGCGAATTACATATCAACTAAAAATAAATAGAACTAATTAAAAAGTATACACTAAAACTATATAAAATATTTCAATCAAAATAAATTAACAAATTTATATTAGTTGCATTTTTATCATGATAAATTTTAATGAATAATTATTTCAAAATTTTTAAATGCAAACGGATGCGATGCTATTTTACGCATGTTTTACTGAATATTTTAAACATTAAAATTTCAAAGTACATTTGTTTTTTAGACTTAAATATATTACATATTTTTAATAGGACTCAAATTTTCATTAATTATATTTTACCGTACATATAAAAATATCAATATTCGATAAATTTTATTGAAAGTTGATTCAAGAAATTCAACAAGGTATTTTCTTTTTTAATGTATTCTGGAAACCGCAATATTTGCTGATTTTGAAAGATACTATAAATATCATCAGTAAGCTGTTGTTATCGATTATTTTCAAAAGTATTTTAACAGTCAATTTTTACGAAACAAAATGTATGTAAAAGAAAAAAACAAATTCTCTCATAGAATTCAATGCACTGTTAAGAATAAGAAATTATATTATAATGTATTTTCTTACTTCATAATCTCTTGTTTCAAAAAGTCGTTCCATGGAGGTGTTTCGAAAATCACTAACGAAAACTTTTATAAAAAAACAACTTCATATGTGCTGACTTTTTCTAGTACTGTCATCATTTTACGTATCTCAGTGTATCATGAACCAGACGATAAAGCAAAAAATCCACGTTTAGTAACATTCATTAAAATGGTCAAATCTTGAATTTTTTCGTCAAAAATTTTAGAAACTTTAGCGTTTAATTAAATATAATTGACAATATTTTGCGTATGCGAGTCAAAATGATTTTAGTGATTAGTTAGAGGGACCTAAAATTAAAATCTCTGAAGAACATAAAGATTTACATCTTACGGCACACTTAAAGAAAAGTGTTTTTCCCCTATTCGTAATCACTTTATATACGAAAAAATGAAATTAAAATATCGAGAAAATTAGCTGGGAAATTTGAATTATACAAGATTGTTAGTCGGAATAAAATAATTTCTTGAAAACAAAAACTTAAAATTTATGAAGAAAAGATTTAAATTTTAATAATTGTGTAAAAAAAAAAACGAATGGTCGCAATAAAAAGAACATTTAACAAATGAAGTAAGAAAAAATTCCGAACTTAAACACATCATTAGAAAGGAAATTAAATTTTTATTAGAAAAGAATTAAACCCGAATTTTGGAGCGATAAAAATATCATTAAAGGTTTTACATGTAATCATATTTAGCATATATTTCTTAAGACTGTCCAAAATGAATAAATATCTTATTTCATGGAGTTTGGTAAGTCTAGAACCAACGGCATTGTTCAAAAAATACAAATAAAAAAAAACCGACTGTGAGGATTGAAAACATTTTCCCTTTAAAAACGTAAATGTGAAAGAAGCGAAATATACTTCTGTAAATCTCATGGTTGAATAAATACCAACTCAAGCATCGCTAAATGTTAAATCACGAAAACTGTACATGATTCTGTTAACTCTTGGGAAAATTGAAGTGGAATTAGAAATGAACCGCGTCCACTATCTGCTTGAGATATTCCATGTATGTGATAGTATGGCGTTTGACCAATTTGTAGGAAAGAATATGGACACTGAAAATATCATTTGTGTCCGAATCATCCGAAAAATGTATAATTGATATTAGTATATTATATTGATTTCTGAAGTGTTAATAAAATCGAAAAAACAAAAAATAATGCTGAAAAAAGAAGGGCCTCTTCTACTAGAAAAATTATGATAAGTTTTATTCAGGCAAAAATAGATTATGCGGAAAAAGGGTCTTGTTTTGTTTGTTGAAAAAGTAAAATATTTGATTCCGTTTTTGAAATTAAAAATGGGAAAACTATAATTTCTACTATTAATATGGGCTTAAGTGACTTTAAATGTAAATTGTTTAAAAAATCAATGCTAAGTGAAACTCTATTGGGTAACTGATATATTAAATTATATAATATCTCCATGTATTTTTCTATTTCATTATTTTCACTATGCATACAAATATACTACGTATATTTTAAAGAATTTTTAAAGCTATATTTAAATCGATGATAGTAAATTTGATAAACTCATTTCTTATGAAATATTGGAAATTTTGAAAAATTTTTATAATTACTTAAAGCTTATGGGGGTATTTTGTTTTTTGCTTTGAACACAGATTGGTTACGATACTGAGTTGTTTGAAATCGAAATTCATGAAGTTCAGAAGCAAAACTGTTATCATATGCCCCAATAATACAAACTCATTTGAAAAGAATCGATTAACAATGAAGACATATTTAAAGCAAATTCATTTAACAATTTTTGAAACAAATTCATTTAAAGCAAATTCATTTTCTATTTTTGTTAGTATGTAAAAACAGTGGTGAGGAAAGGATGGTTTCACATGACAGAAAATGTAACAATCAGACAGTTAAAAGTAAATTCTTTTTACCCAAAATGTATGATTATTTAGAATGTCTTGGTGAATGTAAAAGTCTTAAGACATTATGTTTGCTCATGGTTATCTTCAAATACTATTGATCAAAGTACCTATATTAAATGCTGTTTATATTACCCCTGAAAAAACTGACCAGTTTGAATTATTGATTTTCGGTTTTGCAAATATTCGGAGATAAATGCATCGAGAATTGAGACCAGTGGTAAATAAGGTTTATATTTTCAAATATTTCAATACCAGCACAAAGTTGGATGATGCGATTAACTGAATAAAAAATGTATTTGAGAGTATTAGATCTGCTAATTTTACCTTAAAAATTTTAAATGCAAATTCTGTAAAAATGGATTATTTTTTTAAAATTTATTATTAATGTAGAGTGATTATTTTACCCAATTTTTAACATCGATAAGTTTAGCATTTTTTCTTAAGAAGAATTAGATTAATAAGAGATCTTCCGACTCCTGACAATATATATTACCTTCGTAGATTTTTATGTTTAACAGGCTATTTTTGAATATTTGTGGAAAAAATATACTCAAAGATAAAAAGCCTTTTAAGAGAATCTCTACAAGTGGAAAGAGGAGCAAGAACAATCATTTGGTATACTTAAAAAATAGTCTTATTGAACCGCTGTTAGAACCGGTGCAGCTGAACCGGAACCTATTAATGACCCTTAAACTGAAAGGGATATACATACAATATAAGTTCTAATGGCTTAGCAGGCATGTTTCTACAACAGTGATCAAACAATGAATGGCGGTTGTTTTATTGAGCCAAACAAAGGACAACCAAAATTGAAAGAATCATTCAAGTAAATAGTTATTCAGTAGCTTCTCCAAACATTAAGGCAATATTTAATAAGCATAAAATTCAAAATAATGACTGATTACCAAGCATAGATATACATAAGTTCAAATAAGAAAAGTAATCCTCAGATTCCAAGAGAATGTTTCTTAATTGGAGAATTTGATTTTCATGTGGGACATTGACTGTGCACGATTCAGGTAAATGCAATGATCAATTTGGAATCAGAAGATACACTGACTGCCTTAATCGATAATAGAAATTTCACCGACTAGACAAGTTAAGCAATTTTTGAAGATACAACAAATTCATCCAGAAGTACGAAAATTAACAGAAATATTTAAGGGGAAAGAAACAGGAAAACACTAAAGAAGAAAAATGACTGATAAAAAAGATAATCTTTAAGACATATTATTTAAATACATTAGCGAAACATTTCAGAAACGATAAAAATGTCACGATTAAGATATGTCATTGCATATAGGATTTTAATCGCAAACGTTTATGTAGATTGTGTAAAGAAGCTGATATAACTTTAACATTTTTATGATATAATTCTTATTAATTTCATAATATCCCAATCTGTTAGACAAAATTGCAAAAAAATAATAATAATAATAAATAAATAAAGAGTTCAGCCATGTTTCTTTATTTCTATATTTTATTTATCTCGGGGTGATTTTGATGAACACGTATTTGTTATATAAATTTTTTCAGTCATTACTATTTAATATAAATATTTTCTAGGAACTTTTATATTTTCTCATATAATTAAACTATTTAAAAATTTAAAACAATTTTCTCTTTTACCCTATTTTCAACATCCATCAGCTTAGCATTGTTTTCTTATGCATAAAATGCAAAAAATCTTTAGAGTCCTATTAACTTTCATTTAGAACAAATAGATATTTTCTATTAATAGAAGCTATCTGCAAAAATATGACGTGCAGAAGTTGAGAATCCCATTCTATTAAGATGCAGATATAATCGCGGATTACAAAACTAATTTGTCTTCTTGGATTTATTTTGTTCTTGTCTCGAAAAAGACTTAACTTTTCTGAATACATTACCATTAAGAAATTTTCGTTTTCAGATACACTCTCGATCAATGGTTTATAACATCAGAAAGAAAGAAAATAAAATAATTTGACCGTCCACTTTAAGCGAATCAGTTTTCATAATGCCAATGAGTAATACGAATTGTAAAATAGTAATATGCATCTAAATTAAAGAAATTTATGTTTTTGCTGCTCTCTAAAGTAAGTAGATATTCACACGTCCATCTTCTTTCGCTATTATATGAGTTTCTATAGGTGAATTCACGTGGCAGACTTGCTTTATAATTTTGATATTCCCTCTCTCAACTGACAGGTGTCTTAACCACTCATACACTAATTTGCATATTTATTCATCCTTTGTTCAATGACAATGCGAAAATGGCAAGGACTCTCTTTTTTCCCTTATACAATATTATATTTAAATGAATTAAATTCCAATTGAAACTGGTTATGATATATTTCTTTTTACTGATTATCTTTGAATAATGTTTTATTAAATATAAATTTGCTATTTCTTGAATGTATATGTTCTAGTCGTCTCTGAAAATTGTAATAGTCAATATAATTTTGGTTTTCATTGGAAAATCCTCCAGAGTGATTCACTCACAAATTTAAATTATTCAGCCAGTCTGTTAAAAATTATTATATTATTTAGTAACTTACACTCTCATACTGTGCATATGATATAAAATATTGAAAAAAAATGTACTAAATGTTGTATTCAATAATACATTGGAAAATATCCACCTAAAGAATCATGGATAAAAAATAATTGTTTTACTATTAACAACTGAGAACAGCCTAATAACATTCTCAGTTGCAATTTGATACTATAATTTATACTTAACAGTTCAGGTTACTCAAGAGAACATATTTTTTCTATACCAAAATTATTATTTAAAACAATTGGTAATTAACAAATATTGAAGATTATTTCGTGTAATTTTACTTTAAACTATCAGTTTATGGCCAGTTTACTTCATAAAGTAAAAAAAAAAAACGGCTTAGGCTTACAATGAGATAAAGGAAGTTTTTAGTGTTGATTGTTAAACGAAGGCACTCGTTAGAATTTGGTTGAAAAAAATTAGGTCTGTTCTTGTTGAAATGAGAAACATTCTTGTCAAGCTGCAGAAATTGATGAGGACAAAATGCAATCAGTAATTGAATAAAATTGTCGTCATGAATATTGAATTGCATGAAATTTTGTGTTATGTAATGTTTTTAAACTTTAAATACGATTATATTTACCTTCAAAAAAGTTTCTTCCAAATGTATTTATAAAAGAAAATATTTATATTTTAACAAATTTGAATCCAGTCTGATTCTAAAAACTGAAATGTTGTCTTAATGTGAATTAAATTAGTTAATTTTCTTTTGTAAGATGACATCGTGTCTTACATAATAAGGGATAACAGTCCTCAAAGTGAAAAACAGTAATATCCTCAATTTTTTAGGAACAGTATTCAAAAATCAATAACGAATAAAGCGAAAAATGTTTTCATTTTTAACAGCAGAATTTTCCGTGATAAATAGAAAAGATGCAACCGCAATGGTTATCAAATTTGTATATCGATGAAGATGTCATTGAATGATTTTATAGCACCAGAAAAAATTACTTAAACGTAGTAATCTTCATATACTAACGTACTCAAACGCACGCTCAGCGTATCTCCAGATAACCGAGCTTAGGTTCTGTACATAGACACTAATTTTCTAATATAAATTACTATTGGAATCGCAATATTTAAATAAAATATCGATTTTAATAGATTGGTAGATTAAAATTTGCACCATCGTTTAGTTAATATCAAAATAATGGGTTAGTTAAGAATGATCTAGTAAAAAACTTTACAATTATTTCTTTACTAATTGAAACAATGGTGTGACACATAAAACTGTCATCTACTTTTACATCCGCATGAAAGATCTTTTTACTTGGAACGTTGGAAATCAAATTGCTTATATTAGAGACAGATGAAAGATGTAATCCAAGTAAAGTAATAATTTAATTGGCAGTTTTATTCAAAATTTTCAAATGTAAACGATGCGAAGCTACTTTACGCAGATTTTAGTAAATCTTTTATACATTAAATTTCGAAGTAAATTTGTTTTTAAAAGTAAATATTTTACACATTTTTAATAAGATAAGAATGAAATTTTCATAAATTAAATTTAACCATACATATCACATGAGAATATCAATATTCGTAAATTTATTGAAAGTAGTTTCAAGAAATTGAACAAGGTGTCTTCTTTCTTAATGTATTCTGGAATCCATAATATTTTCTTATTTTGAACGACACTAAAAATATTATCAATAAGCTGTTATTATTGATTCCTTCCCTTTCCAAAAATATTTTAACAGCCAATTTTTACGAAACAAAATATATGTAAGAATAAAAAGCAAATTCTCTCAAAGAATTCAAATTACTGTTAAGAATGAGAAATTAAATTATAATATTTTTTTCTTCGTAAGTAATCACTCGTAAGATCCTATTTCAAAACGTTGTTCTGTGGAGGTGCTTCGAATATCAATAACTAAAATTTTTATAACAAAAATTTAATATCTG
Organism: Latrodectus hesperus; assembly: GCA_037975125.1. Lineage (NCBI taxonomy): Eukaryota > Metazoa > Arthropoda > Arachnida > Araneae > Theridiidae > Latrodectus > Latrodectus hesperus. Next base: position 74,457,460 of record CM075855.1, on the reverse strand, counting down.
CTAACTTTTTCTAGGATTAAATGCAATTATAAAGGAATCGCGCCAAGTAACTACTTGAGATATTCATTTGGAAGTATAGTATGACGTTTGACGAAATTGTAGGAAAGAATATAGACGCTGTAAAAATTACTTGTGTACGAATCATCCAAAAAATGCACATTTATTATTTGTATATTATACCGCTTTCTAAAGTGTTAATGAATTAGAAAGAACAACAGATAAAGCTAAAAACGGAAGACCCCCTTATAACAGAAATAGGTGATACATTTTATTCAGGCAAAATAGTTTATATATAAAAGGATCTTGTTTTATAAACGGAAAACGTAACATTTTTGATTCTAATTTTGAAATTAAAACTGGGCTAACTGTAATTTCTACTATTAATATTGGCTTAAGTGACTTTAAGGGTTAAGATGAATTAATTAAAATAAGTTTAAGTTAAACGAAACTCTTTTGTAACCGATATATCAAAGAATTAGGGTTTAAATTCTCCATATATTTTTCTATTTCATTATTTTATCTATGCATGTAAATATACTGCGTACATTGTAAAGAATTTTAAGGCGATATTAAAATAGATGAAATTAAATTTGATAAACCCATTTCTTATAAGATGTTTAAAATCTTGAAATTTTTTAAATTACGTGGATTTTCAGGGATTTTGCTTTTTGATTTGAACACAAATGAGTTAGGAAAACTTGGATCTAATATGTTTAACGAAGTTTCGGCCTGCGTAGCAGGCACTTTACTTCTTCATCTGAATTAGCTCCTGGAGGTGAAAACATTTCTTTACTCACGGAGATCGTGGGAATGAATGCGTACGATAGCCAATCAACTATAAGGGTACTAGTAGTAAACGTGGATACTGGAGATGAGAATTCACAATGAAGAAGAAATAAAATAATTCTATTTACCCAAAATTTATGAACTTTAGGAAGTCTTGGTGAATGTAACAGTCTTAAGACTAATTATGTTTGGTGATGGTAATCTTCGTATACTATTGATCAAAGTAGCTAACTCAAATATCGGTTTTATTACCCCAGACGAAACTGATCAGTTTCGGTTTTGTAAATATAATTCAGAAATTCGGAAATAACCATCGCGAATTGAGGCCAGTGGTAAATGAGGTTTATTTTCACAGATATTTCTATACCTGCATAGAATTGCATGATATTATTAACTGGATAAAAATGTATTTGAAAGAATAAGATCTGAGCTAATTTGACCTATAATTTGTTAAAATGCGAATTCAGTGAAAACGGAGTATTTTTTTAAAATTTATTATTACTTTAGAGTGATTAAAACCAGTCTTAAAAAGAGTCAGATCAATAAAAGATCTTCCGAATCCTAGCAATATATATTACATTTATAGACTTTTATGTCAGGCGTTTTTTGGATATTTGTGGAAAAAATATACTCAAAGAGAATACGTCTTGCAAGTGAATCTCAACAGTGGATAGTGGATGGAAAACAATCATTTTGTATATTCAAAAATAGTCTTAGTGAGCCCGTGTTAGCCAATTATGACCCTTAAATTAAAAGGGATATACATACGATATAAGTTCTAATGGCTTAGCAGGAATGCTTCCACAACAGCGATCGACAATGAATGGCGGTTGCTTTATGGAGTCAACCAAAGGACAACTAAAATTGAAAGAATCATTCAAGTAAGCTCAAATAAATAGTTTTCCAGTATATTGTCAAAAAATTAAGAAAATCTTTATTCAGCATAAAATTCAAAAAAATGACAAATTATTAAACATAGGTATACATAAATTCAATTAAGAAAAGCAATCCTCAGAATCGAAGATCGAGTTGTTGTTTGATAGAGATAACAGAACAATATCTTCCACCATAAAACCTGGTGAGAAAGAACAACATTTAAAATATTGGGAAGATGAAATACACAATGTTGAGAGAAACTGGAACAACTTTGTAAAAATGTCAGCGAACAAGACACCATTTGAAATCCACCATTGTCATCCTCCACAATTCAATGACCCAATTTTGAGAAAGTTAGCTGATTAAGATGGCTAAGAATTAGAAAGGTTCATCAATATTGCAGAAAGAGTCTTAAAATTTAATGGACGAAGCAACGTAATTAAAATGAAACAGTATTATGATAAGAAGAGATGCAGAACTATAGAACGAAGACAGATTTCAATTGTGGGAAATGCTGTCGATGACGCAACACAAATATCAAGGAACTCTTATTGTTAATGAGATATTGCCGAACGTCATACATCTACAACGTGTATCAGCTGGAAGAAATGAAGAAAGGTCACTTCCAAGCAACAAAAGCCCACGTAAGTTAACTGAAATCATTGACAAATAAGCTGGATTTGGATGAATAGTGATTCTTTTAGTTACAACTATGATGACGATAATAATTTTTTAACAACCCAAATCGCAACTCACATGGATCCCACACACAAAGACTAAAGATATTTGAGGAAAACGTAAGAACACTTCAATTTTAGAAAAAAATTGCAAATTAAAAGATAGTTGCTAAATATATAAGAGACTCTAACTTGTAAAGATGTTTCATTGAGTATAGAAATATTCATCAAAAAATGATAATATTTATTAATAAATAATATAAAATTTTTTAAATAATTAGTTAACAAAAAATTCTGAGTTAAATTTTTGCCTTCTAAAATTTTTTCAGAGGAAATTCGCTTGATTAATGAGTTGTATTAATTAAGAATTACAAAGATTAAAGAAACAAATACCATTATCATATTTTTTTACACATTTAGTATTTTAAAATGTAAACATTGATTGTATTGTTATAAAAATGTAAGTTTAACAGTTTTAAATCTATCATCATAAGATAATTTGTAATAGGAAGTTTTAAATTGTGTATTATTATTGACTATTGATACAATAATATTTGCATAAAACAAAATTGATAGACTGTTTAACATAAATTAATGGATATTAATTGATTTAATCTTTTATCAGTTGTTTTATGTAATTATATACTGTTAATCTTAGCTTTAATATCAATGGAATTTGTATATATATATATATATATATATATATATATATATATATATATATATATTAAATTACCATTTGAGGAAAATGATAAGGTCAATGAGACCCAATATCGAAAATTTAAAATACCATTTCAAGGTAATTAAATGAAAAAAAGAGAACAGTTGTTAAGCGTCGACCACAACAATAAGTCATAAAATAGGTAAGAGCAATTTTCAATAAATTTTTTATATGTTTTTAATGTGAAATCCTTTATCAAAACATCATGTAAAAATAATTCGAATGTGAAATTTTGGAAGTTGATATACATACTAAACGTCGAAAGCCATGAAATATCAGATAAGAGGATTTTAGAATGTATACAATAAACACGCTAATTTGTCCTGACATTTGCGTATGCTAAGATCAAGCATGGGCAAATGTCAGGAGCCATCCTCATACAGATAGTGGGCTTAATGGAAACGCGTAGAATAGGGACGAAAGTCAATACTACAATAAAATGAAAAACACAATTGAGGACTTTTTCTGCGTGTGTTTCTGAGTGGCTTTTATCGAAAAACACTATTGTAAGAATTTATCTAGAAGTTATTACATAGAGAATAATCGGAAAATTGCAGAACTATTATTGCTAATGGTTTCGAAATCACAAAGAAAGAATATTTCACGCGCTTGTATTCTTCCAAACCGTAAATAATTCTGTTTGAGAGGTTACTTGTGGCTGCCAAAAAATTTCTAACACAATATTTTCACAGGAAAGCAGTTGCATTTAATGATTCATATGACGTCCTGCAGATGATAACAGCACGGATATAGTCAGCAAGTGTCATTGCTTAGCGAAAATTGTCGTAGTTTACTGCATCCAAACGCCTTCACAAAAGCAACTTTTGCACACTGTCTTGAACGCTGCAAAACTTCTATAGTTGGCTTGCTTTTAGTGCCAATAAGGTGGCAGGAGCACAAAATCTCGTCAATATAGTCTGTCTTCCATATAGATTAGAGAAATTTCAGTGGAACAAATATTGGGTAGGTAAGAAAACAATTTAGGTTTTCACTCGTAAATAGTGTTATATTGTTTCGTTATTATTTTTATTCGAATTTTTTTTTTTTGTGATTGTTGACAGCTTCAAGTTGCTATAGAAACAAATTTCGTGTATTTTATTTTCAACTATCAGTTTATGGTCAATTTTAACATGGAATGCAAAATTAAGCTTTTTCAACACAATTTAATTTTTTACATTCATAAAGTAAAGAAAATGGCTTAGGCTCACAATGAAGTAAGTGAAGTTTTTTGATGTTGATTGTTAAAACGAAGACAGTCGTTAGAATTGGTTGAGATGAGCAACATTCTTTTAACCTTCAGAAATTGATGAGGACAAAATGAAATCAGTAATTGAATCAAATTGTCACATATCTATGCGAGAGATTGCAAAACAGTTAAACGTATTACATACGACAATTAAAAATCATATAAGATGCTTTAGACGATATTATAGGTCCGCACGAACCGAAAGTTATTCACCTAACACAACGAATCAATAATCGTAATACGCCTTTCAAACGTAACGCAATTTCCCTTTTTTAAGTGAATTGTATTAGCATGGAATAATGAAGATGACAAAAAGATTTTAAAATGAGATCGAAGAGAATGAATGATATTTGTGGCAAATATCCGGCCAGTTTACTTCACGGAAAAAATAGTTACGATGCTCTTGGTGTGTAATCTGGGGCAGCCTTATAACGAAAGAGTCAGATTGAGTTAAACGTTTTCGATAGAGTTTCAGCAACCGTAGATTGTCATCGAAATTATTTCGTAGATATGTGTTAAGGATAATCAAGTATACATTTTGGGTATCATATGAATATTGAATTCCAGCCTTTGAAGCACCACTTTATTCCCTCATCTGAAGCAATCCGCAAGTAGCTGAATATTTGAAATGAAGAACTTTTAAAATTTTTAGATATAATTCAATATTTTCTTTAATTATTCTAACTAAAGAAGTTGTCTCTTTTATCTTTGCTGGAGAAGTGATGTTTGTGTGAAAATCAATCTAGAAAACATCAAAAACTATTATTGTTTATAATTAGAAATGTTAAAATTTAGTAGCAAATTATTTGGAAAAAAACGTTAAACGATTTAAAAAAATTTATATTATTTTTTTTTAAATTTCAATTGTTTGTTTTCGAAAGAAACGACATATTTTATTAAAATTTATATTCAGATAAGTATCATTTCACTGAAAAATTCAAAAGATTATCAGTATCATTATCAGATTATCAATTTAATTTTTTTCTTCATACAAACGATTTTTTCAAGCTCTGAAATCAAACTTGTTGATTAAAAACTGTTTAATAACTTATACTTTAGTATCTTTCTGCAAAGCATTCATTATAAATTTTGTATATAAAACTGTTTGAAATTTACAAAATGGCCGTCACATTTTGATGAAGTGTTGAAGATTGTATTGCATGAAGTTTTTATTATGTACAATTTTTAAATTTTAAATATGATTATATATTTACCTACGGAAATATTTCTTCTGACTGCATTTATAATAGAAAAAATTTATATATTTGTAATAAAATCGCACTATATCAAATTTGAATCCAGCCTAATTCTAAAAATGGAAACTTTGTCTTAATAAATTAAATTAGCTAATCATCCTTAAAAAGATGACATCGTGTTTTACATAATAAAGGATACAGTTGTGACCTTTATTTTTTTAGGAAAAAGTTTTCAAAAATCATTTATGTAAAAACGAATAGAAAATGTCATTTTTAAAAGAATTATCCGTGATAAATTTAAAAAATACAACAGCAATGATTATGAAACTTGTGCATCCATAGTGACAACGCTTGATGATTTTAAAGCACCATAATAATTACTGAACGTAGGAATAACTATCAATTAAAGTACCCACACCTATGCTTAGACTTTCACTTCTGAAGTAAGCTAAGATTCCTCTTCGGACACTTAACTTTAACACACAGAAAAAAATATTTTACATCATATAAATTATAGAAAAATACAATATTTAAATAAATTTCCTATTTTAAAAGATTGGTAGATAATAAATTGGCAAAGATTTTAGATTTAATAACAGAAGAAAATTTTTGTTGTCACTATATTTATTACTATTTTCTCTTCTCAGATTATTCTATTTTTTTTTTTTACAAATTGTGGCTTTTATAACGGCGATCTAAAATTTAAAATGGATTTCAATCACTTTAAATATTCTGGCCCAGCATGTAATTTGGGACAAGCATCGTTTAGTTAATATCAAAGTAATAGGTTAGTTATGAATGATCTTGTGTAAAAAATGCTTACAACCATTTCTTTACTAATTGAAACAATGTTTACATAAAACTGATTTTTACATTAACATCGGCATGGAAAGATCTCTTTACTTAGAACGTTGAAATCAAATTGATTACGTTAGAGATAGTAGAAAAATGTTCTTCTAAGTACAGTAATAATTTAAATGGCAGGCTTATTGGAATACATGTGTGTGATAAATGTAAAGAAAAAAAAATTAAACTTTACTGAATAACGTTATAACACAAAAATGAGATTTTTTCTAAACAAAAGATTGTCCCAAACAATCAGTTTATGTTCCCCATTCTGACTTTTGAAATTTTATGGCTTAAAATAACCTATGAACTTATAAAAGTTCTGGGAGAAATATATTATAAGCATAATTTATGTTGAAAAAAGCTTAGTCTTTATATAAATTTTTTTTCATTTTGTAATATCTTTTTAAAGTAGAAATTCTAAATTTAAATACATGCATGATTTAATTTAAATATTTGGTGCGTTTACATGCATGGACTAAAAACGATTGTAATTACTAATACATTTAGTATGCATTAAAATTTATATATATATATATATATATATATATATATATATATATATATATATATATATATATATATATATATATATATATATATATATATATATATTAACATATTTTTATCTGGTTCATTGAAAAGGGAAAAATTGGGTGCTATTTTTTTACTATAGCATTAAAAATAAAATTTCACTTAAAAATTGATATGAAAGAGTTGGATATATTAACGTCTAGAAATGACCATTGCTAACAACATATTTACTTATTTACTGGTGTATCCCTTATCAGGTGAGTATTTATAACAAGCAAAGTTTCTCAATATTTGTAAGCGATGAAAGAAAGGTAATTAATTTTTTTATATAAGTATAAGAATAATATATTCCGTGTAATTCACCTAAATTTATATTATTAGAGAGTATGACTAGTTTTCAGCCTTAAAATTCAAACCGATAATAATCTGCTAATTTAAAGTTATTTTACTAAGCATATAAAAAGTTACATTTTTAAAAATGCATTAATTTTTTTACGTGAAAAAAGTTAACTCATTCTTTAATAAATTTCAAATTTCCATAGTTTGTATTTGATTAAATGTTAAAATTAAAGTCAAAATAAATTACTTTCATGAAAAGAATTTTCACAAAAATAGAATAAATTATTGAAGCATATTTATATGAACACAAAATACATTAATGCATAACAATTATTTAAAAACTACTTCATAATTAACATACATAAAATTATAAAACATTATAATTATAATGCAAACCCAAGGAAATCACTAACAATTATTATATTTGCTTTTAATTTAATAAGTTAATCTTAAACATCAGTTCAAAATGCATTTTGTTTTCTATATGTGTGTGCTTTACTTTCAGCATTGTAGTAATTTTTAAAAATAATAATTGTTCTTGAATATGCTCGAGCCCCCTTTTGTGTGCTGACACCCAACCTTATAGGTGAACAACATATTGAAGATTACTGTGCAACATATAAAAACTTATAAAATTATGTTCCTAATTTTCATACAGTATGTTTTTTCGAAAAATTATTTAAAGTTTATAAGCCATTACTCATCGTCATTTGCGTATGGTTACAACAAAGTCGTTTTCTTAGCTGAAAGTTTTTTTCAGTTTCATTCACAATGTTCTCAATCATTTGTTCTCCAACTTCATTGAACAGATTTCATTTGAATCCAGACTGAAAAAGTCTTGAAGTGAAATGTCAGGGGATAGTAGGTTTCTTTGTCGAAATTCATGGATGAATAACATATTTTCACCCAAGTCGTAATATATACATATTTTTTCTTTTTTCAGTCACTGTCTTTTAATTAATAACGAGGGCTGGTTAAAATGGTTATCATTTTTTGTGTAAGATTATTCCATGTATACTTTTACAAGAGCATTGAGCGGAGAATGTCCATTTAATAAGGTGATTCAAAATAAATCACTGCTTCCAAAGGTAAGCTTAAATCTATTGATTGCTCTGAAATGCACACAAATTTGAGAGTAAGATTAGGCGGACAAATTTCCACACGGATAGCTTAGATATATTCTTAAGTGAATGATAATTGAGGTTACCTTTAGGAACTCAAAGGATAATGGTATGAGCCTTAATAAGAAGAATAAAAGATGTTTTCTTTAATTATCATTTATTTTATTAAATGTCTGATATTGGGAATTATCGAAAACACTTTTCATGCATTATACTGGTGAACTAATATTTAATGCGACAATTTTTTAAGATCTCTGCTTAGTAAAAAAAAAATAAATAAATAAAAAACTTTTAAAATGAAATTACTAATTTAAAAAAATTCTTACCTTCATTTACATGGGGATAAAATCAATTGAAAAAATCTCATTTTTCTGTTCTAAAATCACATTCTTCTCAATGTAGCAAAGCATATTGTTTGTTTTTCTGATAAAGTATTTTATTTTTATTAACCATTCATCTACTGATTTTGCATATGGTCACAGCAAAATCATTACCTTCATGTTTGATATCTAAACCGTTTTTTCATTCTCATTTTTTATGTTCTGATCTTTTAAACTTTGTCAAACATCAGTTGTTTTATCGCTGTATATTTAAAAATCATCCGTTGTGATAAAAGGTCTTCCTTTTTCCTGGTTTTAGTTAACATTCCATTATTTAGGAGGTCAGTGTAGTTCTTCAATTTACTATAGAAGTTTCTATTAAAAATTGTTATGTATTCATTTAAAGGTTACATTTTTGAGATCTCCGTAACTTGAGTTTTTTTGAATAAACCGACTTAATTTGGTTTAAAGTAGTACACTTTTATTTTGTCAAGAACAAAGTCTTCATACTTCAGAATAGCTAATGTTAGCTCAACAAAGTGAGAAACGCGTAAGAATGGATCTATCAGTAAAATTTCTATACTCTTCGGAACAAGATAGAATATCAATTCCCAAATCTTTATTTGCTATGAATACTACTCCATCCTAATACTGAATAAATCAATATATATTTAGAAGATACTATTATGTAAAGAGTGATAATTAAATATAGTTGCTAAATGTATAATTATAATAAATCTAAAAGTTTATATTTTAATATTTTTTGTATAATCCCTGTTTACATATTAAAGCTATACTTCCACTCTTGAAATTACAAAACGGTTTTGACTGTTAACTGTTTTGAATCAACACATTGTGTGCTTGAATCTATTTAACCAAGCACCAGATTGTTTCTTCAAATAAGAGCTTATAAAATTTTATAATTAGCAATAACATAAATATATATTTCCCAATGCATATTTCTTATTTCATTTTTTCTGCTCTTAAAAGTTCCTAGCTTAGCTATTAATTAGGATGATTAGAATTTTAAATCTTTGAAAGTAAATTTCTAAAATTTTTGATGTAATGTAAGGAAAGTAAAATTTTCTTAAGCAAAATTATAATAACAAACTATGATAAAAATTAAAAATCGAAGAAATGAAACAGAAACTAAAGTTTTAAAACAAAAACAGGTACGTAATATAGTTTTGATTTTGTTTTTTCATCTATAAAGTCATCATAATTTGTCCTCTCTTAACAAAATATTAAAATGGTAAAAACAAAATTAATCAATATATTTGAGGAAAATCCTTATTCCATTTAATTTAATCAATAAATTTGGTTAACTGTCACATAGTTGTAACTAAATGGTTATGTTTTAATTTTCCTTAAATTTTAACTAGATTGAGTATTTATTTTTCACTTTAAGCAATTTTGTTGAAGAAAAAATATATTTCTAGAAAAATTTAATTTTTTTAGAAAATATGCTGAATAGAAAAATTCTGTATATTTGGTAGGACATAGATATAACTAAATTTCGTAGTGTTTTTATTTCGTTCAATCGAGTTTTAATTATAGTGTATTAAATAATTTACGACACATATTGAATATCATATTTTCAACGAAAGAATTAAAAATTACGCATCTAATTATTTGTAAGTCTTAAAAATACGACAGTTACAGCACCGAACAAAATGATGTGCAGGAATCAAGGTAATAAAAGTTAAAAAAAAAATGTGTTGTACAGATCTCCGTCACATATGGTTACAATCAGCCGCTACTTTGCTAGGTTGGGAAAGCGAGAAGAAAACTTTTTTTTTAACTTAAGCCCAGCTTTGGCCAGTCGGCCATGCTGTAACAGGTACTCCCAACTCTTATCAGCAGCCAAATTAGCATAGTGTAGCTCGCTAGAGGTCTTGAGCTCTAATGCCACCAAAGACTTGAAATTACGAATTGGGATAGGAGAACGACACTGGGGCAAACCTAGAGCAAATTTGCCAAAGAGTCAGCCTTCTTATTACCTGGGATTCCAACATGACTTGGGATGCACTGAAGTACAATTTTATTAACATTTTCAATAAGATTACTTAGGATACTTTTACACCTAACTTCTTCAGATGAGGTAGAAACACCTCTATTTACCAAGGCCTAGATTGCAGCCTGCGAATCAACGAGAAAAACAATTTAGCCATGTCTAAAGTTCAGCAAAGCCTCCGCTGCCAAAAAAAAAAAAAAAAAAAAAAATCACGGCCGAGATCTTACCTTCAAAACTATCTCGAAAGGCCTCCACAGGTTTTACTGAGTTGAAAACGTTAACAGGAAATTCCAGCGCTAGCAATCTTCAGGACAGGATAAGCGGATCCATCAGTATATACATGGAGCCAATTAGGCACAAGATATCTCTCATAGATGGTCACCAAGGCAAAGGCTCTCAGTTCAGGTTCAGAAGAAGTGCCCTTACTACAAGGAAAGTCAAGTTCAAGATTTATCTCAGCTGTTTTAAGGTAACCAGTTGCAAAATTGTGAATAAAGTGTTAATCATCAATAACAGGCAAGTCAAGAGGCAACCAACAGGTAACCAATTTCCTCAATGCGACAAGAAAATTGGTGATTATGGCGCGAACCCCTCTACCCTCTCAGTGATTCTTTAAATTCTTTTGGGAAACCTTTTTCCTCTAAAACTTCCCTTTCTGGAAAATTGCCGTTCGCTTAATCAAGGCACTGTCTCGAATCGATTGATATATTCGACAACTTGCTGCAGCAGCTGATAAAGCCTACTCCGAAGTCAAAAAGCAAACATTAATGAACGAGCTCTATTTTCAAGTCGATCGCTCTTCGCAATTGTACAATTTCTTTTAATAAGTGTGAGTGGTGGACGTGTTTTTATAAAGATTGATATTCCTTCTCTTGACTGACTGCTGAAATACTTATTTGTTCAATGACAATCCGAAAATGCAAAGGACTTTCTTATTTACTATAGACAGTATTATTTTTTAATAAATGAGATATTCGACCTGAAACTGGTTATGATATATTACTTTTTACGGAATATGTTTGCGCACCCCTTATTTACAGCCTGAGGAACTAGACAACAACAGAGCAAATATTTTAAGACAAATTGCGTTTTCGGTAAATGTGTAAATGGTAAGTTTCTTAAAATTTATTTCATAACTTATAAATTAAATTATAGCGAATTTACAAAATATTTCTGCTTTTTTAATGTGTTTCTTAATCCTGTATTTTGAATTCTTTATGAGAACACTTTAAAACACAAGTATTACAAAAATATCCCTACTTTTCATTTTTTTCTACTCTTGAAAATATTTTTTTTGTGTGCACTTATGATGCAAGGTATTTTTTAGGTAAATCTTAACAAGAATTTATTGGTCAGTTAAAAAAGAAAACGACGATGATTTAAATTGGGTTATGTTCAAATTCAAAAATACTGATGAAATGAAATGGTAAACAACATAATAATTTTGGTATTCTAGTAGAATATCCTTAAGAGTGATTTATAAACTGATATTATTTTATCATTCGTTAAAAAAAGAATATTATCATTTAGCAATGGGCACATACACGGTGCAAGTGATATAAATATAATGGAAAACGCAATGTACAATTTGTTTCTTCATGAAAAAAAAATTCACCTGAAGAACAATAAACAGACAAAAAAATCTTTATTTCTCACAACTGAGAACAACCAAATGCATTCTCAGTTTTTTTTCCAGACATATCCTCAATACCAGGAAAAGCAAAGGATGGACGCGAACAGATTTATTTAAAGCAAAAATTATTATTTAAAAACTGTTACTTTAAAGATATTGAAGATTATGAGGATTAAATATTTTGAACTAAAGTTGGATTTTGTAAGTTTCTCTCTGTAGAGTCAATCTCCACCTTATTGTGACTTATTCTGTTGTTGTCTAAAATAGTGGATTTGAATCTTGAGCAGATATATGTCCAAGAGAGGGATTGAACTTAGGTTTTTTAAAATTATAAAATAATTGAAGATTATTCAACTTATCCATCGCAAAATATTTAAAATTGATCATATCATTTTGTACTTCAGGTGTAATTAGACCGGGAACGAATGTTTAATGTGGATTCGGAACCACCGCAAACATCAATGAGCGAAGTGGGATACGAGCCTACCACCTGCGAATTGAAGGTGAGAGATAATTACTCGCATCACTTTATTGGAAAAAAATTTCCAAATGTAAAGAATCAACTGTGAACATTTCTCCTATTACGTTAAATGAGAAATATTACTTTTTATCAGCACAATGGACTGAATAAGACAGTAATTAGCCGGCTTCATAAATTATCTTCCTTTTTTTAAATCGATTGATGAACAGAACTATCTTAAAACCTTCCACCAGTAAATAACAAGAAATTTTTTAAAAATTAAAGATATTTATATCAGGATAATAATTTCTTTTTTACAGAATAATGGAAAAATGTAATACAAATTACAGATTTCTCAAGCAAAATATTTATAAGGAATATGGTGAAATTGAAAAATAATATTTTTAAGTTTCCAAGCTAAGTATATGAATAGAATAGTATTTCATTATCTTGCATATTTAACAGTCAATATTTTATCTTTAAAATATGCTCCAAAAAAAAAAAAAAAAAAAACAGAAATTTTTTTACCATTGCTTGAATTCCCAATCAACCAATCAAATCAGCTTTCACTTTTTCATTTTTAGGTATATTTTGAATAGATTTAACATTTATTTTTTTAAAAAAGATTTAAAAAAACAATAATGATTTTTTGCAGACGATAATATTTTTGTTTATATTAGAAATCTTAAAATAAAGTAAAAGTGTCTATTTCCATTCGTTTCTGTGAATTATCATTGAAGTCTTTGGGAATGTTGAATTTGTATCTTAATGCGATAGTGTAAAATATTTTGCGGAACAAGAATTAATAGTATATACTTCTATTATAAATACTAAAAAATATCCCCATCATTTTTGCAGGAAAAAATTATTTACACCTTAAAATTTGTAAAAGTAATAATTTGCTAGAGAACTGATGAAGTTACAAGAGATAATAATAAAGTGGCCGAAAAGAATCTGCCAAAAAAAAAAAAAAAAAAAAAAAAACACACATCTTTTAACCCCAGCTACTTTAAAAAGAATTGCATTGTTGAGAAAATGATTTCTAAACTTCGAAGTATAGTTTTTAAGAGTTTTTACTTTTTATGTAAATAAATTATATGGAAGAAGTAAATTTATACATATTTGTGATGATTAAGCAAAATACCTTGTAAAGTACATTGGGAATAACTAAAAATTCCTAGTTTTAAAAGAAAATTATACTCTGAATATCGTTCATATTACATGTATGCTTAAAAAATAAAATGATCTTTCACTAATTATGAATAAATTATCACTGAAAAAATGATATTTGTGCTGAAGCACAATCTAAAAACAACCAAAATTAATTATTGTGCGTCCGTTAGGAATGCTAACATTCACTCACAAAATATTTGCAAGAACTAGGATATTGAAATATATTTTACTAAAAATATTTAATGTTATTTTTTAAAAGTTTATTTGTCATGTTTTGGAAAAAAAGTGCACAATTTCATTAATATTTAAATTTTCAAACATAAGATGTCGTTAAAAATTTGAAAAGATTATCACAATCATTTTGAAATTTATTTACTTATCTAATCCAACGATATAAGTTTTTAAATCAAACGTGTCGATTAAAAAATGTTTAATTATTTATATTGTTATATCTTTCTGAAAAGTATTAATTAAAAATTCGGTATTTTGTTGATTCAATATATTTGAAATTTACATGCTTGCCGTTACATTCTTATAGAGAGCTTTAAACTGCATTGCATGAAATTTCCTTATTAAATACAAATTTTAAACATTCAACACGATTACTTTATCCTAGAATATCTACCAGCAGGAATATTTCTTCTGGCTTTACTTATTACAGCGAAATATAATATTGTCACGTTATAATACACAATTTACCAAATTTAAATCCAGCCAATCCTTAAGAATACAAACCGTGGCCTTAAAAATTAAATGAGCCTTCTTTATTAGATGATATCCTGTGGTTTGTAATAAATTATTAATAATGACGATTTTAATTACTTTTTATTTCTGAGGGAAATACTTTAAATTATTTATGAATGAATGTTTTCCGAGATCACATACAGCAATGTTGCTATTTATAAGACCTGAACTTGCTTTAATTAATGCTAAAGAATCATTTGCAATGGGTATTACACCGCTGAGTATCGGAAATTAAAGAAGGTGATGAATTTACAAATTCTATAAACATAACTGACGTATATTACAGAAAACCATTAAAAAAAGTATTTTAATGCATACTAACCATAAGAGCTTTTCACAACACCCTTTAAATTATAATTGCAGAGCTCAGTTCCAAGTATGGATACCAAACTTATATTACCAAAGATAGACTGAACTGCCACCTAACATACGTAATGCAATAATATACATGTATTTATTCTTTTTAAAAAACTAGTAGCTTAAACATTTTCGAAATCAGTTATTATTTGACATTTTTTTGACGTCATGTACATTGTTTTTCCTACTGTTATCGTATATTTTTACAAATCGTGGCTATTCTGGCTCCGAACTATAATATAAAGTAAAACCACATTAAATATTCCCGCCATATATGTGATTTGGCAAACGCATTTTTTAATTAAAATCAAAATAATAGGACAAGAACGAGCTGTTACAAAAATGTTCAGAAATATCTGTAGACTTAATGAAACAAAGTTGTGACACATAAAATTGATATTTGACAATAACATCAGCATAGGAGGCTCGTTGCTTTATTAGAGAAAGGTGAAAGATATAATCTGAAAACACAGGAATAATTTAAATGCTGCACAGTGATGATTATTGCAAAAAATTTTTAGAACTTACAGAATCATTTGTAACTACTTTTCTGTATCATGATGTATTTGGAAATTAAATAATATTTTGCAAAACATATAGATTTACTTAGTTGAGCAATTCTGTTGATTGTTTTAAAAGCAGTGTCCGAAAACTAAAGAAGGTAAACTTAAGTACCTTCCAAAGCCTGAGGAAAGATCCCATTTTAAAAAATATTGAATAAATTAAATTATGTAAGACATTCCAAAATAAAGAAGCCATATTAAAGGCATTCAAATTTCTCATGTTAAGATTTTCCTAGTAATTTTTTGCAAGATAAAATAAAAAAAAATAAAGACGAAAAGCAACAAAATAAAATATTAATTTGATAGACATATAAATTTTGAAATACCATTATATTACTATTCGAATTATCGGTCAATAATATTATTATTCACAAAAATGCTTAGCATATTTTCTCTGGGAATTATATATATATATATATATGTGTGTGTGTGTGTATGTTAAAAGCCTACGTGCTTTCACTTAATTTTATCATTTAAGGTTATTTATTCATATAACCATGTCAGGACGTTTAAATGAAAATACTGCGTTTCAGTAACAAATAACAACTTTATTGAATATTGCGCTTAGCCAATCTCTGACCGCATCTCGCGATCGACGTACATCAACTGACTATATATATATATATATATATATATATATATATATATATATATATATATATATATATATATATATATATATATATATATATATACTTAGTTCAGCACGTTTAGACGAATGGGTCCAAACATTTAGCTTGATAGAAGATTGATAGAAATTTAATAAATACAGTAATCAATATCAAGGTTCCTTTGTATCGACTATAAATATATATTGTAGATGTGATTTTTAGTATACGATTAAAAATTATATGAATTTTATAAATTGGAGCCAAAATTTTCCATCAACGTCAATTAACGGAAGTACTCTTAAAATTACCAGAATTAATAAAAAAATTGTTTGACAGAACTTGTGAAAATTTATAAGTTCCAAATTTTACAACTGTTTTCAGTGCGATGAAAAAAAAAAAAAAAAAAAACAGAGGTAAAGTTCAGATTGTTAAGTATAAAGCAATTTTGCGCACATTACCTCCCTGTTTTATTGCAAATAAAGTAATTTTTAAAGTACATTTTAAAATAACTTAAATTGTCAGTGAGCTCTTCTCATAACTTGAAGCAGATTTCTCATTGTTCGAAGGACATTTGAATTGAGATTCATGGGCTTTGCCCATTAGCTTTTATGTTTTGCTTTTTTAACAAATGTTCTTAACTGTTTTCTTAAGAAATCATATCTGAGTCAATCATATCTGAAGGAATCATATCTGAGTGAGTTACGTATGGTAAAAAGTAACTTTGGAAAAGGAGGTTTCATAATTCAGAAACCGAATCAAGACATTCAGCAAAGTATTCTCAATCTAACAGTATTCTCAATCGTGCATTCCGCAAACTTTCTTATTGTGGACGATGTTGAAAATATCATCAGTCAACTATTGTTATTATTTCCTTACATTTTCCAAAGTATTTCACCTGTTATGTTAATGACACCAAATATTTCCATCTAAAAAGAACGCAATCTCATAGAATTCATTGAGACGTGTGTTAAGAATAAGAAATTAAATTATATTTAATTTTCTTATCTCGTTAAATCCTGTTTTAAAAATCGTTCTGTGGAGCTTTTACGAATATTAATAACTCAAAATTCTTATCTGATTTTCTGCTTAGCGTTTATATATTCATATGCAAAATCACAAGATGTAAGTGTAAAACACTGAGCTGTATATAAACAGGTGTCACTTCTTGGCGAGCCACTTTCGCGGACTGTATCACACCCATAAATAGTAAAGGAGGCAAAATGGTTGTCTGCTCATTTGGAACAGTGAAATAAAGACAAACTATATAATACTTTAAATTTTGTTTATAATGTGGAGTTTCTGTGTACATAAATTACAGAGCACAATTAAGAATTAAATAGTTTTATTTATTTACAAAACACTTGTGATATTTTACAATTTTAAATTAAAATCTTGTTAAAAACTTAAATTATCAACCAATGTATATAAAATATATTTTAATTATACACAAATATATGTATTTCGTACTTGTATTAAATATATGTATTTAAATTTTGTTAAAATACCCATTGATTATTATTGTTGGAAAAATATACACTTCTGATTGTATATTTAATTTATTTAACACATTTGCGTACAATATTTACTATCATTAACAAATATTGAATTTTCCACATTGAGATAAAAATATATGATTAACTTTTTATTTGATTTGAAGGGTTGATTTCTGCTTAAATAATTTTATAAATTTGAAATTTATTTTATAATTTCTTTTTATATTTTTTATGTGACAATAAATATTATTCAAGTTGTATTAAGAATTCATCCATAATTATTTATCGATAATTGTACAACCATTACCAAAAATTATTTACTATGATATTTTCATCTAAGAAGAATCTAAAATAGATCAGGTTAAAAATTGTTTGGTAAAATAAAAAATATAATTGTTTTAAAGTTTCTTTTGTACTTACTCTTAGTGTACATGTTTATGAAATAAATGAATAATATCAAATTTTTGCTCATAAGCTTTTATATTTATGCACAGAAATTAAATAAGTAACCTGTATTAAGAAATTGAAATCCGTAATTAAAGCATTTTGGCACTTAGATAATGTTCCGTACTTCGACAACCTTTTAGTGGTTTAATTCTTGATGATGTCCAAATGTAAATAAATGACAATATATAAATTAGAGATTTTGTACAAGGAAAATATATAAACTGATATTGTAAAAAAGGAAAAATTAATGATATAAATATACAAACAAAAACAAGATTTCAAAGGAAATTTGAAATGGAAAGAAATTAACCACTGTATGGAAAAATAGAAAACTTTAATATTTTTAATCTGAAATAAAATGTATGTACATTTATATAAATGCAGAAATAAAATCTATTCAAGATTTATGGAATTTTACTTATTTTCTTATGTGAATAAACATGTAAATGCTTATTAACAGGATTATGTACATAAACTATAAGATTTTTAATTTTCTTAACATATAATCTAAATATTTTGTCTTTTAACTTGTTATTTATATTTTTTCAAACACTACTTGATGAAGAGATTTGTTACTACGTTTGGAATGGTGTAGTAAAGAGAATTTATATGTTTATTATAAGCGAATCCTCTTAATAAGTACATTTAAAAATAGTTTAATGAAGTTTTTTATTTATATTTACGATCAAAAATAGGTTTTATGTGTTCTTTAATCGAATTGAATTAATCAAAACAATTATTTTGTTCATGGTTATAAATGCTATTCAAGAACTATTGAGATTTTTTAAAAATTAGAAATGTGCTTAGATATTGTAAATGCTTTTTAATGAAAATTTTAAACATTAATTTTTTAAAGTGCTCGTGTGATTTATTATTAGCATTCCAACTTTTGTAATTTGTACTTAATTAAAGATCCGTAAAGATTATCTCTCAAAATCAGTTTTTATATCATTTAAATATTTGTTTTCAAATTCAAAGAATGAGTATGATTTTTTAAATCGTGTTTATTGAAACTATGTTCGTTTACCTATATTTTAAATTTTTCCAGAAAGATATTAGTAATAATTTCATACTCTGTAAATAAAGTTTTAAGATATTTATAAGATATGCTTTTTTTCTAATTGTGTCTGCGATACAGCAATGCTTTGAATTTGAATATTGTGGGGTTAGTTTTAAACACTCAAATACAATTCTTACTCAGTTTATTTCTAGATTAGGATTTGTTCATTTACTGGAACGACTTCTGCTCACGTTTATAACCAAAAGTGTTTGGATATTGAATGAAATACGATTTCTGAAATGAATCCATGATGTTACTGCGAATGCAAAAAACGTTATATTGATAAATTAAATAAATTAAAAATCTTAAAAATCAACATGTTATATAATAGATTATTCCATTCTTGTGTAAGGAATATATCAATCTTATTGTCCATGGAAAATAATTCAAGAATAAAATATAAGCGAATGTTTGAGCAAGCGATTTGACAACACTTGAAATATTCAAAAGGATTCTAAATAAAAGGAATAATTTCCCTAGCTGTGTTTTGAAACAACACATTGTGTGTGTGCTTCAAACTATTCAACCAGTCACCAGATTTGTTTTGTTCCGTCAAATTAAAACTTACTTTATTTTACATTAAGCAATAGCATAATATCTATTTTACATTGTTACATTTATATTTTTCCTGCTCTGAAAAGTAAGTAGATATTATTTTGAACGATTAAAGAATCTTGTATTTCTAAAAGGAAATTTTTAACATATTTGAAGTTCAATTTTCTTAAAAAATATAGTAACTAAAAATGATCTAAAATACAAATTCAAGAAAACAAAAGGAAATTAAGGTTTCAAAACAAAAAAAAATTTATTTATTTATTTTGTTTCACTATCTATAATGTATTCATGAAATGTCCTCATTTAATAAAATATTATATTAGTAAAAACGAGTGAAAGAAAGGTGAGGTAAGAAGAAAATTGGTGACAATTATCCCTCTAATCTCTCAGAGTTTCTTTAGCATTTTTTGGGGAAACCTTACCCCCTTATAACATTCTTTTCTGAAAAAAAGCCGTAAGTTTATTTAGAACTCTAACTTGAATCCCTTGACCCATTCGACGACTTGTGATGCAGCAACTGATAAGCCTACTTTGAAGTCATAAAGCCATCAACATCGATAGATGTTCTATATACTCACACGTCCATCGCTCTTCGCAACTGTACGACTTACTTTTGAGGAATGTATGCGGCAGACCTGCTTCATAACGACTGATATTTTCACTTTGAACTGACCGGTGTTCCACCACATCATACACTAACTTGCATACTTATTTTCCCTTTGTTTAATGACAATACGAAAATGGTAAGGAATTTCTTTTATTTACTTTATACAATATCGTTTTATAATGAGTGAAATTCGACCTGTGAAACTGAATTTTTCTTTTTAATGAATATCATTGAATAATGCTTCATTAAAAATAAAATTGCTTTATTTATTGAAGGTGAATATTTTAGCTTTGTCAAAACGGTAACAATCAAAATGATTTTGGTTTTCATTGGAAAAACCTCAAGAGTGATTTACACACACATATCGAATTTATTCTGTCAGTCAGTTATAGGGATATTATTATTAAACAACTTACACTCATACTGTGCATGTTATATAAAACATAGCAGAAAATGTATTGTTGTTACTAATGACACTTGGACAAGCTTAGCTCGCTATGCCTTGGCTATGCGAATTTAAGTCAACTGGGAGCGTCTTTCGTTTTTTTAATCAGAGCACCATGAAGTTCAAGTACGACTTAGAAAATGCATAATATGTGAAACTCAATAATACAAGAGAAAAGTTCTCCAACAGTACAACGGACATAAACAGATAGTTTTTCGATTAACGACATGTCACAAATACAGTCACAAACAAGACATGTACAAATACATCAGTTGTAATTTTATACACAATCTTGCAGTCTAAGTATGGACAGAATCAGAAATTTTCGGAATGTAAAGAATTAACCTTGAAAATTTTATCCTATTATAATAAATATGAAATATTACTTTTTAACAGAAAAATTAGTCTTTTAAAAATTAAAGTTATTTATTTGAAGACCATAATATTTTATAATATTGGAACAACATAAAAAAGATTGCATATTTCTCATAAAATAATTGATAAGAAATATAATATAATTATTAATATTAATTATGAGTTTCTAAGCGAAATATGTTTGTAGTAGAGTATTCCTTTGTATTGGCATTCTGCTTAGCAGTCAATAACGTCAATTTAAAAATTTTCGTTAAAAAAAAATTGTATTTTCGTTAAAAAAAAAAACTTGGAGAAATTTATTTATCGTCACCTGATTAAATTTATCAATTTAGTTTATCTATCACCTATATGTGGCTGAATACTTTCATTTTCCATTTCTTTTTTTTTTTTTGCAAATTTTTAATACATTTATTTATTTTTTTATGAAATACGTCTTTTTTTTAAAGAAGATAGAATTTTTGTTTATATTAGGAACTAAGAAAAAGATCAATCACTCTCTTGCTTTAATTATCCCTTAAATGACCTTTCAGTATTATATTCTATGATGTGAAAACGTTCAAGTTGAGACTTCGTTAAATTACCTATTATGACACGACTTTTTTGCTCTACAAACACAATACATCAAATTTGAAGCCAGCCCCAACTTCTAATATAAAAAGTTTCCTTAAAATACTAAATTAGCTAATATCTTTTACCAAACGGCAACATGAGTTATATAATAAAATATGCAAATGCATTAATTGGTATTAATTTTTATTTCTTAAGCAAAGATGAACTTTAAAAAATAATTTATGAATGAATATTAATGCTATCGTATTCAAAAATGTTGCCATTTTTAAAACCCTAATATACTTTGATATATGAGATAACCACAAATGCTTTATCGCCTAGTTCACGGATGAGAAAACAATACATATGAATATGAAAATGCCATAAACATAAATAAGACTTATCAAAGATTCTCAACTAAAATACAACCTGCACTCCCAAATTGCTCCTAGCACTAATATAACAAAATCAACGAGATCAAAATCCAATAATAGATTTCAAACCTCTTAACGAAAAGAGAATAGAAGATTTTCTGCATGATATTAACTGAAAATGAATAAAAGTATTTAAAATAAATTTCTTTATTTAAAAATTGGTAATCAAAGAAGTTTTGAAAAAGACTTTCGAAATCCATTATTATCGATCACATTTATTGACGTCTTGAATATTATTTTTCCCACTTTTATGGTATCATTCTATAAATTGAGGCTTTTTTTCTGCGATCCAAAGTATTAACAAATGGGTTTCAAACACCTTTAAATATTCCCGCCGAATATGCGATTTAGCACATGCATAGTTTACTTAATATCAAAAGAATAGCTTAGACAAGAACGAGCTAGTACAGAGATATTTAGATTCATCTTAATACTTATTGAAACAATGTCGAGAGACATAAAATTGATATTTGACATTAACATCAGCATAAGAAGCTCGTTTTTTTTTTTTTTTTTTTTTTGAACGTAGGAAATCGAATTGCTTATATTGAAGAAAGGTAAAGGATATAATCTGAATACAGCAATAATTAAAAAGCTATAGTAAAGTAAAGTAATTTTTTGGAATACATTTTAAAATAATTTAAATATTCAGTGAGCTATTCGTATTACTTGAAAGAGATACTTATTGATTTTTGAATTAAGTTACAGGACTTTGCCCATACACTTTTAGGATTTGCTTTTTTTCAAATTTTCTTAATTGTTTTCTTAAAAATGAGTTAAATTTCAGTCACTTAAGGTATTCTAATTATTTATCTAATTTTTCCATTTTTTTAATTATATTATGAGCATTTCACACACCTTATCTTTTCAGTTCTATTAATTCATTTGAAGATAAATTAGGGAAAAACAAAATATCCCAATAGCTTATTCACACAAGTTCATGAGTATGTCAGAGAAAATGTGTTATGAATATGCGAATTACATATCAACTAAAAATAAATAGAACTAATTAAAAAGTATACACTAAAACTATATAAAATATTTCAATCAAAATAAATTAACAAATTTATATTAGTTGCATTTTTATCATGATAAATTTTAATGAATAATTATTTCAAAATTTTTAAATGCAAACGGATGCGATGCTATTTTACGCATGTTTTACTGAATATTTTAAACATTAAAATTTCAAAGTACATTTGTTTTTTAGACTTAAATATATTACATATTTTTAATAGGACTCAAATTTTCATTAATTATATTTTACCGTTCATATAAAAATATCAATATTCGTAAATTTTATTGAAATTTGTTTCAAGAAATTCAACAAGGTATTTTCTTTATTAATGTATTCTGGAATCCGCAATTTTTGCTGATTTTGAAAGATACTATAAATATCATCAGTAAACTGTTGTTATCGATTATTTTCAAAAGTATTTTAACAGTCAATTTTTACGAAACAAAATGTATGTAAAAGAAAAAAACAAATTCTCTCATAGAATTCAATGCACTGTTAAGAATAAGAAATTATATTATAATGTATTTTCTTACTTCATAATCTCTTGTTTCAAAAAGTTGTTCCATGGAGTTGTTTCGAAAATCACTAACGAAAACTTTTATAAAAAAAACAACTTCATATGTATGGACTTTTTCTAGTACTGTTATCATTTTAAATATCTCAGTGTATTATGCACCAGACGATAAAGCAAAAAAATCCACGTTTAGTAACATTCATTAAAATGGTCAAATCTTGAATTATTTCGTCAAAAATTTTAGAAACTTTAGCGTTTAATTAAATATAATTGACAATATTTTGCGTATGCGAGTCAAAATGATTTTAGTGATTAGTTAGAGGGACCTAAAATTAAAATCTCTGAAGAACATAAAGATTTATATCTTACGGTAACACTTAAAGAAAAGTGTTTTTCCCCTATTCGTAATCACTTTATATATGAAAAAATGAAATTAAAAAATCGAGAAAATTAGCTGGGAAATTTGAATTATACAAGATTGTTAGTCGGAATAAAATAATCTCTTGAAAACAAAAACTTAAAATTTATGAAGAAAAGATTTAAATTTTAATAATTGTGTAAAAAAAAAAACGAATGGTCGCAATAAAAAGAACATTTAACAAATGAAGTAAGAAAAAATAAAGAACTTAAACACATCATTAAAAAGGAAATTAAATTTTTATTAGAAAAGAAGTAAACCCGAATTTTGGAGAGATAAAAATATCATTAAAGGTTTTACATGTAATCATATTTAGTATATATTTCTTAAGACTGTCCAAAATGAATAAATATCTTATTTCATGGAGTTTGGTAAGTCTAGAACCAACAGCATTGTTCAAAAAATACAAATAAAAAAACCGACTGTGAGGATTGAAAACATTTTCCCTTTAAAAACGTAAATGCGAAAGAAGCGAAAAATACTTCTGTGAATCTGATGGTTGAAT
The DNA here is from genome assembly GCA_037975125.1 of Latrodectus hesperus. NCBI lineage: Eukaryota > Metazoa > Arthropoda > Arachnida > Araneae > Theridiidae > Latrodectus > Latrodectus hesperus. The sequence goes on along the minus strand of CM075855.1, from coordinate 74,432,823 downwards.
AAATACCAGCTCAAGCATCTCTAAATGTTAAATCACGAAAACTGTACATGATTCTGTTAACTCTTGGGAAAATTGAAGTAGAATTAGAAATGAACCGAGTCCACTATTTGCTTGAGATATTCCATGTGTGTGATAGTATGGCGTTTGACCAAATTGTAGGAAATTATATGGACACTGAAAAAATCATTTGTGTCCGAATCATCCGAAAAATGTATAATTGATATTAGTATATTATATTGATTTCTGAAGTGTTAATAAAATCGAAATAACAAAAAATAATGCTGAAAACAGAAGGGCCTCTTCTACTAGAAAAATTATGATAAGTTTTATTCAGGCAAAAACAGATTATGCGGAAAAAGGGTCTTGTTTTGTTTGTGGAAAAAGTAAAATATTTGATTCCGTTTTTGAAATTAAAAATGGGAAAACTATAATTTCTACTATTAATATGGGCTTAAGTGACTTTAAATGTAAATTGTTTAAAAAAATCAATGCTAAGTGAAACTCTATTGGGTAACTGATATATTAAATTATATAATATCTCCATGTATTTTTCTATTTCATTATTTTCACTATGCATACAAATATACTACGTATATTTTAAAGAATTTTTAAAGCTATATTTAAATCGATGATAGTAAATTTGATAAACTCATTTCTTATGAAATATTAGAAATTTTGGAAAAATTTTTAAAATTACGTAAAGCTTATGAGGGATTTTGTTTTTTGCTTTGAACACAGATTGGTTAGGATACTGAGTTGTTTGAAATCGAAATTCATGAAGTTCAGAAGTAAAACTGTTATATTATGCCCCAATAATACAAATTCATTTGAAAAGAATGGATTGACAATTAAGACACATTTAAAGCAAATTTTATTTAACCAGTCTATTATTGTTAGTATGTAAAAAAGTGGTGAGGAAAAGATGGTTTCACATGACAGAAAATGTAACTATCAGACAGTTAAAAATAAATTCTTTTTACCCAAAATGTATGATTATTTAGAATGTCTTGGTGAATGTAAAAGTCTTAAGACATTATGTTTGCTCATGGTTATCTTCAAATACTATTGATCAAAGTACCTATATTAAATGCTGTTTATATTACCCCTGAAAAAACTGACCAGTTTGAATTATTGATTTTCGGTTTTGCAAATATTCGGAGATAAATGCATCGAGAATTGAGACCAGTGGTAAATAAGGTTTATATTTTCAAATATTTCAATACCAGCACAAAGTTGGATGATGCGATTAACTGAATAAAAAATGTATTTGAGAGTATTAGATCTGCTAATTTTACCTTAAAAATTTTAAATGCAAATTCAGTAAAAATGGATTATTTTTTAAAATTTATTATTAATGTAGAGTGATTATTTTACCCAATTTTTAACATCGATAAGTTTAGCATTTTTTCTTAAGAAGAATTAGATTAATAAGAGATCTTCCGACTCCTGACAATATATATTACCTTCGTAGATTTTTATGTTTAACAGGCTATTTTTGAATATTTGTGGAAAAAATATACTCAAAGATAAAAAGCCTTTTAAGAGAATCTCTACAAGTGGAAAGAGGAGCAAGAACAATCATTTGGTATACTTAAAAAATAGTCTTATTGAACCGCTGTTAGAACCGGTGCAGCTGAACCGGAACCTATTAATGACCCTTAAACTGAAAGGGATATACATACAATATAAGTTCTAATGGCTTAGCAGGCATGTTTCTACAACAGTGATCAAACAATGAATGGCGGTTGTTTTATTGAGCCAAACAAAGGACAACCAAAATTGAAAGAATCATTCAAGTAAATAGTTATTCAGTAGCTTCTCCAAACATTAAGGCAATATTTAATAAGCATAAAATTCAAAATAATGACTGATTACCAAGCATAGATATACATAAGTTCAAATAAGAAAAGTAATCCTCAGATTCCAAGAGAATGTTTCTTAATTGGAGAATTTGATTTTCATGTGGTGACATTGACTGTGCACGATTCAGGTAAATGCAATGATCAATTTGGAATCAGAAGATACACTGACTGCCTTAATCGATAATAGAAATTTCACCGACTAGACAAGTTAAGCAATTTTTGAAGATACAACAAATTCATCCAGAAGTACGAAAATTAACAGAAATATTTAAGGGGAAAGAAACAGGAAAACACTAAAGAAGAAAAATGACTGATAAAAAAGATAATCTTTAAGACATATTATTTAAATACATTAGCGAAACATTTCAGAAACGATAAAAATGTCACGATTAAGATATGTCATTGCATATAGGATTTTAATCGCAAACGTTTATGTAGATTGTGTAAAGAAGCTGATATAACTTTAACATTTTTATGATATAATTCTTATTAATTTCATAATATCCCAATCTGTTAGACAAAATTGCAAAAAATAATAATAATAATAAATAAATAAAGAGTTCAGCCATGTTTCTTTATTTCTATATTTTATTTATCTTGGGGTGATTTTGATGAACACGTATTTGTTATATAAATTTTTTCAGTCATTACTATTTAATATAAATATTTTCTAGGAACTTTTATATTTTCTCATATAATTAAACTATTTAAAAATTTAAAACAATTTTCTCTTTTACCCTATTTTCAACATCCATCAGCTTAGCATTGTTTTCTTATGCATAAAATGCAAAAAATCTTTAGAGTCCTATTAACTTTCATTTAGAACAAATAGATATTTTCTATTAATAGAAGCTATCTGCAAAAATATGACGTGCAGAAGTTGAGAATCCCATTCTATTAAGATGCAGATATAATCGCGGATTACAAAACTAATTTGTCTTCTTGGATTTATTTTGTTCTTGTCTCGAAAAAGACTTAACTTTTCTGAATACATTACCATTAAGAAATTTTCGTTTTCAGATACACTCTCGATCAATGGTTTATAACATCAGAAAGAAAGAAAATAAAATAATTTGACCGTCCACTTTAAGCGAATCAGTTTTCATAATGCCAATGAGTAATACGAATTGTAAAATAGTAATATGCATCTAAATTAAAGAAATATTATGTTTTTGCTGCTCTCTAAAGTAAGTAGATATTCACACGTCCATCTTCTTTCGCTATTATATGAGTTTCTATAGGTGAATTCACGTGGCAGACTTGCTTTATAATTTTGATATTCCCTCTCTCAACTGACAGGTGTCTTAACCACTCATACACTAATTTGCATATTTATTCATCCTTTGTTCAATGACAATGCGAAAATGGCAAGGACTCTCTTTTTTCCCTTATACAATATTATATTTAAATGAATTAAATTCCAATTGAAACTGGTTATGATATATTTCTTTTTACTGAATATCTTTGAATAATGTTTTATTAAATATAAATTTGCTATTTCTTGAATGTATATATTCTAGCCTCTCTGAAAATTGTAATAGTCAATATAATTTTGGTTTTCATTGGAAAATCCTCCTGAGTGATTTACTCACAAATTTAAATTATTCAGTCAGTCTGTTAAAAATTATTATATTATTTAGTAACTTACACTCTCATACTGTGCATATGATATAAAATATTGAAAAAAATGTACTAAATGTTGTATTCAATAATACATTGGAAAATATCCACCTAAAGAATCATGGATAAAAAATAATTGTTTTACTGTTAACAACCGAGAACAGCCTAAAAACATTCTCAGTTGACATTTAATACTATAATTTACAATTAATAGTTCACGTTACTGAAGAGAACATATTTTTTCTAGTCCAAAATTATTATTTAAAACAATTGGTAATTAACAAACACTGAAGATATTTTCGTGTAATTTTACTTTAAACAGTCAGTTTATGGCCAGTTTACTTCATAAATTAAAAAAAAAAAAAACGGCTTAGGCTTACAATGAGATAAAGGAAGTTTTAAGTGTTGATTGTTAAACGAAGGCACTCGTTAGAATTGGTTGAAAAAAATTAGGTCTGTTCTTGTTGAAATGAGAAACATTCTTGTCAAGCTGCAGAAATTGATGAGGACAAAATGCAATCAGTAATTGAATAAAATTGTCGTCATGAATATTGAATTGCATGAAATTTTGTGTTATGTAATAGTTTTTAAACTTTAAATACGATTATCATTTACCTTCAAAAAAGTTTCTTCCGACTGTATTTATAAAAGAAAAAATTTATATTTTAACAAATTTGAATCCAGTCTAATTCTAAAAACTGAAATGTTGTCTTAATGTGAATTAAATTAGTTAATTTTCTTTTGTAAGATGACATCGTGTCTTACATAATAAAGGATACAGCTGTGAAAAACAGTAATATCCTCAATTTTTTAGGAACAGTATTCAAAAATCAATAACGAATAAAGCGAAAAATGTTTTCATTTTTAACAGCAGAATTTTCCGTGATAAATAGAAAAGATGCAACCGCAATGGTTATCAAATTTGTATATCGATGAAGATGTCATTGAATGATTTTATAGCACCAGAAAAAATTACTTAAACGTAGTAATCTTCATATACTAAAGTACTCAAACGCACGCTCAGCGTATCTCTAGATAACCGAGCTTAGGTTCTTACATAGACACTAATTTTCTAATATAAAATACTATTGGAAACGCAATATTTAAATAAAATATCGATTTTAATAGATTGGTAGATTAAAATTTGCACCATCGTTTGAGTTAATATCAGAATAATGGGTTAGTTAAGAATGATCTAGTAAAAAACTTATACAATTATTTCTTTACTAATTGAAACAATTGTGCTGACACATAAAACTGTTACATCTACTTTTCTACATCCGACATTGAAAGATCTTTATTACTTGGAACGTTGGAAATCAAATTGCTTCACATTAGAGACAGATGAAAGATGTAAATCCAAGTAAAGCTAATAATTTAACTGGTCAGTTTTATTCAAAATTTTCAAATGTAAACGATGCGAAGCTACTTTACGCAGATTTTAGTAAATCTTTTATACATTAAATTTCGAAGTAAATTTGTTTTTAAAAGTAAATATTTTACACATTTTTAATAAGATAAGAATGAAATTTTCATAAATTAAATTTAACCATACATATCACATGAGAATATCAATATTCGTAAATTTATTGAAAGTAGTTTCAAGAAATTGAACAAGGTGTCTTCTTTCTTAATGTATTCTGGAATCCATAATATTTTCTTATTTTGAACGACACTAAAAATATTATCAATAAGCTGTTATTATTGATTCCTTCCCTTTCCAAAAATATTTTAACAGCCAATTTTTACGAAACAAAATATATGTAAGAATAAAAAGCAAATTCTCTCAAAGAATTCAAATTACTGTTAAGAATGAGAAATTAAATTATAATATTTTTTTCTTCGTAAGTAATCACTCGTAAGATCCTATTTCAAAACGTTGTTCTGTGGAGGTGCTTCGAATATCAATAACTAAAATTTTTATAAAAAAATTTAATATCTGCTAACTTTTTCTAGGATTAAATGCTATTAGAAAGGAATCGCGCCAAGAAACTACTTGAGATATTCATTTGGAAGTATAGTATGACGTTTGACGAAATTGTAGGAAAGAATATAGACGCTGTAAAAATCACTTGTGTACGAATCATCCAAAAAATGCACATTTAATATTTAACATAACATTTAATATTTGTATATTATACCGCTTTCTAAAGTGTTAATGAATTAGAAAGAACAACAGATAAAGTCTAAAAACGGAAGACCCCCTTATAACAGAAATAGGTGATACATTTTATTCAGGCAAAATAGTTTATATATAAAAGGATCTTGTTTTATAAGAGGAAAACGTAACATTTTTGATTCTAATTTTGAAATTAAAACTGGGCTAACTGTAATTTCTACTATTAATATTGGCTTAAGTGACTTTAAGGGTTAAGATGAATTAATTAAAATAAGTTTAAGTTAAACGAAACTCTTTTGTAACCGATATATCAAAGAATTAGGGTTTAAATTCTCCATATATTTTTCTATTTCATTATTTTATCTATGCATGTAAATATACTGCGTACATTGTAAAGAATTTTAAGGCGATATTAAAATAGATGAAATTAAATTTGATAAACCCATTTCTTATAAGATGTTTAAAATCTTGAAATTTTTTAAATTACGTGGATTATGAGGGATTTTGCTTTTTGATTTGAACACAAATGAGTTAGGAAAACTTGGATCTAATATGTTTAACGAAGTTTCGGCCTGCGTAGCAGGCACTTTACTTCTTCATCTGAATTAGCTCCTGGAGGTGAAAACATTTCTTTACTCACGGAGATCGTGGGCCTGAATGCGTACGATAGCCAATCAACTATAAGGGTACTAGTAGTAAACGTGGATACTGGAAATGAGAATTCACAATGAAGAAGAAATAAAATAATTCCTTTTACCCAAAATTTATGAATTTTAGGGAGTCTTGGTGAATGTAACAGTCTTAAGACTAATTATGTTTGGTGATGGTAATCTTCGTATACTATTAATCAAAGTAGCTAACTCAAATATCGGTTTTATTACCCCAAACGAAACTGATCAGTTTCGGTTTTGTAAATATAATTCAGAAATTCGGAAATAACCATCGCGAATTGAGGACCAGTGGTAAATGAGGTTTATTTTCACAGATATTTCTATACCAGCATAGAATTGCATGATATAATTAACTGGATAAAAATGTATTTGAAAGAATAAGATCTGAGCTAATTTGACCTATAATTTGTTAAAATGCGAATTCAGTGAAAACGGAGTATTTTTTAAAATTTATTATTACTTTAGAGTGATTAAAACCAGTCTTAAAAAGAGTCAGATCAATAAAAGATCTTCCGAATCCTAGCAATATATATTACATTTATAGACTTTTATGTCAGGCGTTTTTTGGATATTTGTGGAAAAAATATACTCAAAGAGAATACGTCTTGCAAGTGAATCTCAACAGTGGATAGTGGATGGAAAACAATCATTTTGTATATTCAAAAATAGTCTTAGTGAGCCCGTGTTAGCCAATTATGACCCTTAAATTAAAAGGGATATACATACGATATAAGTTCTAATGGCTTAGCAGGAATGCTTCCACAACAGCGATCGACAATGAATGGCGGTTGCTTTATGGAGTCAACCAAAGGACAACTAAAATTGAAAGAATCATTCAAGTAAGCTCAAATAAATAGTTTTCCAGTATATTGTCAAAAAATTAAGAAAATCTTTATTCAGCATAAAATTCAAAATAATGACAAATTATTAAACATAGGTATACATAAATTCAATTAAGAAAAGCAATCCTCAGATTCGAAGATCGAGTTGTTGTTTGATAGAGATAACAGAACAATATCTTCCACCATAAAACCTGATGAAAAAGAACAACATTTAAAAGATTGGGAAGATGAAATACACAATGTTGAGAGAAACCGGAACAACTTTGTAAAAATGTCAGCGAACAAGACACCATTTGAAATCCTCCATTGTCATCCTCCACAATTCAATGACCCAATTTTGAGAAAGTTAGCTGATTAAGAGGCTAAAAATTAGAAAGGTTCATCAATGTTGCAGAAAGCAATCTTAAAATTTAATGGACGAAGCAATGTAATTAAAATGAAACAGTATTATGATAAGAAGAGATACAGAACTATAGTAGAACGATGACAGATTTTAATTGTGGGAATGCTGTCGATGACGCATCACAAATATCAAGGAACTCTTATTGTTAATGAGATATTGCCGAACGTCATCCCTCTACAACGTGTATCGGCTGGAAGAAATGCAGAAAGGTCACTTCCATGCAACACAAGCCCAAGTAAGTTAACTAAAATCATTGATAAATGAACTGGATTTGGATGAAAAGTGATTCTCTTAGTTAACAACTATGATGACGATAATAATTTTTTAACAACCCAAATCGCAACTCACATGGATCCCCACACAAAGACTAAAGATATTTGAGGAAAACGTAAGATCACTTCAATTTTAAAAAAAAATTGCAAATTAAAAGATAGCTGCTAAATATATGAGACTCTAAATTGTAAAGATGTTTCATTATGTCTAGAAATATTCATCATAAAATGATAATATTTATTAATAAATAATATAAATTTTTTTTAAATAATTGGTTAATAAAAGATTTTGTTCTGAGTTAAATTTCTGCCTTCTAAAATTTTTTCAGAGGAAATTCGCTTGATTAAGAAGTTGTATTAATTAAGAATTACAAAGGTTAAAGAAACAAATTCCATTATCATATTTTTTACACATTTAGTATTTTAAAATGGTAAACATTGATTGTATTGCTATAAAAGTGTAAGTTTAACAGTTTTAAATCTATGATCATAAGATAATTTGTAATCGGAAGTTTTAAATTGTATATTATTATTGACTATTAATACAATAATATTTGCATAAAACAAAATTGATAGACTGTTTAACATAAATATAATGGATATTAATTTGATTTAATCTGTTATCAGTAGTTTTATGTAATTATATACTGTTAATCTTAGCTTTCAATATCAATGGAATTTGTATATATATATATATATATATATATATATATATATATATATATATATATATAAATTACCATTTGAGGAAAATGATAAGGTCAATGAGACCCAATATCGAAAATTTAAAATACCATTTCAAGGTAATTAAATGAAAAAAGAGAACAGTTGTTAAGCGTCGACCACAACAATAAGTCATAAAATAGGTAAGAGCAATTTTCAATAAATTTTTTATATGTTTTTAATGTGAAATCCTTTATCAAAACATCATGTAAAAATAATTCGAATGTGAAATTTTGGAAGTTGATATACATACTAAACGTCGAAAGCCATGAAATATCAGATAAGAGGATTTTAGAATGTATACAACAAATATGCTAATTTGTCCTGACATTTGCGTATGTTAAGATCAAGCATGGGCAAATGTAAGGAGCAATCCTCATACAAATAGTGGGCTTAACGGAAACGCGTATGATAGGGACGAAAGTCAATACTACAATAAAATGATAAAAACACAACTAAGGACTTTTTCTGCAAGTGGTTTTTATCGAAACACACTATTGTAAGAATTTATCTAGAAGTCATTACATAGGGAATAATCAGAAAATTGCAGAACTATTATTGCTAATGGTTTCGAAATCAAACAAAGAATATTTCACGCGCTTGTATTCTTCCAAACTGTAAATAATTCTGTTTGAGAGGTTACTTGTGGCTGCCAAAAATTTTCTAACACAATATTTTCACAGGAAAGCAGTTGCATTTAATGATTCACATGACGTCCTGCAGATGATAACAGCACGGATATAGTCAGCAAGTGTCATTGCTTAGCGAAAATTGTCGTAGTTTACTGCATCCAAACGCCTTCACAAAAGCAACTTTTGCACACTGTCTTGAACGCTGCAAAACTTCTATAGTTGGCTTGCTTTTAGTGCCAATAAGGTGGCAGGAGCACAAAATCTCGTCAATATAGTCTGTCTTCCATATAGATTAGAGAAATTTCAGTGGAACAAATATTGGGTAGGTAAGAAAACAATTCAGGTTTTCACTCGTAAATAGTGTTATATTGTTTCGTTATTATTTTTATTCGAATTTTTTTGTGATTGTTGACAGCTTCAAGTTGCTATAGAAACAAATTTCGTGTATTTTATTTTCAACTATCAGTTTATGGTCAATTTTAACATGGAATGCAAAATTAAGCTTTTTCAACACAATTTGATTTTTTACATTCATAAAGTAAAGAAAATGGCTTAGGCTCATAATGAAGTAAGTGAAGTTTTTTGATGTTGATTGTTAAAACGAAGACAGTCGTTAGAATTGGTTGCGATGAGCAACATTCTTTTAACCTTCAGAAATTGATGAGGACAAAATGAAATCAGTAATTAAATCAAATTGTCACATATCTATGCGAGAGATTGCAAAACAGTTAAACGCATTACATACGACAATTAAAAATCATATAAGATGCTTTAGACGATATTATAGGTCCACACGAACCGAAAGTTATTCACCTAACACAACGAATCAATAATCGTAATACGCCTTTCAAACGTAACGCAATTTTCCTTTTTTTAATTAGAGAGCATGGAATAATGAAGATGACAAAAAGATTTTAAAATGAAATCGAAGAGAATGAATGATATTTGTGGCAAATATCCGGCCAGTTTACTTCCCGGAAAAAATAGTTACGATGTTCCTGGTGTGTAATCTGGGGTAGTCTTATAACGAAAGAGTCACATTGAGCCATGCTTAGTATTTCATTTCTTAAGTAAGCTAAGATTCCTCTACGGACACTTGATATTACACCCAGAGAAAAAAATTTTATTAAAAATAATTACAGAAAATATATTATTTAAATGAAATTCCTATTTTAAAAGATTGGTAGATAATAAATTTGGAAAGATTTTAGATTAAATAACCGAAGAAAATTTTTGTTGTCATTATATTTATTACTGTTCTTTCTTCTGAGATTAACATTCTATTTTTTTTACAAATTGTGGCTTTTATAACGGCGATCTAAAATTTAAAATGGATTTCAATCACTTTAAATATTCTAGCCCAGCATGTAATTTGGGACAAGCATCGTTTAGTTAATATCAAAGTAATAGGTAAGTTATGAATTATCTTGTGTACAAAATGCTTACAACCATTTCTTTACTAATTGAAACAATGTTTACATAAAACTGATTTCTACATTAATATCGGCATGGAAAGATCTCTTTACTTAGAAAGTTGAAATCAAATTGATTACGTTAGAGATAGTAGAAAAATGTTCTTCTAAGTACAGTAATAATTTAAATGGCAGGCTTATTGGAATACATGTGTGTAATAAGTGTAAAAAAATCGAAACTTTACTGAATAATGTTATAACGCAAAAATGAGATTTTTTGTTAAACAAAAGATTATCCCAAACAATCAGTTTATTTTCCCCATTCTGACATTTGAAATTTTATGGTTTCAAATAACATATGAAATTATAGAAGTTCTGCGAGAAATATATTATAAGCATAATTTTATGTTGAAAAAAGCTTAGTCTTTATATAAATTTTTTTCATCTTGTAATATCTTTTTAAAGTAGAAATTCTAAATTTAAATACATACATGATTTAATTTAAATATTTGGTGCGTTTACATGCATGGACTAAAAACGATTGTAATTACTAATACATTTAGTATGCATTAAAATTTATTTATATATATATATATATATATATATATATATATATATATATATATATATATATAGTATCATATGATATATATATATATAGGTGCTATATTTATACTATAGTATTATATATATATATTTCACTTATATATATGATATGATATAGTTGGATATATATATACGTATATATATGATCATATACTATATATATATATATACTAGTGCATCACTATATCAGGTGAGTATTTATATATATAGTATAGTATCTCATATATTTGTATATGATGATAGAAATGATATATATATATTTATATATATAGTATATAATAATATATATCTGTATAATTCACCTAAATATATATATATTAGATAGTATGACTAGTATCAGCCTTAAAATTAATACTGATAATAATCTACTAATATATAGTTATATAGTATATATATAGTTATATATATATATATGCATTAACTATATCATATGATAGTATATACTCATTATTAAATAAATTTCAAATTTCCATAGTTTATATATATATATATATATATATTAACATATTTTTATCTGGTTCATTGAAAAGGGAAAAATTGGGTGCTATTTTTTTACTATAGCATTAAAAATAAAATTTCACTTAAAAATTGATATGAAAGAGTTGGATATATTAACGTCTAGAAATGACCATTGCTAACAACATATTTACTGGTGTATCCCTTATCAGGTGAGTATTTATAACAAGCAAAGTTTCTCAATATTTGTAAGCGATGAAAGAAATGTAATTAATTTTTTTTATATAAGTATAAGAATAATATATTCCGTGTAATTCACCTAAAGTTTATAAGTCATTACTCAGCGTCATTTGCGTATGGTTACAACAAAATCGTTTTCTTAGCTGAAAGTTTTTTTCAGTTTCATTCACAATGTTCTCAATCATTTGTTCTCCAACTTCATTGAACAGATTTCATTTGAATCCAGACTGAAAAAGTCTTGAAGGGAAATGTCAGGGGATAGTAGGATTCTTTGTCGAAATTCATGGACGAATAACATATTTTCACTCAAGTCGTAATATATATTTTTTCTTTTTTCAGTCACTGTCTTTTAATTAATAACGAGGGCTGGTTAAAATGGTTATCATTTTTTGTGTAAGATTATTCCATGTATACTTTTACAAGAGCATTGAGCGGAGAATGTCCATTTAATAAGGTGATTCAAAATAAATCACTGCTTCCAAAGGTAAGCTTAAATCTATTGATTGCTCTCAAATGCACACAAATTTGAGAGTAAGATTAGGCGGACAAATTTCCACACGGATAGCTTAGATATATTCTTAAGTGAATGATAATTGAGGTTACCTTTAGGAACTCAAAGGATAATGGTATGAGCCTTAATAAGAAGAATAAAAGATATTTTCTTTAATTATCATTTATTTTATTAAATGTCTGATTTGGGAATTATCGAAAACACTTTTCATGCATTATACTGGTGAACAAATATTTATTGTGACAATTTTTTAAGATCTCTGCTTGATAAGAAAAATAAATAAATAAAAAACTTTTAAAATGAAATTACTGATTTAAAACAAATCTTACCTTCATTTACATGGGGATAAAATCAATTGAAAAAATCTCATTTTTCTGTTCTAAAATCACATTCTTCTCAATGTAGCAAAGCTATTGTTTGTTTTTCTGATAAAGTATTTTATTCTTATTAACCATTCATCTACTGATTTTGCATATGGTCACAGCAAAATTATTACCTTCGTGTTTGATATCTAAACCGTTTTTTCATTCTCATTTTTTATGTTCTGATCTTTTAAACTTTGTCAAACATCAGTTGTTTTATAGCTGTATATTTAAAAATCATTTGATGTGATAAAAGGTCTTCCTTTTTCCTGGTTTTAGTTAACATTCCACTATTTAGGAGGTCAGTGTAGTTCTTCAATTTACTATAGAAGTTTCTATTAAAAATTGCTATGTATTCATTTAATGGTTACATTTTTGAGGTCTCCGTAACTTGAGTTTTTTTGAATAAACCGACTTAATTTGGTTTAAAGTAGTACACTTTTATTTTGTCAAGAACAAAGTCTTCATACTTCAGAATAGCTAATGTTAGCTCAACAAAGTGAGAAATGTGTAAGAATGGATCTATCAGTAAAATTTCTATACTCTTCGGAACAAGATAGAATAGCAATTCCCAAATCTTTATTTGCTATGAATACTACTCCATCCTATTACTGAATAAATCAATATATATTTAGAAGATACTATTATGTAAAGAGTGATAATTAAATATAGTTGCTAAATGTATAATTATAATAAATCTAGAAGTTTATATTTTAATATTTTTTGTATAATCCCTGTTTACATATTAAAGCTATTCGTCCACTCTTGAAATTACAAAACGGATTCTAAATCAATGAAATAATTTCGCTAACTGTTTTGAATCAACACATTGTGTGCTTGAATCTATTTAACCAAGCACCAGATTGTTTCTTCAAATAAGAGCTTATAAAATTTTATAATTAGCAATAACATAAATATATATTTCCCAATGTAACATAAATATATATTTCCTATTTCTTTATTTTTTCTGCTCTCAAAAGTTAGCTCCTAGCTATTTTAGCTATTAATTAGGATGATTAGAATTTTAAATCTTTGAAAGTAAATTTCTAAGATTTTTGATGTAATGTAAGGAAAGTAAAATTTTCGTAAGCAAAATTATAATAACAAACTATGATAAAAATTAAAAAATCAAAGAAATGAAACAGAAACTAAAGTTTTAAAACAAAAACAGGTACATAATATAGTTTCGATTTTGTTTTTTCATCTATAAAGTCATCATAATTTGTCCTCTCTTAACAAAATATTAAAATGGTAAAAACAAAATTAATCAATAAATTTCAGGAAAATCCTTATTCCATTTAATTTAATCAATAAATTTGTTTAACTGTCACCTAGTTGTAACTAAATGGTTATGTTTTAATTTTCCTTACATTTTAACTAGATTGAGTATTTATTTTTCACTTTAAGCAATTTTGTTGAAGAAAAAATATATTTCTAGAAAAATTTAATTTTTTTAGAAAATATGCTGAATAGAAAAATTCTGTATATTTGGTAGGACATAGATATAACTAAATTTCGTAGTGTTTTTATTTCGTTCAATCGAGTTTTAATTATAGTGTATTAAATAATTTACGACACATATTGAATATCATATTTTCAACGAAAGAATTAAAAATTACGCATCTAATTATTTGTAAGTCTTAAATATACGACAGTTACCGCACCGAACTAAATGATGTGCAGGAATCAAGGTAATAAAAGTTAAAAAAAATGTGTTGTAGAGATCTCCGTCACATATGGTTACAATCAGCCGCTACTTTGCTAGGTTGGGAAAGCGAGAAGAAAACTTTTTTTTATCTTAAGCTCAAGCTTTGGCCAGTCGGCCATGCTGTAACAGGTACTCCCAACTCTTATCAGCAGCCAAATTAGCATAGTGTAGCTCGCTAGAGGTCTTGAGCTCTAATGCCACCAAAGACTTGAAATTACGAATTGGGATAGGAGAACGACACTGGGGCAAACCTAGAGCAAATTTGCCAAAGAGTCAGCCTTAAAACAGGATTAAATCTCGTTAAATCTTGTTTTAAAAATCGTTTTGTGGAGGTTTTACGAATATTAATAACTCAAAATTCTTATCTGATTTTCTGCTTAGCATTTATATATTCATATGCAAAATCACAAGGTGTAAGTGTAAAACACTGAGCTGTATATATAGTAAAGTGAGCTGTATATATAGCATATATAGTAAAGTGGCTTGCGGAGGTGTCACCTCCGCAAGCCACTTCCGCGGACTGTATCACACCCATAAATAGTAAAGGAGGCAAAATGTTTGTCTGCTCATTTGGAACAGTGAAAGACAAACTATATAATACTTTAAATTTTGTTTATAATTGTGGAGTTTCTGCGTACATGATTTAAAGAGCACAATTAAGCATTAAAGTTTTTTATTTATTTACAAAACACTGGGATAGGAGAACGACACTGGGGCAAACCTAGAGCAAATTTGCCAAAGAGTCAGCCTTCTTATTACCTGGGATTCCAACATGACTTGGGATGCACTGAAGTACAATTTTATTAACATTTTCAATAAGATTACTTAGGATACTTTTACACCTAACTTCTTCAGATGAGGTAGAAACACCTCTATTTACCAAGGCCTAGATTGCAGCCTGCGAATCAACGAGAAAAACAATTTAGCCATGTCTAAAGTTCAGCAAAGCCTCCGCTGCCAAAAAAAAAAAAAAAAAAAAACACGGCCGAGATCTTACCTTCAAAACTATCTCGAAAGGCCCCCACAGGTTTACTGAGTTGAAAACGTTAACAGGAAATTCCAGCGCTAGCAATCTTCAGGACAGGATAAGCGGATCCATCAGTATATACATGGAGCCAATTAGGCACAAGATACCTCTCATAGATGGTCACCAAGGCAAAGGCTCTCAGTTCAGGTTCAGAAGAAGTGCCCTTACTACAAGGAAAGTCAAGTTCAAGATTTATCTCAGCTGTTTTAAGGTAACCAGTTGCAAAATTGTGAATAAAGTGTTAATCATCAATAACAGGCAAGTCAAGAGAATAACCAATTTCCTCAATGCGATAAGAAAATTGGTGAGTATGGCGCGAACCCCTCTACCCTCTCAGTGATTCTTTAAATTCTTTTGGGAAACCTTTTTCCCCTAAAACTTCCCTTTCTGGAAAATTGCCGTTCGCTTAATCAAGGCACTGTCTCGAATCGATTGACATATTCGACAACTTGCTGCAGCAGCTAATAAAGCCTACTCCGAAGTCAAAAAGCAAACATTAATGAACGTGCTCTATTTCAAGTCGATCTCTCTTCGGTATTGTACAATTTCTTTTGATAAGTGTGAGTGGTGGACGTGTTTTTATAAAGATTGATATTCCTTCTCTTGACTGACTGCTGATATACTTATTTGTTCAATGAAAATCCGAAAATGCAAAGGACTTTCTTATTTACTATACATATTATTTTTTAATAAATGAGATATTCGACCTGAAACTGGTTATGATATATTACTTTTTACGGAATATGTTTGCGCACCCCTTATTTACAGCCTGAGGAACTAGACAACAACAGAGCAAATATTTTAAGACAAATTGCGTTTTCGGTAAATGTGTAAATGGTAAGTTTCTGAAAATTTATTTAATAACTTATAACTTAAATTATAGCGAATTTACAAAAGATTTCTGCTTTTTTAATGTGTTTCTTAATCCTGTATTTCGAATTATTTTTGAGAACACTTTAAAACAAGTATTACAAAAATATCCCTACTTGTCATTTTTTCCTACTCTTGAAAATATTTTTTTTTGTGTGCACTTATGATGCATGGTATTTTTCAGGTAAATTTTAACCAGAATTTATTGGTCAGTTAAAAAAGAAAACCACGATGATTTAAATCGGGTTATGTTCAAATTCAAAAATACAGATGAAATGAAATGAGATGGTCAACAACATAATAATTTTGGTTTTCCAGTGGAATATCCTCAACAGTTATTTATAAACTGATATTATTTTATCTTTCGTTAAAAAAAGGATATTATCATTTAGCAATGTGCACATACACGGTGCAAGTGATATAAATATAATGGAAAACGCAATGTACAACTTGTTTCTTCATGAAAAAAAAATTCACCCGAAGAACAATAAACAGACAAAAAAATCTTTATATCTCACAACTGAGAACAACCAAATGCATTCTCAGTTTTTATTCCAGACATATCCTCAATACCAGGAAAAGCAAAGGATGGACGCGAACAGATTTATTTAAAGCAAAAATTATTATTTAAAAACTGTTACTTTAAAGATATTTAAGATTATGAGGTTTAAATATTTTGAACTAAAGTTGGATTTTGTAAGTTTCTCTCTGTCGAGTCAGTCTCCACCTTATTGTGACTTATTCTGTTGTTGTCTAAAATAATGGATTTGAATCTTGAGCAGATATATGTCCAAGAGAGGGATTGAACTTAGGTTTTTTAAAATTATAAAATAATTGAATATTATTCAGCTTATCCATCGCAAAATATTTAAATTTGGTCATATCATTTTGTACTTCAGGTGTAATTAGACCGGGAACGAATGTTTAATGTGGATTCGGAACCACCGAAAACATCAATGAGCGAAGTGGGATATGAGCCTACCATCTGCGAATTGAAGGTGAGAGATAATTACTCGCATCACTTTATTGGAAAAAAATTCCAAATGTAAAGAATCCACTGTGAACATTTCTCCTATTACGTTAAATGAGAAATATTACTTTTTATCAGCACAATGGACAGAATAAGACAGTAATTAGCCGGCTTCATAAATTATCTTCCTTTCTTTAAATCGATTGATGAACAGAACTATCTTAAAACCTTCCACCCGTAAATAACAAGAAATGTTTTAAAAATTAAAGATATTTATATCAGGATAACAATTTTTTTTACAGAATAATGGAAAAATGTAATACAAATTACAGATTTCTCAAGCAAAATATTTATAAGGAATATGGTGTAATTGAAAAATAATATTTTTAAGTTTCCAAGCTAAGTATATGAATAGAATAGTATTTCATTATCTTGCATATTTAACAGTCAATATTTTATCTTTAAAATATGCTTTTAAAAAAAAAAAAAAAAAAAAAAAAAAAAACACAGAAATGTTGTTTACCATTGCTTGAATTTCCAATCAACCAATCAAATCAGCTTTCACTCTTTCATTTTTAGGTATATTTTGAATAGATTTAACATTTATTTTTTTAAAAAGATTTAAAAAAACCAATAATGATTTTTTTGCAGAAGATAATATTTTTGTTTATATTAGAAATTTTAAAATAAAGTAAAAATGTCCATTTCCATTCGATTCATTGAATTATCATTGAAATCTTTGGGAATGTTGAATTTGTAGAATTTGTATCTTGATGCGATAAAGTAAAATATTTTGCGGAACAAAAATTAATAGTATATACTTCTATTATAAATACTAAAAAATATCCCCATCATTTTTGCAGGAAAAAATTATTGACACCTTAAAATTTGTAAAAGTAATAATTTGTTAGAGCACTGATAAAGTTACAAGAGATAATAATAAAGTGGCCGAAAAGAATCTGCCAAAAAAAAAAAAAAACACCATCTTTAAACCTCAGCTACTTTAAAAAGTATTGCATTGTTGAGAAAATGATTTCTAAACTTCAAAGTATAGTTTTTGAAAGTTTTTACTTTTTATGTAAATAAATTATATGGAAGAAGTAAATTTATACATATTTGTGATGATTAAGCAAAATACCTTGTAAAGTACATTAAATAACCTTGTAAGATAACTAAAAATTCCTAGTTTTAAAAGAAAATTATACTCTGAATATCGTTCATATTACATGTATGCTTAAAAAATAAAATGATCTTTCACTAATTATGAATAAATGAATAAATTATCACTGAAAAAATGATATTTGTGCTGAAGCACAATCTAAAAACAACCAAAGTTAATTATTGTACGTCCGTTAGGAAAGCTAACATTCACTCACAAAATATTTGCAAGAACTCGGATATTGAAATATATTTTACTAAAACTATTTAACGTTATTTTTTAAAAGTTTATTTGTCATGTTTTGGAGAAAAAAGTGCATAATTTCATTAATATTTAAATTTTCAAACATAAGATGCCGTTAAAAATTTGAAAAGATTATCACAGTCATTTTGAAATTTGTTTACTTATTTAATCAAACGATATAAGTTTTTAAATCAAACGTGTCGATTAAAAAATGTTTAATTATTTATATTGTTATATCTTTCTGAAAAGCATTAATTAAAAATTCGGTATTTTGTTGATTAATATATTTAAAATTTACATGCTTGCCGTTACATTCTTACAGAGAGCTTTAAACTGCATTGCACGAAATTTCCTTATTCAGTACAAATTTTAAACATTCAATACAATTACTTTCATCCTAGAATATCTACCAGCAGGAAATATTTCTTCTGGCTTGACTTATTACAGCGAAAAAAATTATTGTCACGTAATCAATACACAATTTACCAGATTTAAGTCCAGCCAATCCTTAAGAATATAAACCATGATCTCAAAAAATAAGTGACCATTCTTTATTAGATGATATCATGTTTTGTAATAAATTATTAATAATGATGATTAGAATTACTTATTATTTCTGAGAGAAATACTTTAAATTATTAATGAATGAATGAATGAATGTTTTCAGAGATCACATACAGCAATGTTGCTATTTATAAGACCTGAACTTGCTTTAATTAATGCTAAAGAATCATTTGCAATGGGTATTACACAGCTGAGTATCGGAAATTAAAGAAAGGTGATGAATTTACAAATTCTATAAACATAACTGAGAAAGACGTACATTAACGAAAACCATCCAAAAAAGTATTTTAATGCATACTAACCATAAGAGCTTTTCACAACACCCTTTAAATTATAATTGCAGAGCTCAGTTCCAAGTATGGATACCAAACTTATATTACCAAAGATCAGGACTGAACGTAGCCACCTAACATACGTAATGCAATAATATACATGTATTTATTCTTTTTAAAAAACTAGTAGCTTAAACATTTTCGAAATCAGTTATTATTTGACATTTTTTTGACGTCATGTACATTGTTTTTCCTACTGTTATCGTATATTTTTACAAATCGTGGCTATTCTGGCTCCGAACTATAATATAAAGTAAAACCACATTAAATATTCCCGCCATATATGTGATTTGGCAAACGCATTTTTTAATTAAAATCAAAATAATAGGACAAGAACGAGCTGTTACAAAAATGTTCAGAAATATCTGTAGACTTAATGAAACAAAGTTGTGACACATAAAATTGATATTTGACAATAACATCAGCATATGAGGCTCGTTGCTTTATTAGAGAAAGGTGAAAGATATCTGAAAACACAGGAATAATTTAAATGCTGCACAGTGATGATTATTGCAAAAAATGTTTAGAACTTACAGAATCATTTGTAACTACTTTTCTGTATCATGATGTATTTGGAAATTAAACAATATTTTGCAAAACATATGATTTACTTAGTTGAGCAATTCTGTTGATTGTTTTAAAAGTAGTATCCGAAAACGAAAGAAGGTAAACTTAAGTACCTTCCAAAGCCCGATGAAAGATCCCATTTTAAAAAATATTGAATAAAATAAATTATGTAAGACATTCTAAAATAAAGAAGCCAAATGAAAGGCACTCAAATTTCTCATGTGAAGATTTTCCTAGTAATTTTCTGCAAGATAAAATTAAAAAAAAAATAAAGACGAAAAGCAACAAAATAAAATATTAATTTGATAGACATATAAATTGTGAAACATCATCACATTACTATTCGAATTATCGTTCAATAATATCATTATTCACAAAAACGTTTAGCAAATTTTCTCTGGGAATTATATATATATATATATATATATATATATATATATATATATATATATATATATATATATATATATATATATATATATATATATATTTTTTTAAAAGCCTACGTGCTTTCACTTAATTTTATCATTTAAGGTTATTTATTCATATAACCATGTCAGGACGTTTAAATGAAAATACTGCGTTTCAGTAACAAATAACAATTTTATTGAATATTGCTCTTCGCCAATCTCTGACCGCACCTCGCGATCGACGTACATCAACTGACTCTTTTTTGTTCGCCCTCCAGTGGCGATTTTTCATTTCTCACATTCGGCCAGACTGACCTTACAATTGTCCTCAATTGGTATATTAATATTCAATTACTAATTAATACAACAAAATTAACATTAAAATTAAACACAGCAGATTAAATAAAATTATTAAATACGTAACTAACATTATTTTTCATTCACACAAACAATTACTGTAATTATAATCATTAATAATACACATCTTTCATTAAAGGTAGAAAACTTATTATGTTAGATTAAAAAAAACTATAATAATATATAATACACTTTTTCCACTAGTATTTTTTGATACAATTCTAAATTCCAATAAAATTACTTACAACAAAAGTTTACAAGACGTTAAATGAACTTGGGAGTATTAAATCATTCACAGAATATATTCAACAGACTTTCATATTGTTTGATGAATATTTCAGTATACAGTAAATGATCATTAATGTTATTTATTTTTACAATCAATATTTTATGATAAGTTCATTGCCTTTAAATTACACGTTTTTCTTTAAATAAAATGCTTTGGATTTCTACTTTAAAGAAAGGTGAGTCACTCTTATTTTCAAGATGCTTTTAAGTGATATAAATGAAATCGCCCTTGCACTGAAGACTGAAAAAAGAGAAAAAATCGAACTTCTTCACAAGCTGTTATTTGGCGAAAAAGGTGATAGATTAAATCGTTCTCGAATAAGAAACTTTCATAGTTTTGATTTCAAAAAAGATGATGCAAATTTTAAGTCTAAATTAGTTGATACCAAAGCAACTTTTTCTTTAATCGAATTAATTTCGATTGCTAATATTTTGAAAATCGATGCTAATGGAACACTACCTGAATTGGCAGAAAGAATTTTATCATTCCTCACTGATTTGGAGTCTCTTCAAGAAAATGTAAAAAAATGTGAAATAACTGATGATGAAACTGAAGTGATTCCAAATTCTACTCAGTCGAATGTGCTAAGCGATAATGTGTATCTTAATAATAATGGGCATAAAGTGCATGATAGTCATATTTCTGATGCTAATTCTTTTCATACAAGATTGCCCTTTAATTTCAATGATATTGATTATTTAGTACCTAAGTATACTGGAGATAAAAATGAAAATGTCATATTATGGCTTCAGAAATTTGAAGCGTTTGCTATATCATTTAGTTTATCAGATATTCAAAAATTTATTTTTGCACAAAGAGCATTAAGTGGAATTGCGTTGTTATTTATTAAAAGCGAAAGCAATATTCATTGCTATTCTGAATTGAAAATCGCTTTAATTTCGGAATTTGGTGAACAAATTAATTCAGCAGAAATTCATGACACATTAAATCGTCGAAAAATTAAAGATAAAGAATCAATATTTGAATATTTTTTAATTATGAAAGAAATTGCTAGTCGAGCTCAACTCGATGATATGGCTCTAATTCATTATGTTATTCACGGCATTAATGATTCTCCCCAGAATAAAGCAATCTTGTATGGTGCCACTAATTTAGTAGAATTTAAAACAAAATTAAAAATTTATGAAGAAATTCAAATAAGTTGTCAAAAAGTGAAAACTAAAATTCCTGTGGTAGAACAAGCAATTAAGAATCAAACTCAAACCAAAATTCAGACTACTCCTATTCGTTGTTTTAACTGTGGAAAAAATGGATATAAATCAATTAATTGTAGAGACAAAAATAAGGGCTTAAAGTGCTTTCGTTGTAATTCTTTTGGGCATAAAGCCAGTGATAATAAATGTTCCACACCAATAGATAATCACAATTCAACAGTTCGTACTCTTAACAATCACATCACTTTTCGACAAGACATGCATAAAATAGTTAAAATTTCAGGTATTTTGATAGATGCTCTTATTGATACCGGAAGCCATGCAACTTTATTACGTGAAGATCTGTATCGTCAAACTGAATTTTCTGAACTGACCGATTCGCAATTAACAATAAATGGATTTGGTAATTCTAAAGTACAGCCTCTTGGTTCATTTCAGGCAAATATAGAAATCGATAATGATATTTTCTCTACAACAGTTTACGTTATTTCTCAACATCAGATGAGTTTACCCTTAATTATAGGTACAGATATAATTACTCAAGGAACACTAACAGTTAATAAAAATGGTATTTCTTTATGTAAAGCAGAAAATAATAATTTTTTCGTGCTTTTAGTTAATGTTTTTGACAACACATCAGACATTGATTTAAATCACATACTTGACAAAAAATGTAAACAATAAGTAAACAACTTAATTAACAACTACAAACCCAATAAGACGCGAAAAACAGAGATGAAAATGTCTATTATTTTAAAAGATGATATCCCAGTTTGCCAACGAGCACGTCGAATGTCCATACCAGAAAAAGAATTTGTATCCAAACAAATCAATGATTAGTTAAAAGAAGGAATAATTAAACCTTCTTGTATCGAATACGCTAGTCCAATTGTTTTGGTAAAAAAGAAAGATAATTCTACACGTTTATGTATTGATTTTCGTAAATTAAATAAGAAAATTGTTAAAGATCATTATCCATTACCTCTCATTGATGATATATTAGATCAGTTACAAAGTGCAAATGTATTCACTTCTATTGACTTAAAAAATGGTTTCTTTCTTGTGGATATTGACCCTAATTGTACCAAATACACTAGTTTAATTACCCATAACGGACAATACGAGTTCCTTAAAGCTCCATTTGGTTTAACAATTAGTCCAGCCGCTTTCAATAGATATTTATCTTGTGTTTTCAGAGAATTAATAGCAGATGGTACTTTAATTTTTTACATGGATGATTTTATCATACCGTCTAAAACTGAAGAAGAGAGACTTATTAAATTGAAACGTGTTCTCGAAACTGCTTCAAATTATGGACTAAATATTAATTTTAAGAAATGCCAATTTTTGCAAAGAAAAATTGAATTTTTAGGCCATGTTATAGAAAACAATACTATTTCATCCTCTCCATCAAAAATAAAAGCAGTAATTAACTTCCCTGAACCCAAAGACGTCAAACACTTGCAATCATTTCTGGGTTTAGCAGGCTACTTATGAAAATATATTCCAAATTATGCCACTGTTGCCAGACCTCTTAGTGACCTACTAAGAAAGTCTTCTACTTTTGTATTCGGTTCCACTGAATAAAATGCATTTCTCAAATTAAAGGAATTACTCAAAACACATCCTGTTTTGCATTTATTTGTGCCAGGTTCAGAATTAGAGGTACACACAGACGCATCTAAACTTGCATTTGGCGCAGCTCTCCTTCAAAAATCTGATAACGGAAACTTTCACCCACTTTTGTATATGAGCAGAAAAACATCTCCCCAGGAAGAAAAATTACACAGTTATGAACTGGAAGTAATCGCTGTTGTAGAAGCTCTTAAAAAAATCCGCGTATATTTACACGGTACTAAATTTAAAATAGTTACAGACTGTATGGCTTTTCAAAAAACAATGGATAAAGCTGAATTAAGCGCAAAAATCGCACGATGGGCTCTTTTGTTACAAGACTTTGACTATGTAATTTCTCATAGGTCAGGTAAACAAATGCAACTTATTGATGCTTTAGGTCGTTAACCCTGTAATGATTATTTTTCCTGATGATATTACACACAAAATAATAAAGTCGCCATCTAACGATGAATTTATCATAAATATGAAAAGTTCAGTCGAAAAATCACTTAATTCTGATTTTAGAGTTAAAAACAGCCTTTTATACAAATTGGTCCAAGATCAAGAACTTTTAGTCGTCCCACAAGCCATGTGCAATCAATTAATTCAACATGCGCATTCTAAAGGTCATTTTTCAGAACAAAAGACTGCAGAAATTATTAAAAGAGACTATTATATTCCAAAATTAGATAAGTTAACACAAACTTTCATCGCCAATTGCATCACATGTATCTTGTCTTCCAAAAAATCAGGTAAAGCTGAAGGATTCCTCTACCCAATCCCAAAAGGTGACACTCCTCTCGATACATATCACATTGACTTTTTAGGACCCTTGCCATCTACAAACAAAAATTACAAACATTTATTTTCTGTAGTGGACGCTTTTACAAAATTTATTTGGATATATCCTGTTAAATCTACCTCTGCACAAGATGCATTAGATAAGCTAAAATTACAGCAAACAGTTTTTGGTAACCCTCGTCGAATAATCTCAGATAAGGGATCAGTTTTTACCTCCCAAGAATTTCAATCTTATTGTAATGAAGAAGGCATTGAGCACCTACCTATCACGACTGGAGTACCTCGCGGAAACGGACAAATTGAGCATATGCATGAAACCATAATTGCAGTTTTAACTAAATTATCTATAGACGAACCCACAAAATGGTATAAACATGTATCTAATGTCCAACGCATCGTGAACAGCACTGCCTCACAAACAACAAAATTCTCACCATTCGAATTAATGCTTGGCATTAAAACGCGAAGTAAAGATGGCATTCACATTAAACAACCACTGGAAGAAGAACATCTTCGATATGTAGTACATGATAAAAAACAATTGCGTAATATTGCTAAAACTAATATTTTACAATATACAAACACAAAGTAAATGTTATTATGATAAATGGAGAAAACCTCCCAAAAAATATCAAACAGGTGACTTAGTCGCTATCCAAAGAATACAGTTTAGACCAGGTTTAAAACTTAAGCTGAAATATTTTGGACCATACAAAATTAAAGCTGTAAAAGGTAATGACAGATATGATGTATAAAAAGTTAGTAATCATGAAGGTCCCAATACAATATCTTCCTCTGCAGATATAATGAAACCTTGGTCGAAGATGTAAATAATTTTTATCAAACTATTATTTTGTGTATAATATATATTGTGTCTATTGCTGAACTATTTCTATATATATCGTTATTCCAGAAGAAATTTTCTTTTATATATAACCTTTTTCTTTAGCATTATTTCAAGTATTAGAGTATCAATTGAAATATTTTTTCTTGTGTGTTACATCAAGATGTTTGTGATACATTTGCATATGATAAAAATGAGCACGACGGAAGGAAAATGCGAGCAACTGAGAATTAAAAAGACGAAGAAGACGATTCATCAAACAGCTTACGAGGAACATTCAAGAAGTTAAGACGAATCTTCACAACATTGAAAGACGTGGCTCCCTCATTTGCTGTTGAAAAGATGAAAACACAAAATTCTATTTTGTTAGTTATTTCTCTTGCTGGTTGCGCTTTCCTTTCTTTCTTTGTATTTTGCAGTTGCTGTTACTCTCGTCGCCAAGAGGACCTGAGCGTTTAGAATGGCGGAGTGTGAGATATGCATACAACACCAGATGACGCATTTCAACATCATGACATCAAGTGGTTTCTGCTTCAACAGCGATCCTGGTGTCAAGGATTAGAAGAGGAACGTTAGTAAGAAAAAGACGACGGTCCAACTAAGACGTGTTTTGAACCTTAACAGTTCCGAAATATCAGATGTTACATTCGTAATCTTTATTTTGTATTTATAGTTGTAAATAACTAAAAATTATGTTTCTTCTTCTTCGAGTTGGGTTTGTATGTCATTGAGCACCTCTGCTTTTATCAGCATTTTGTACTGTTAACTCCAAACCCAATTTTTCTTAGTTCCAGTTGTTCGGATCACCCACTTTATTAATAAAGTCTGATAACCCTTTAATGGAATCTAGGTGTAACTCTCTAGTATGGATGATGCCTAAAGAGGTTAATCTAGGGAGGGCAAGAGCCTCGCATTCATAAATGATATGCTTGGCCGTTTCCTCTAGCATATGACATTTCCTGCAGATAGGGTCTTGCGTAAATAATGTTTAATATACTATTGTTAAAATGCAAATTCGTTGTATTATTAGTGTATTAAACTAATCCACACACACACACACACATATATATATACATACACACACACACACACACACACACACACACACACACACACATATACACACATATATATATATATATATATATATATATATATATATATATACATGTAGTTCTGCACGTTTAGACGAATGGGTCCAAACATTTAGCTTGATAGAAGATTGATAGAAATTTAATAAATACAGTAATCAATATCAAGGTTCCTTTGTATCGACTATAAATATATATTGAAGATATGATTTTTAGTATACGATTAAAAATAATATGAATTTTTAAATTGGAGCCAAAATTTTCCATCAACGTCAATTAACGGAAGTACTTCCAAAATTACTAGAATTAATAAAAAAAAATTGTGAAAATTTATAAGTTCCAAATTTTACAACTGTTTTCAGTACGATGAAAAAAAAAAAAAGAGGTAAATTTCAGATTGTTAAGTATAAAATAATTTTGCGCACATTACCTCCTTGTTTTATTGCAAATAAAGTAATTTTTGGAGTACATTTTAAAATGACTTAAATTGTCAGTGAGCTCTTCTCATAACTTGAAGCAGATTTCTCATTATTCGAAGGAGATTTGAATTGAGATTTATGGGCTTTGCCCATTAGTTTTTAAGTTTTGCTTTTTATCAAATATTATCAATTGTTTTCTTAAGAAATCGTTTCTCAGTCAGTTAAGGTATTTTGATTGTTCATCGTATTTTTGCATATTTTTTTTAATTATTTTATGAGCATTTTGTGTATTTTATCTTTTCCATTGTTTGGTACTTTCATTTGAAAAATCAATTGCTTAAAAATAAAATCCCACTACTCTCCTTACAAAAGTTTGTGATTATGTGAAAGATAAATTGTTCTGAATATGTCAATGAAAGTTACATTATTTGTAATATTATCATGGTAAATGTTTCTGGATAATTATTTCAAAATTTTCAAACGCACACACATGCGACGCTATATTAAGCATTTTCTCTTAGAACTATACAAAAAAGGAAGAGCATACTTTGTGAAGAATGTAATGAGTCAACGGCATTGTGCAAAAAACAGTTTGAGGGTGAGCGTTGAAAACATTTCTTCGTCAAATACTTATATGAAAAAAAGCAAAAAATTACTTCCGAGAATCCAATTATTTAATGAATACAAGCTCTAGCATTTCTAATTGAGAAAATTGCACTTAAACTGAAACTGAATTTAAATTTCCCTAAAGGCGAAAATTGTTTAGATTTGGTAGTGTATTGTATCTGCTTTGACACTCTCTGGAAAAGTCAAGTGAGATTAAAAATCGAAGACGTCAGCACAACATTTGAGTTATTCGTTCTCAGCTTTCTAGACAATACAAAAAGCCCCAAATTGAAGATGTGAAAAGCGGTCTTTTATTAAGAGAGGGGAAAGAAAAACATTTCAATTTTGATTTTGAATTTAGAAATGGAAATAGATAATTACCATTACGAATTATGGCTTTTGTGTGTGTGTGTGACATTAAGTTAAATTAATGTTTCATTAGAGGGTAACCAAAGTTTGTCAGAATTGGGATTTAATTTTTTAAATATATTTTTCCATATAATGATTTTTGCAATTCAACTAGATATATCGTATACATTGTAAATATATTTAAATGCACGATTAAGAGATAATATTAAATTTGATTAAACAATTTTATAATAACAAGCTAAAAATCTTGAAATTATTTAATGATAGTAATTTTTTGCTTTGACACAAGAATGTTAGGACACTACGTTAACTAATTTGGTAATTAATGAAGTAGAGAACCTCATCTGTTCATATCTCTTTCCAGAACAAATTCAGCCGTAAGGAATTTGATTAAGAATATTGTAAGTTAATTTACATAATATGTAACTAAAATTGATACTTCATTACTTTTTAAATTTTATTTTTCTTAATTTATTAATAAAACTGGTAAGCAAAATTTTTTTATAGAAAATTTAATTATCTAACAAATAAAAATAAATCATTTTTGTATAGAACTGATGATTTTTATAATGTCTTGATATATGTAATATTTTCAAAACAATATATTTAGTTATCTTCATATACCATTAACAAAGAAAATTATTAAAAACTGCTTTTATTACCTCAACGAAACTGGTCAGTTTTTATGAATGAGTTTCGGTTTTGCAAAATTACCTACAGAATTTAACAGATTAATGATTCATTGATAAATAAGAAAATTTTATTTTTTTAGATATTTCGATACAAGGTTAGAAATGGAAAATATGATTAAATAAATAAAACTATATTAACTTATGCAATAGAATGAATCATTCAAGTGGAATTAAAGCGAGAAAGCAATTTCGAATACTTAGAAATAGTCTTCCGTTAGCGTATTATGACCTTCAAGCTTAAAGAATATACTTTACTGTGCAAGTTCAAGTGGTTAAGCAAGTATGATTTTAAAACAGGGCAAGGATAATAAATGGTGGTGGATTATTGCGTCATCCAAAAGGCAAGAATGATTGAAAGAAAATATCATTCAAGAAACTCAAATTAATGGACATTTTATGGATTCAAATTAATGATCAATGTGTGGATATTTTATTAGATTTTTAAATAATAATTTTTAGACAGTATTTATTAGGGATAAAATTCAAAATAAATGACAAATTTTCAAGCTCTAATGCACGTAAATGAAAGAAGACAAACAATCCTTTCGATTTCGATATGGAAACCTAGACTGTGAAGAAAAACAATTCTTGTAGATGCAATGAGCAAAGCTCAAATTTAGGAATCAAAAGTTACATTGAATCCCTCGTTGGATATAGAAATTTGTCTGACTAATAAAGGTAATCAAGTGCAAATGATGCAGCAATCTGATCCAGAAAAACGAAAATCGATAGTATTATTTAAGAGACCAGGAAAGAACAAGAGAAGAAAAGCAGCTTATACGAAAATACTTTAAGAGAAACATATTATTTAGATGTATAAACGAAAACGGAAAAAGAATTTGTGTTACTCAAAGAATATGAGGAACACAAAAGTATTTAAGGTCCATGTTTCTATGGGACATTTTTTTAAACTGAACTGTAAATAAGAATAAAGAGTTGTGTTGGTTTCTTTATACGAGATGTTATTTACGAAATCATGTTTAGAAATGTTCTGAATGAACAAAATTCCTGCAGTCAAACAACATGGTTTATTAAATCAATTTAAAATAGAGGAAAACCTTTTTCATTTATACATGTTGATAATTTAAGACATATTTTTCAGTTTTAAACATAACAAAAAACTTTTCATGGTAATAGATAATTTCACAAGATTTGTTGAATTGTGATTCCAGTGAATAGTATTTCAAAGACAGGTTCTCAAAAATTAAGTAAATGAGTATGGTCTAGCTGAGAAAATAATAGCAGATTAAGGAGTTCGTTTCACTTCGCAACTATTTTAGTAATATTGTATTGACAATGGATTGTCATCATATTCTCAACTGTACGAAGCGTCCATGTGCAAATGGAATGGTTGAAAGAGTTAATAGAACACATTGTCCACCATTATAACTTGTATGGAAGATCAAAACTATAAATATTGAAATGCTAAAATACTTAAAGTTGAGAGAAACTTGAACAGCTTTGTAAAAATAGTCAGTGAACTAGAGATCACACTAAATTTTCCTTGGTTATCCTCCACGATTCAATGTTCTGGAAACGTTTCGCTTGTTTTCTGTGAAGATATTATCTATTAATAGCAAATTTTAAAAACAATTTTATCAAAATTATACTATTAAAATCATATACATGAGCGACTCGTTCAAAAAATAAAATTAACTTCAGGTATGCCAACATGTATTATCTTTCTTGAATATACATATAATTATAATTACATTATATATATATATATGTATATATATATATATATATATATATATATATATATATATATATATATATATATATATATATATATATATTATTGAATTGCTTGCTTAGGAAAAAGAGATAGCAATAAAGATCATTCCATTACTTATGTTTGATTTTGTAATGATATGTCATTAGTAGAAAAACTAATTTTCTTGAAACCAATAGAATGCAATGCAGGAATAACTATCTTAATGAATTTGTGAACTAGGCAAATATAGAATGTTAATATTATTTCGAAGTATGAATCAATAGTGAGCATTCAATGTGGATGATTCGAAAGTATACAAGAATTTGGTAAATGAAAATCACCACACATTACATGATCTACAAAAACATCTTGGCTATCAAAGAAATGAGTTCTTGTCTGAAATTGTGATGATTATAGTTGCAACCATAGTAACTAGATGAAAATAAAATCCGTAAAATCAAAATACTTAATACATATATATTGAATACGAGTGATAATGAATCAATATTGTTAATTTTTGAATGAGAGTGTTGATTATAGAGAAGTAAAAG
The DNA here is from genome assembly GCA_037975125.1 of Latrodectus hesperus. Taxonomy (NCBI): domain Eukaryota; kingdom Metazoa; phylum Arthropoda; class Arachnida; order Araneae; family Theridiidae; genus Latrodectus; species Latrodectus hesperus. The sequence continues at coordinate 74,401,714 of CM075855.1, read as the reverse complement.
TTTTTTTTATAGAAAATTAGAATTTTGGAGATGGAATTTACGGCAAAAACAGCAACTATGTTTTCAAATCTGAGTGATTACGTTACATGGCTTAAGAACAAGTTATTTCTGGAACCATTGAAAATAATATAGCTATGCTAGCCAAAATCTTACAAAATGTTTTCTTGCTGTCGACAAACTGATCGCAAGTTACGAGAAAATTAGGGATCCGTTTCAGCTCTCAAGAACACTCTCAAGTGCCAAAAAAGTAAAAACTTCATAAACTTCCCGACAAATGGCGAAACAAAAAGACAATTTAGTAATAATACACTCTTTAGTTTTTGTCAGGAGTAGATCAAGAGATTTTCGTTCTAAAAACAAGGGCGTTCCGCATTCTATATTAAGATTCTCAAATCGAATCTTTGTGAAACTAAATTTTGTGTGGTGGCTTTTTCGAAGACAAATATAAAACGATCTAATTATAGAAAAAGGACTGAAAATTATTTTCTAATATTAAGCATCTTTCTATGAACTTCGCTCTGCAAGACAGACCCAAAAAATGTCGCTAATAATCACAAAATTTGATTTTAATTTGGGAAGTTTTGATTTTGTAAATTGTCTTAACTTATGAGTTAATTATTGAATATTTTCTCGAAATGTATTTTTTTTGTATGTGGGCTGTCTTTTCAATAATTTAATCACTTTTTAAATGTTAGTTTCTTCTGGATACATTCGCGGCACCTTTGGTTACCTCATTTGATGAGAATCCATGCATTATAAATATACTTAAATATTTTGCATAAAATTGAGTTCCCTTTGTGAATTTGATATTAGGATTAATAAATATATATTTTAATATTTTAAAATGCAAATTGAAAAAAATATTAATATTCTAAATCCATTTTACCGAATATTTTAAAAGTGATTCTTTCAAAAATAAACGTTTATTTTTTTTTACATTTTTCATTAAAATTCAAATTAACATAAATTTATGAAAATTTTAAATTGATAAATGAAACTAAAATGAGTTTGCTTTATTGATATTTGAATAAAATTATAAAAAACATCAAATTTTATTTAATGCTTATTTTAAATTTAAATTATTAGAATCAATGTCGGAAGTATATTGTTTAAATAAAATACATTCAATTATTAAGATAAAAAATCCTAAAAGTAATTTTATAATTTCCAAATCAAATTTTATGAAAATTACCAATATAGTTGCTTTTTTACTGTGATCTTTGTACTGAGAACGGCACTAAATACTTATAAAGTTTGATTTGAAAAATACCAGTTTAATACTTCTTTGTTTTTTCTGTTTTTCTCATTATCGGAGATATTTAGCCTGATTATATTTACAGCAAAATACATTTTCGTTGGAATAAGAGCACAGTTTTTTTTACAGAATTTTCATGTGTGTCACTAACAGAGTGGATAAATGTGTTTTATGTAATATAGAATTAAATTATCTCTTAATAAGATGTACTCCCTTTATTTTCAAAATTTATAGATCAATGTGTAAATTTTGTTTCACAACAGAACTTTCCGATAAGTGGTTTATATATATATAGTGTGCGTGTACCCTAAATTTTAGAGGAACAATTTTTTAAAGAGATTCATACATTAGTTTTCATACGTCACGTAGAATTTTGCTTAACTACAAAAAAAAAACGATCAAATAACATTAACTTTATGATGAATATACATACCTTCACCAATAATTTTAATAAATAATAAAAAACTAATAAAAACTTTAGTCATCCAGTAATAGACTTGTATTCGACGGTTACGCTATATGTAATAATGCTAAAAATAAATTAAAAATTTATTTTATGCATTAAGCTTAAATTTATTAAAGTGGTAGTTTAAAAATATATATTAAACTTACAAATATTGAGATTTTGATTTTCTATACTCATATTTCTCTGCGCATACTCGATTTTCATACGTAAGAGCTAATTCACCAAGACTTAAAATTTAAAGTGGATTTCCAACTACAACTATTATTAAGAAAGGAACATTATTCGACTGATACTCGAAGAATACATTATTAACTCTAACTCGAAATAATAAATCAGAACTTTCATCTTACGTTCAAATGAAAACTGACATCAACAAGGGCAACGAAACAAATTTGTTCTAATGATAATAGAAGATAAAGCTTTTAAGGAAAGTTTTTTATTATTTTTAATTCCCTCGGCTGCTACTAGGTTTTCCACATTTCAGAGCTCAAAAGGATGTAATGGAACTTACTAAATACTTAAATGGTAGAACTTACTAAATACTCGGGGTAAAACAATTACAAAAGTAAATATTTTCCTAATTTTTACTATTATTCTATTCTATTTTATTTTTTTTATTTTCATTCTTCCTCTTTTTCTATTTTCTAATAAATATCGAGATCAAAAAACAAAAATTGTACCAAAAGGTTTTTTTTTTCATTTTATATAATAAAAATCAGTTGTGGAATTAGGAGCTCAGCGCTAGGTTCTCCGAAAACATCTAACAAACTTTCAGAGAGACATTCATCGGGTTTTAATGTGTCAAGGTGTAGATGAATGAGTTAAGTCCAATTAGAAACCATTTTATAGCAAAAATCTTTAATCGTAACAATATAACAGACATACATTATCCTAGAGGATGTAACTGTCATTCGGTAATTCTAACCATCAGATCCGGGTAGAGGTCCAATAAAATCGACATGAATATGTGCAAATCGAGTATCTGGCATAGAAAATGTACCAATGGAATATTTAGTATGTTTTTGAACTTTTGAAAGTTGGCAGTTTTGACAAGATTGAACAGATTTTTTTTCATAAATGGATTCATGTTGGGCTAAAAATAACGTTTTGTAATTAATTTTCTAGTTGCTCGAATGCTTGAATGGGAAAGATTATGTACAATTCCATAAATATTTGATAGAAAAGATTTTTCAATGCACGGATAAGGTGAGTTTGCGGAAACATCACAGTACAGAATTATACATCCTCTAAAGAAAAATATTATTTCTCAATTTTGTAATTAGAATTTTGAGAATTCTGAAGTTTTTGAAGTTCAGAATCATTTAATTGTGAGAGAGAGATATCATGAAATTTTAAAACTTTATTTGAGATTGCTTCAATTTCTATACGAGATAATGAGTCAGCTACAATGTTCTCTGATCCCTTGACATATTTTATATCAGTAGAAAATGGGGAAATGAAGTCTAAGTGTCTCAGTTGTAGAGTTGAACATTTATAACGTTTTTGCTTAAAATAATCAATTAGGGATTTTTGCTCAGGGTAGATCAAAATCCACTGCCTTCAAGCATATACCGAAACTTTTCAATGTTCTCTATCGTAAGCTGACCAATGAGTATGACATTTGGAAAGTCTCATTGAAGAGAAAATAATGGGTTCCCAGGTCCCATTTGAAAGTTGGATTCAAGGAACTACTAATAGCAAATAAAGAAGCGTCTCTAGAATTATATGTATTTTTGTCTGTAGAATTATATATAATATTTTTAATGTGATATAATGGTTTTTAGAGATAATTTTTCACTTTTATAGCTGAAAACTATTTTCAGTAAAAAACAGAATTTCAATATTTATTCTTCATTCCATATGACAATGTGACTTCAAAAATGTGTGTTTTAGCATTTAATTTGAAATGACTGAAAACTAAAAAAACTGTGCTGTTTCACTGAACTGTAGGTATTGTAATATAAATGCACACTTCTCACTTATTGTAAATGTATTATTTATTCAAGAATGATATATATATATATATATATATATATATATATATATATATATATATATATATATATATATATATATATATATATATATATATATATATATATATATATATATATATATATATATATATATATATTTACGTATATATATATAAATGTATATATATATATATATATATATATATATATATTGGATGTTGAATTTATATGTTATTTCTCCCAAGGATAAAATTTCGTAATATATTAATGAAATGCTGACAAAATGACGATGAACTCTGAAGCGGTTTTATTTATTTGATATATTATAGAATAATACTTTTTAAAATTACTGTGCTATGGAAAAGAAAATACTTTGCAAAAAAACATTTTATCATTCCATTTTAGCACTATTTTTAATTATAAATTAATTTGAAAGTAAACTGTTACGATTTACATTTGAAATGACAATATTTATATAAAAATATGATAATGTTTTAATATTACGGTTTCAGTGTTTTCCATAAAAATCTAAGGATCGAATTGAATTTCATTAAAATGTAGAATGGAAGTAAGCTCATATTGTCAAAATTAGTTACTTGTAAATTGTACGATTCATTCTATACACAAATGTCTTAATTCAAGATTATTATATAAAGTAGATTCAAAATTCCGTGAGAAAATGTAAACAGACAAGGTGAAATCAATCCATAAATTGTTTAACTGAATGCTGAAATACACACTAGATGTTCAATAACCAATTTTTCTTAAACACACATTCTCTAACATTGAAATAAATCATGTATTTATGTCAAAATGTTTTCCAATGCATATCTTTGCATATAAATGTTAGATTTATATTAATATATTTTTATCATCTGTTTTATAATGTCAGCATAAATTTCCATGAATTATGAAATAGAAATAAAAATTAAAATATTCAATGAAGGAAATATTTCAATCGACAATAGTCTCATATAAATTTGGAAACGATCCCTATTCTTTCATATCCCTATCATTTTCTCTAAATGAGATCGAATCACTACTCGAATTCATGAGAAAAGAACAGAAATTGGTAATTGGCTGACTTTCCGATTCTAACGGGAAGGGTATATTTGTAAGAATGCAAATTTGACAGAACTCATTGCTTTTTGATTCAAATAACAAACATTCTGTAAAATCAAGAATTTGGACCATGACGTCATGAGCGTCGAACTTGAAATTTCTATTTGTCCATCTTACCCATTGAAAGAAGCATTTTGTAAAAAAGGGTCGCTATAAAAATTACAGAATTTATTAAAATACATTTGTTGTTTGTATAAGTATCTTTCACATGAAATATTTATTAAAATGGATTAAGTACTTTGTAGTTATAATATTCGCCAATTTTTTTAAATTTAAATTACAAAATAATTTTAAAAAATGAAATTTTCTTGCGTGATTTGATAAACCATAAATTCAAAACGAGGAATTATTTTGTTGAAAGCAAATAAAACCTTTTACGTATTATTATGTTAAAAAAAGTATAAAACGCTTGCAACAGAGATTAGTTGAAAAAAATTAATGAAAACTAGTTTTGTATTGATGAAATATTTTTTTTTAAATATATTTAAGCATTTCTATGCATTATTTTTATGCAAATGCATAGAAATACATTTAAATTAAGAACATAAAATCAAAAGCTCTGATATTTATTAAATGCATTTCTTTATAAAGACGTTTGGAAAGTAGATTATATTAAATTTTTTAGTTGTAAGTTTGGCAAATGTAATTATAATAGATTTTTTTAGTTGTAAATTTTTTTAGATCTACGTCTCTGAAAATATAAATTTATTTTTCTTCATCTATTTTTCATACATATTTTAACCTTTATATTTAACATAATTTGATTAACAAATTGTCATGTAGTTTAATACTTGAGTGCACTTTTGATGCTAGAATATCATTCATTATTTATATTGTTTCAATTGCACAATAAAAATAAATATTTTTAAATTCCTTCAGCATTATGTAGAATTTTATAAACAGAAAAAGTAACAATTTGAAGAAGTATTCATGCAAACTGTTGCTTTTATATGCTCTGAAGTTTAAATGCATTCCAAATGAAAACATTATTCAATTAGTATATATCAAAAGTGCTTAAATAAAATCTTCATCCTAAAGGGTAAGAATAAACAGCATTTTTTACAGTGATTAACATAGAATATGTAATCTAGAATATCTCAAATAAACACCTTATGCAAGAATTGCTTTCCTTAAATAATTCTACAATATGAAAATCTTGTTTTAAGTATGCATCAAAGAAAAATAGAATTTTGATTTATAAGTATGCTACACAATTTATTTGAGAATAATTTACTTACTAAGTATGAGTTTTGTGTGTATGATCAAGAATATAGCGTCTTTGTTTCTAAATATCTTTTAAATATCCTTTTTTGATGCTTCATCAGATTCATCTTTCAAAACAGTTTTAATCATTTTATATACTTAAATACTATTTTTAAAACAAAAGATGTATTCATTAAAGATCATTTTATTAAATTTCAAAATTATTAAATTGAATAAATAGTATTAATATAAATATAAGTAAAACTTCATGATATATATATATATATATATATATATATATATATATATATATATATATATATATATATATATATATATATATATATATATATATATATATATATATATATATATATATATATATATATATATATATACAGAGAAAAAACAATAAAGTCTTTTTAATGCACTGAAAATGAATGTGAAAAATGCTGTCACATATTAAATATTTGATTGAATATGAAAGAATTTGCATTTATCAACCGTAATATAAAATATATAGAATGTATTTTTTTGTTATACAAAAAACACCATAAGTAACTTAACTATTTTTGATTTCAACTAATTTATCTTGAGAAAAAGTACTTAAAGTGAATATTTGATTATTAATAAAATAATTTTAATTAAAAATCATTTTTACTCTTGAATGGTATCTTTACGAAAATTAATTTATTCAAATAATTACGATTTAAAGCAATAATATTCTTGTAACAACAAACAAACTTTTCAAAATATTGAAAATCATATCATTTTTGTATGATTCTCTATTAATAAGGAATTGATTTTATACATACCTTGAATTTCTCATAACATGTGCATTCGGAAAGTAAATGCATCAATATTTATAAAAAGAGAAATATATTAAGTAGTAAAAAGAGAGTCCAATCTTAAATAGACCAAATAGTTAATGGGTACTAATTTCATACTATTAAAGTCTAAATAATGAATACCTTGATTTTTTTAAATGGTAATTAGGTAAATATAAAATTATTTTAAATTTGACAAAAAATTGTAAATGTTACAGAACTTGGTAAATCCTATAGTAAATAGAGGAATACTTTATGTAAATTGTAAATAATATTACAAAACTTGATAAATACTGAGAGTCATTAAATTACTGCTTTCTTAAGAATATTTTTCTCTCTTTATATAATTTCATTTCCCAGAATCAGTTTAACCACTTATTAATGATGCATTGAAATTATATTTATTTTGAGTTTTTAAAAACATATGCGTTTGGAAAGTAAATTAATCTATATTTATAAAAAGAGGAATACATTAGGTAAAAAAGAATCCTATCCCAAATAGAGCAATTTATTGTTTGGTACCTTATTGTTATGATTAAAATCTAAATATTTAATTCCTTAATCATTTTAAATGGTAATTAGTTAAATATAGAAACGATTTAAAAATTGAGAAAAAATTTAAATAGTGTTACAGAACTGGGTAAATTACAGAGAGATACTATATTTTGAAGAATATTTCTCACTCTATACATACTTTCTCTTCTCAAAACTGTTTTACTATTTTTTACTGGGGGATTGCTATTATATCTCTCAGAAAAAACCACATTAATGAAAATAGATAACAAAGTATTAGATAAAAAAAAGAATTTTCTGTTATGGTAAGACTGGCTAATTTGAATATAAGAAACGAAACTCTGGCAAATTATCTTAAGACTTATTTTCCAAAGAATAAGTAATATTATACAAAGTATCTTTATTCATTTATTTTAATTCTTTAACCAAAAAATATAAAATTTTCTTGTTCTTGAGAACGTAATAAGCCCATACCACAATAAGGAGAAAATTATGATAAAGTAGGGCATATGTAATTAAATATAAAACATGAGGAACATAATTTATAATTTCATTATAATTATTGTATTGATATTATAATATTATATATTTTATACTAAACAATAATTTGAAAATGTTTTGATCAAACTATTGAAAAAATTTCATTTAAATAAGTACAAAAAACTGAATATTTCTAAAATTCAATTTTTTTTAAAAATATAGTACAACTATTTCAACCGTTAATAAAAACATTTTCTCAGTTTACCATGCTTTTTCTATAGTAATAATAGTATAAAAGCACTGTATAGTAAAAGGAAATCCTTTTATCAGAAAATATCCGAATCTAAAAAGATAGGAAATAAATATATTGAGTTATTTAATTAATCACTAATTTACTAAATTTTGATTGGATAAAAATATATAATTTTATCATTGAATAAAAATTTCATTCTACAAATACTAAAAATTCGTGTGTAAGTCATTAGTTCACGGGTCCTCCAATTGTAATGTCATCATACTGAGAAAGTATGATACAATTATTTGAATGTTCAAAATTACTGATTGATCAGAGACACAAAGCACAGTTTGAGGAATCCACCGCTATAATTCTAAAGAGATGGTCCTTTAAGCAATTGCATGTAGTCATGTCCTTTAAATAGAACCACCAGTCTTGGAAAACTGAGAATATTTTTCTCTTCTCCCAAAGTTCTCTCTTTTCCTCTTTCTTTATCTCTTCCTTCATCTTAGTTTTCTCCTCCTGCCTCTTTTATCCCTTAATCGTTGAAACACACCTTGTTTAAAAAATTCTCTAACCGTGAGGTTAATAAACAATCTAGTGGTGTGAAAAGAAAACTCGTGATCGTTTAGTTATGCTATCAACGTTCCTTTCCTAGCTAGTGAATCAGTTTTTTATTGCTCATAAATCTACAATGGGCAGGAATCCATTGGAATAAAATTCTGTGAGCAAGGATCTATATTCTAAAATTCTTTGGGGCCTATTTTGATTATTGAAAAGGACTTATATATATAAATATCATATTTTCAATCCAATAATATGTTGTTATTTATAACACTTGGACAAGCCAAGCTCGCCATGCCAATTTAAGTCAATAAAGAGCGTCTTTCGTTTAATATGAGCACTACGAAGGTGAAAGTAGGTCTTTGCTTTTCAAATCCTTCGACAGATGGCACCACCAGAGGATCTACTCCCTCAATTTTAACATTGATCTGAAAAGGGAGGAAATTTTCTCCAGACCATTGCACCCATGGTAACTGCTTATTGACCGACCACATGACTTTCAATTCCACAGATTGAACTAGCACGTACTCGGTGAATTTGACGGCATTGGGATTAGAACTCTGCCCTTGTGGACGGAAAGTCGATGCCCTAACCACTAGGCTGCCGCGGCTCATCCAATAATATGACAACCCTTAACAAAGAGTGGCCGCGAATCGACAGTTATTGAATAGATACAGCAATAACTTCGATTTCAGCATCGAAAGCAATAGTAAGAAGTCCAGTTGGTAATTAAAAACTAAAAAGGTCATTATCGATACCTGTTATAGCACGACATGCCCTCTCCAATATAGAGCCTTCAGTAAAGACATGTAAAAAATTTTTTTTTTTTTTTAGTAAAACACAACACATAATCAAATATATTATATATTCAAAACTGAAAGCTAAACATTTGGTTTATATAGTTAAATTATATAAAAACGATTAATAAAAACTGTTAAAATATATCATCCATTGTAATGAAATGTGCTGGATAAATCATCATTCAAAACTAATAAATATTTCATGTTATTTTTAATGCAGTAAAGTAATTAAGCTTCCCTTAACACTAACAAATATAAAGCAAAATGAAGTAATTAGTCAAATAAATATTTTATAATTTAAAAATTACTTTAAAATATATTTAAAAAACTAAAAAAATATGAAATAGTTAACACGAGTTTTAAAATATCATCTATAATAGTACAGTAGTAAATAAATTCAGGAACTTAATTTTCATAATGCCAAAAAGAACAATATATATTTGGAGTCTTAAATTGTAGTTAATAATATAAGAACTTTTAGAAAAATATAGACAACTTTTTTTTTTATTTATCCTCCAATGAAATTCTGATTAAAGGATTAAATACCCTGATTAAAGGATTAAATAGTTTTTTGTATGATGAATTTTCCTCTTATGTTAATGCGGATGATCATTAATTATGATTAATATGCATTATTAATTGAATTTATCTAAAAACTTAAGTCTTGAAATTTTTGATAATTAATTATTAAATTAATTAAAACATTATCAAGAAGCAATGGTAAGGAATCCTTTCATGACATTTTTAGTTTGCAGTCATTTAGTTAATGATTTAAATTTCAATATGACATCCAGAAATTATGACTAATTTAACCCTGATAGTTTTGAAAATTTTCTTGGCATCCAGACAGCTAATAGTTAATCCGATTTATGCCGCAATCTATTATGATAGTATTAATTGTTGCATAAACTGATTGACTAATAGCTGTCTGGATGCCATTAACTGCAGATTTGATATGCTTTTTCATTACTTAATGACAGTTGCACAGTAATAGTCTTAAGATGAAGTTATCAAACATGAAAGCACTGTTCTAATAATTTTTCCATTAAAAATAATGCATTTATTAAATGGAATGATATTTGCGGTATATTTCATATAAATAAAGTTTAATATAGCGCCCTCTATGTTAGTATTTACGAAAACCGGTTTGCAGAATCTAAGAAATGGTATTATGTGTATCATATATATTATGTATTAAATACAAATATTTTAAATAATAGTATAAGTAAATTACATTTTAAAAATTTATCTTAAAGTAGATAAAATTTTTATGGACATTTAAAAATGCCAGGAACTTCTAATGAAGCTTATTAGATTAAATCTTGCGCCATATTATTAATTAAAACCCATTCTTCCCAAACTAATCTAATTTTAACATGCACATTTTACTATGAACTAACCTTATTTATTTAAGTTTTCATCTTGATTTAATTGAAATAACATTTTGTTCCATCTTTGATCATTTAATGGATTTTTTCCATCTAAGCCTCTAAAATTTGCTGTAGTTAATTAAGGTGTTAAGAGCGCAAAATTAAACTGAAATCATTTAATTTGATTAAATGATTTTCTTTCGTTAGCTACAGTAAATTCTTTATTTTCTACTCAAGTCACATCATTTAGTAAATAGTTTTCATCATGAAAGAGAGAGAGAGAGACATGTTGGTTTATATTATTGAAATAACATTACAGTGAATAATTAAATTGTTTCATTTCATTTAAAAACTAAATTTCACAGCTACAAGAATATCTTTATGGAAAGTTTCTTCAAAACGATTTCGTTTACTCTTAAAAAGGTAGGATAACTATAAAAATATGTGGATGTATTTGTCAGTAGACATAAACTAGACTGAATTCTAGGCGGCTAAAATAATAAACAAAGCGTATGCTACACGTTTTATATTGGTAAAAATATCCGAACTTAGTATAGTGAAAATATCCGAATATGTAATACCAATTTAAATAAATGAAACGTAGCAATTTATTAATATTTTTAGCATATGTAGTTTTACGTTTTTCTTCTATTGCGTTTTTTGGAAACGTTTACATAACGAATTGGAAATTATGAATAAAAGAAATTTGAACATGCTCAGATGAAATCAAATATTTTGGAAAATAGATACCAATTTTGTTCTACATTAGTACCATGTTACATTTCCCTACAAAAAAAGTTTAAAATATAAAAGCAACTTTAATAGTTAAACAATTTTAATATATATATATATATATATATATATATATATATATATATATATATATATATATATATATATATATATATATATATATATATATATATATATATATATATATATAACAAGAGATTAGTAGTATCATAAGCGAAAATTGAAAGATACAAGAATAGATATAATATATATAAAACGCTTATGTTTAGCAATACATTCAACGCAAAAGAAGTAAAATAGAATTACTAAAATATAAATAATAGTACATTATTAAAAAATTAAATATTAGATGGTTAATAATACATTTAAAATACGAAATGGAGATTAATAATATATATAAAGTTAGTCAAAACTTTGACAAACTTTATAAATATATTATTATTCTCCATATAATATTTAATTTTATAAAAAGGTACTCTTAATATATACATATATATATATATATATATATATATATATATATATATATATATATATATATATATATATATATATATATATATATATATATATATATATACAGCATTCTAATTATTTTGTGGATTTAAATTCATCATTTGCTTGAATAAGACAAATAAATTCATAAATTCTTTAAATTTGTTGCACTTTTGTGACGAATACGATAAAGACAAGTTACATTTTACTCCAATATATTCGGATATTTATTTGATAAAATTAATACATATTATTTTATCGTATTAAATACAGCAAAATTGTGATCAAGTATCAAAGTTTAAGCAAATAATATATGCACCGTGGCGTGAAATTTGTGTCATTACACTTTTGATGTTTGCAGTTTAGCAAGAAAAATTATTTTATTTATGAGACATATATATTCTCATATTAACCTGAAAATATTGTTACGAATGACAAAGAAAACAATATTAACCTGAAAATATTGTTTTCTTTGTCATTCATATAAAACAAATGAGAAATATGTGTATCGAAACTAAAATACTTATTTATCTAATAAAAATGTATAGTCAAAAGCTGAAATCTGTTTACTTCGTTATATTGTTGTTGATACAGTAATATTTTGAAAAGAATTTTTCTATAAAATATAAAAATGCTGCTTATAAAAAAGTGAAAATATATATTTTTCACCAGTGAAAGACGCCGAGTTTGTCGACGCATGGTTAGAGCTCAACAGTTCAAGGTTTTGATTCCCACAATGGACTTGGATGGTGGTTGACGGTTGGTTAGAAATCCATGATAAGCTGTTGGTCTCGGTCTAATTAGCCTTTGTGTGCAAAAAATGACTGTTGAGTGATAAACAAACCAAATGAAAGACCAAAATCTTAAACATGCATTGTTTTTTTTTTAGCATTTAAAACGTGTTACATAAAAATAAATAAATATATCATATCAATACTTAGACAATTGAATTAAAGCATCTGTCTGCATGTAAGATAGGATTGGATTCTGAGTTTCTTGTGGATTTTCAAACAGAAAATCTAACCGTCAGAAAAGATCAGTTTGAACTTAGTAAGGTAATATTTCTATTCAGATGTACTGTGTTACTCCTATTCACATCGGTACTGTATCATCACAATGGATAAATTCTTATTTGTGGATGATATAGTCAATCACTTTGAATCAGTTATTTTATATTTCATGTTAAACAGATGCTAAATCTATTAAGTAAATATACGAAAAGAAGGATAGATTATAAAACACTTGAAATGATAAATTATATACGATGTTACTTAAATATATAATACGATGTTATTTTATTTTTACTGTGATACGTTTTTTGGCAAAGAGAAAATTATACATGCAGATGGAATCGCTCACATTGCTTATCTAAAGTATGGGTGTAACAACCAATAACCAGAAAAGAAGGGAGTGACGTCACCACATCAAAGTTTGCTCCTGCTCCGGATCATGTGACTGCTCGCATTAATGTGTAACTTCAAACCATTTTTTCAGAATGCATCCGGCACTCGCCGAGTAATACTTCGATTTCGATATGGAATAAATATATGCTCTTTTTTTCAAGATATTCCAGAGTCATTATTGATAATTTCGGTCTTCAATTTAAATGTCGCGTAGACATTTCGGCCCATAATTTTCCTATGTTACGTTGATAGAATTCCCTTTTTTACCAGATCGAGAAATTGAATTCGGAATTATTAAAATTAAAAACGAAACGTAACATAAGTGGCGCCCAACGTGGGGCCTGAAGATTGAAATTAAAGTTTTACTGAAGAATGGATTTGTTGAAACAGAAACGAAAGGGGCTACGAGCATACAGTCTGCGGAAATAAAATTCAAGAATTGCTGAAACCAGAAGTAGATAAGAATGTTATTTCAGTTTTACCCGCGCAGTTAGAAGACAAATTTCAAAAATTAGAAGTTTCTCAACAAGAAGTAGAGAACGAAATTTTAACTTCAAAAGATTTGGAACGGTCATATGAAGAAGATTTCATTACAGCAGAAGAATATCGTGATAGATATATTGAACTCTTTGAAAAATGCCGTAAAGTAACTATGAAAATGGAAGTCTCTCAAGATACCTCAAGTAAGAAACAATTCAAGCTCCCGAAGTTAGAACTAAAGCGATTTTCCTGTGAAGCTCGAGAATGGCTTGGTTCTTAGAGTCAGTTCTCCAAAACTGATGATGATGAGAAAATTCTACCAGAAGACATGTGCCAGAATCGAAAGCAGCAAGATTAGTAGAAAGTTTCCCGCCAACAACGGATATCTATCCCAAAGTCATAGAACAGTTACAGGATCGCTTCGAGCAGAGTGATCTGCTTGTTCAGGTTTACGTCAGAGACTTGTTAACTATGGTAATGAGAAATACCTCTTCAAACCGAACTAAAATTGATTTAGCTGTTCTTCACGATGAACTGGAATCAAAATTGCGTGCGCTGGACAGCCTAGGAAGAACTCAAGAAAAGTACGGGGACTTTTTAACTTCCCTTGTGGAATCGTTCGTGCCTGAGAGTGTCCTAATAGCTTGGGAAAGAAACCGAAGTACACTTGACGGAGGAGTACGTTCGTTAGAAAATTTGATGTTTTTTCTGAGACAAGAAGTTCAAGGACAAGAAATGGTTGTGCTCGCCCGTACCGGGTTTGGAGCTCCCCGAATCGACAAACACAAGGAATCCCGTGAAGGGAATATTACTACGGCTGCCGCCCTTGTAAGTACATCCGAAACAGAAAATCAAGGTAAGAGGAATTATGATTGTCTTTTTTGCAATAAGAAACACCCTACCAAGATTGTTTTTCTACTGGAAAAATGCATTTAGTGAAAAAAGAAAAATGCTTAGTAAGAAAGGGACCTGTTACTCCTGTTTGAGAAGAGGACATACCTCTAAATATTGCATGGCTAAGGTGAAGTGTTTCCATTGTAATAAAAATCACTGTACTCTTATGTGTTATTCAGATAAAGGGAACAGTACTGCCAGTAAAAACGAATATGTATCTACAAATGTATTTTCAAATAATTCTAGAGTAGAAAATGTTTATTTAATGACTGTTGTTGTTAAAGTTATGAATCAAAAGAAACAGTGTTTAGTAAGAGCAGTCTTAGACACAGGATCCCAACGTTCTTATCTCAGTTCAGGAATAGTTAAACAATTAAAGTTAAAACCCAAAAGGCCATTATCTTTAATACATGGACTTTTTGGTGGTCAAGAAATGAAACCCTGTTCTCGTACAATATACGATGTGAAAATTGCTAGTTCGAAAAATGATTTTTTATGTGAAATTGAGGTTTTATCTGAAAACAAAGTTTGTGGTTTTGTTCCTAAACTGACTGATATGATGACTATTCATGAACTGAAAGAAAAGGGGATTATATTGAGTGATTTTGAAATCCTTAATTATGATGTAAATCTTTTGATTGGATCCGATATAGCAGGAAGGTTGTTAACTGGTCATTCTGTGAAGTTAGAATCAAGTCTAGTTGCTATTGAAACCCGGCTGGGGAATACTGTTGTTGGAAAGCAGAATTCCCCCCCCCCGGAAAAGATAATTATGATGTAAATAGTGACTCTGTTTTATGTGCTTTATCTTTGCATGCTAATAATTTATCTGTTTGTGAATTTTGGAATCTAGGAAATCTTGGTATATTAGATCCTTCTGAAAACCGTAATATAAATATTGTACATTCTGAGTTATTAAAAGATTTTCATGAGGGTTTGGAAATACTCCCTTCTGGGAGACACCAGTTAGGTTTGCCTTTTAAAACAGATACTTCAAGTTTGCCCGATAACAAGGAACTAACTTGGAATAGACACCAAAAAATGTGTAAACGATCAAAAGATAAAAAATTAATTAAGGATTACGAAATTGTGTTTAAGGAATAGGAGCGTCTTGATATAATTGAAAGGGTACCCCAAAATGAAATTATAAGCGACAGGCAGTGTCACTATTTACCCTATAGGCCTATAGTCAAAACCGAAAGCACTACTACAAAATTAAGACCAGTCTTTGATGCCTCTGGTGGCAAGCCATCCTTGAATGAACTTTTATATAAAGGGCCAAATCTCATTGAATCCCATCCATAATCCCAGACCTGATTGACCGATTTCGTTCATATCCTATTGGCCTGTCTACAGATATCGAGAAGGCGTTTTTGCAGTTGTCTATTGCTCCAAGATACAGAGACTTTTTACGCTTCTTTTATCCGTGCAAAGATGAAATGGTCATTTATAGACATTGAAGAGTAGTTTTTGGGGTTACTTCCAGCCCTTTTCTTTTTGCAGCATCCGTATCCCATTTGCATAACAACACTTTTATAGAAAAGAACGAAATAATTGAAAAATTAAGAAAATCATTTTACGTAGACATTTGTCTTTCTGGTGTTTTCAACATCAAATAACAAGAGCATTTTATTTTAACAGCTATAGAAGTAATTTCACGTGGATGTTTCCACTTGCGAGGTGGGAGAGCAATATCAAGTGTGAATTCATTACGAAAAGTTCAGGCATCACCAATGTTTTGGGAATTTTATGGAATTTGGACCGTGATACTTTGAAATGTAACTGTGATATAAAGGTTGATCCTTTTGTTTTAGAAGTAGGTGGGAAAATAACTAAGAGAGTAATTTTGGCTACGATTCAGAAGATTTTTGATCCCATTGGTTTATTGTCAGCGGCCATTTTGCCCATAAAAATTAAATTGCAAGAAATGTGGAAATTAAAACTATCCTGGGACTCTTCTTTACTCACTAAAGATCAAAATAGTTTTAAAAGATGGATTAATGATTTACATTTACTAAATGATGTTAAAATTGCCCGCTATACAGAAATTAATGATTCGACACAAATGCAGGTATTCATGGATGCTAGTAAAGTAGCTTATGCCACTGTGTTTTCCTTAGAACTGTCACTTCCAATGGAGTAAAAATTTGTCTTTTAAGAGTTAAATCACGAGTAGCTCCATTAAAACCTATCACCATCCCAAGATTAGAGTTATTATCCTGCATCATTGGAGTAAGATTAGCTCATTCAATCAAAACGGCCCTGAATTTAAGTAACTTAAAACAGTATTTTTGAGTGATTCAATGGTATCACTGTGGTGGATCCTGGAACATGGAGATTGGACTGTCTTTGTCTCCAATCGAGTTAAAGAAATTAACCAATTGGCACCTAATGCCGAATGGATACATATCCCTGGAGTTTCCAATACCGCCGATATTCTGTCGCGAGGCTGCTCTATTCGTCAGTTTTTGGACTTCCGTTGGTGGGAGGGTCCCGAGTGGCTCAAAGAACCACCAGAAAATTGGCCTGAGAATAAATTAGTGTACGAACCAACCAAAATCGAAGTGGAAAAAAGAATCGTTAAACTTTGTAACATTAATCTTAGAGATACAGAACCAGATTGGTATGGCCTCAGATTTTCTAGTTTCAATTCTATTCTACGAATGACTAGTTGAATGCTACGTTTTATCAGCAATGTACGAAAAAGAAGTGATGAAAGGAATTACGGGAACCTTTCGCCCGAAGAAATAGAATCGGCGGAAAAAGTACCCATTCGTCTTGTAGAGAGACATTTTTTCCCTCTTCCAAATAATTTAAAAAATCTTAATGCAGTTAAAGATGACGAATGTATACTTCGAATTATAACTCGAATAACAGAACGAATTGACGAACCTTCATTCCTATTCCCTATTTTACTCCCTAATAAAAGCATTTTTACTCAAAGATTGATAGAACAATATCATATTAATCACTGTCATGCAAGTACCCAGATTTTATTAAATTTATTACGTTCAATTTACTGGATAGTTAAAGGGAGAAAAACAGTAAGGGGAGTAGTGTGAAGATGTATTCCTTGCCGACGCTTCAAATCTAAGCCTTTTGTTAGTGATCCAGTTACTCTACCAGCTGACCGAGTGAAAGATGCTTCTGTATTCGAAGTGATTGGACTTGATGTTGCTGGCCCCCTTTACATTAAACATAGAGACAAAGTATGGGTAGTATTATTCACCTGCGCCATATATAGATCGGTACAGTTGAGTTGGTTTCCTCATTGTCCCCAAAAGCCTTTTTAATGTCTTTACGAAGGTTTATTGCCAGAAGAGGCAGACCACGTGTCATTTACTCCGACAACGGCACAAATTTCCATGGAGTTAATGAAGATTTTCGACTGTTGAATTGGGAGAAAATTACTCAAGAAACAGCCCTCCAACGTATTTCTTGGAAATTCAACCCTCCAACCGCAAGTTGGTGGGGTGGTTTTTGGGAAAGACTGATTAGAGTGGTTAAAGATCTTCTTAAAAGTACCCTCGGAAAGGCTGTACTTACATATGAAGAATTACTTACAGTACTCTCAGATTGTGAATCTGTTATAAATGCACGTCCACTCACATATCTTTCAGAGGACGTTGAAGATCTAAAGCCTATAACACCAGCCATGTTCATGTTAAACGATCCCAAGATAAGCAGTGTAACAACAGATATTGATGAAGTTGAAGCCAAGCATTTTCGAATCAGAATTAAACACCGAGCCAAAGTAACTTAGCAGTTAAAGCTGCGCTTTCGAAAGGAATACCTAGGTCAACTTATACAGCGTCTAAGCAGAAGGTGTTCGACTCCAAAAATACAAGTTGGAGAAATCGTGTTAATCGGAAACAACAATAAAAAACGTTTGAACTGGTCTCTTACTAAAGTCATACAGTTGATTCCTGGCAAAGATGATATCGTCAGAACTGTGAAATTGAAAACACAATCCTGTGTTTTAGTGCGACCTATACAGAGGATTTTTCCCCTTGAGATTTCATTAACTACTGCTAAAGATGATGTCCCAACTACATCTAATGTGAGAAGAGATTCCTTTCCAGATGCTGAAGGAAATGATTTGTCACCGAATCAGAAAATGACATTTCCAGTGGTTCTCTAAGAACAATTTTGCTCAGTGATGATAAGGACTTACCCAAAACAACCAGAACTGGACGATTAGTAAAAATTCCTAAAAAACTAAATCTGTAATCTTATAATTGTAACATCCTTTTTCTTTTTCATTTAGGTTTTGTTTTCTCCCGAAACAAAAGGTGGGAGGATATGTAACAACCAATAACCAGAAAAGAAGGGAGTGACGTCACCACATCAAAGTCTGCTCCTGCTCCGGGTCATGTGACTGCTCGCATTAATGTGTAACTTAAAACCATTTTTTCAGAATGCATCCGGCACTCGCCGAGTAATGTTTCGATTTCGATATGGAATAAAAATATGCTCTTTTTTTATTTCAAGATATTCCAGAGTCATTATTGATAATTTCGGTCTTCAATTTAAATGTCGCGTAGACATTTCGGCTCATAATTTTCCTATGTTACGTTGAAAGAATTCCATTTTTTACCAGATCGAGAAATCGAATTCAGAATTATTCAAATTAAAAACGAAACGTAACAATGGGAATCCATAGTTTGTTACTTTTTGAAATTATTTTTATAATTATAAATTTTTGCTATAAACAAAATAACAAAGTCTTTAGATGCATTTTTATAGTACTAATGCTTTTAATCTGTTTTTAAATTAATCATGGACGCTGTTTGTTGGGCGAACGAAACACCTCATGCAAAATATGAAAACGAAAATTAGTTTCTTTTATAGAAGTTGCTTCCGATTTTTATAATCAGCATTTTTCACTAGAGGATACTATGAAGGAGTATGCTTTAAACATAATGCAATAATTGTACATATGTTTCATAGAATTTGTATATTTCTAGATTTTAAAGCATGAAAGCTAATCATTGGTAAATTTTAGTTTGAATCTAGACCCAAATATAATTAGCTTTCCATATGGTCTGTCCTATTCACAGTAGAACTACATTACTGACAATGATTGAGCTATAATTTTGGAATCCCTCACTCTCTTTTGAGCTGTGACTTTGCTTTTATAACACATTTAATAAGTACTAAAGGTATTTAGGAAATATCTGCATTGCATAAATCATGAAGTATTTGAACTTAAGTATATACTGTCATACAATAAAGTTTCGAAATGCATTTATGTTTATTACGTTCCTTATTAAACAACTTTGTTTGGAAAAATAACTAGTTGCTTAAAAATAAAAATTTTTATTTACCAGAATTTTGTATCAAATCATTTGCAAGTAATATTAAGTTAAAAAATAAATCGCGTTATAAAGTTCATTTCACAAAATTATTATTAGCAAATCTATTGTGAAACGCTTAAAAATGTGTCTGTTGACAGCACTTTGATTAAATTCCCTTTTAATGTTAAAACAAACAAAACTTTTTAAGAATATTCTATGCAGTCAAAACATATTATTTATAAATGTAAGCGCACATTGTTTTAAAATTATATATCATGATAAAATTAAAAACGGTTTTGAAAATATCAATATTTTATTTTAACCACAAAAAGTACTATGATTTTATAGTCAATATAAATGAACACAAAAGAGTGAAGATGCATTAAACTACTTAAAGCCTGAATTTCAACAAACTAGATTGCTTATTTTAAGCATATTTGGGAAAAGAAACTGTGTTATAAAATAGAAAGTGTTATGGAAACAATGGTAATTTTAATTAAGGAAGATCAATAAATAACCATGGATTTTTAACAGTTTCAACATTGCATAATGCAAAAAATAATGAAAAATATTGGATTTTCTTTGTGCATTACAATTTTGTGAAAATCATTATGTATAAATCAAGCATTTTACGAAAGAATAAATGAAAAATTTATGAAAAAAATTTTATGAAAGGAAAGTAGTTTTAAAAGTCTTTGTTTGACTACACATTTTTTACTTGCACATTTACATTTTCTAGATTTTGTCTTATTTTTTTACACTGAAATTTTTACAATTAAATACAAACTTATTTTCCAACACTCTCTATACCGTAACTATTGCATTTGCCTGGTAAACATTATACACATGAGGAGTACATAATTATTTTTGTCGACAAAAAACTTTGCCACTTCTTATATTTTAGTTTTCATAACTAGTTTCACAATTTTTAAATAATTTGCTTAAATTTTAATTTTAGACATTTCATAATTTATTGGAGAGAAATTTAAGCACTATTCTTGAATTTATAGTTAATTATAAATGATTCAAAATAATTAATTCCAATACTAAATATATATTTCAAACCCATTTGTTTTCCTTTGTAAGTTAAAATTTATTTAGAAAATATAATTTACATAAAATAAATTTCATTGAACTTATTTTCTTTATATTATTGTTTTCTTAAAATATGAATCAACGTGATTTCTTTTAATGATCTTATTCCAATGATATAAAAAATATTGGATTACATCCTATATATAATAATGAAATTCTATTGTGTGTCGTTAATTAGGACATGTTTTGCATTTCATTTTTTTCTGATGGATATAATCTTGATTTTTCTTGCTCAAATTATCGTAGAAAATATAATTTACATAAAATAAATTTCATTGAGCTTATTTCCTTTATATAATTGTTTTTTAAAAAATGAATCAACGTAATTTCTTTTAATGATTTTGTTCCAATAATATGAAAAATATCCGATTACATCCTACATATAATAATGAAATCCTATTGTGTGTCATTAATTAGGACCTGTTTTGCATTTCATTTTATTCTGATGGACATAATCTTGATTTTTTCTTGCGCAAATAATCATAGAAAATATAATTTACATAAATAAATTTCCATAAAATAAACTTCATTGAGCTTTTATTTCCTTTATAGCATTATTTTTTTAAAAAAGAAATGAATCAAAGTGATTTCTTTTAATGATCTCGCTCCAATGATATAAAAAACTAATGGTTAACATCCTATATATAATAATCAAATCCTATTACTTGTCATGAATTAAGATCTGTTTTCCGTTTCGTTTTCTCTGATGGACACAATCTCGATTTTTCTTGCGCAAATAATCGTAAAAAGGAAGTCCTTTACCAGTTTCGACAACCCAGATCACATGCATTCAACATAAGACCATATATATCACCATGGTGATGTCAACCCAATAAGCTACTTCTTATATTTCTAAGAATGTGGGTGGAAAAGAAAATAGAACTGATTCCTTTTACGCATCAGTGGCTAATTCAGTGGTAAAAATACATAGGAATTCTGCTTTTCCTTAGATGTTATTCACAATTTTAATACTTTGAAGCCTTATTATAAGCAATGCTTTACGTAAAATATTATTAATGTAAATGAAAAGAAATAGTAAGAAAATTTAAAAAGAACTTGCTTAGTGCATTCTTATTTATTTAAATTAAATTTAATAACTTATGCGTGAATTCTTATGAATTCTAAAAGTATGATATTATTAAAACGTATCAGAGTGCAAAATTCATCGATTCAGTGGCATTCGCACATAAAAGAATAAAGTTATTAATGAATTATTTCATGGAAGTTGTAAAATGTAGTGAAAATTTGAGAAAATTTATTGGGGTTTTTTTACGCAAGGGTAACTTAAATGAAACTCTACAGTTTAAAATGGATTTCGAACCAATTTAAAACTTCATTCTCGAGATGAGAATCAATCTCATAAATCGTTGAAAAGGTGGCTTGAGCAATAACCATTCATGCTCGACTAAAGAAATCGAAAATGATAAGACTGGACTTGAAAACATACAAATAAAGAGAAATTTGTGAATAATTTTTCATTCACAATTTATTTTACTTGTTTATTTGTTTCAATAACTGAGTTTCAAAATGTATATGAGAGTTTAAGAGAATACAATATAAAATTTAAATTTTAATTTCTGAATTTTTTAAATTGTCATTTTAATAGAAATAAAAACTCTTTTTCAGTTGACCTAAAAAAATCATTTTTAAATTAAATGAACTAAATATTTGAAAATTTTCATTCGTAAGTCTGTGAAGATTCCATTAATTTGTGCGAAAATAGTCTATTTTTTTCATCTTATGCTCCTGAGTTTCTGTTGTTTTTTGTCAATGAAAGATAATTGAAATAAAAATTTTGAAAAAAATAATCTTGATATGTTGAGAAGGAAATTGGAGAAAATTATCTAGGAAATATTTCTTTGATCTGATATCTATATTTAGCTGATGAAAAAATAGCTGACATATTTTTTAGAAAATATACAAAAGAATAGATAAATTTAAATATTTCTATAAATTTGATAGTAGATCCTAAAAAACGATTGAATATAGGAAATGATTTGTTATTTTGCAATTTTGATATTCAAAAAAGTAATTAGTTATTAAGACGAATGAAAGCATTTTTTCTCTCATTAGGAAAAAAAAAGTGAACATATTTTCTTCTGAAAATGAGTTAATAAGCAAAATATGTTAAAATACTCTATGAATTTATATTAACTTGTGAATTTAAGTGCACTGAAATTATCTGATTATAGTTTAGAAAAAAATGTGTACAACTTTTCTAAGCTTGAAATTTATGTTAAATATATTGAAAATTAAAATTCATAGCTTCAGATAATCAACTAATATAGACTCGTTTTCTAAGAAGTTTCTAATGTTACTTTTGTCAAAATAAATTACTAACGAAAATTATTTAAAAGAAATGACTAAAAACTGCAGAATGAAACGAAATAGTAGTATTCTTTTCAGAGGAAACACTTTTGCAATAAACTTTGGAGTTAGTTTAACTTTCTGTTTCATCATAATTGGCAGTCCAAGTGTTTAAGTCTGTTTGAAGGCATTTTAAAACCAGCAATAGGTTTATAGGCTAGTTTTTTTTTGAAATTTAAAATAAATAGTAGATTATGTGAAACAAATGTGGAAATCCAGACATTTTCGATGCATCTACTTCGACAGATTTACATGGATTCTTTTCTCTGGTGAGCTATATTTTACCACAAGGCCACGGTTAGACTAGATTGTCTTATTCTATAAGCTCGTCCAAAAACTTTTTTGGATATATTTTGATGCGGTGAAGTGGATTCTAAAATAACTGTCGTAAAGCATGTAAACATTTATCTTAGGATTTCTTTTTTGGGAAATTATTTCTTTTGGAAACTGCCATATTTACTTCTTGAATAAACCAGGCAAATTTTCTGAAATATATGCATTAGGAAACCAAAAGGCGTGTCCTCACTGCCTGGATAACGCCCAAATGTCTCCACAACACATCTTCAGCTGTCCAGCAATGCTGGCCAAGCTTTTTAACATCAGCATAGAGGATCCTGTGGAGGTTCTTTTTACAAATAAAGATGTAGAGATCGTCATGGCTGTCTTCGACAGTTTCGGAGACATTTAGGGCGTTTGCACGTGCTCCATGGACACGACATCATCATCAGACACCAAAAACATGGTATTTATTTCCCTGTGTTCAATATTGGTTCAAATGGAACTCAGAATCTTGTATTTCGAAAAGCGTGGTCCTATTAAAACTACAGTGAATAAATCATTTGAAAACATTTGGTTCTACAAAACCATAATAAAGCTTTTTTATGATGTATTGTTTTATATATTGATGGCTAATCATAAAGATAAATATTTCAAAGCACATCCCGTTCCCTGCATATAAATGCGATGAAGTATTTTCTCCTATGCATACAAAACATGAAATGGGAATGTACAAAGGGGTAATTTACCAAGTTCCTTCTATTTTTATTCAAATATTGGAAGATTCTTTTATCCAAAGAAAATTTTTATACCCAAGAAATTAACTTATATATTAGCTTATAATTAATACCAAACACTTCAAAAGTATGAGCAAAAAGTAATAATTTTTGCTTTAATGTAAAGTTCATATTCAATATTTAATGTGAAAGAATCAAAAACTGGAATCTATAATTCAGAGATTATCTGATAATACCATTTTTATGTAACATTATAGTTTCTGAAAGCATGAATAAACTAAATATTAATTCAGAAAAGTTGTACGAACTACCAAATATATTTGACCAAAACATAAAACTTTGTACTAACGTAATATTTTGAATATTATCATTTGAAATTACCAAACAATAGATATATGAAACAATCCTGAAGATCTGTGATCCATTAAAAACCATATTATCACAATATTTGAAATGATTTTTAATTGTTTTAATGTCAAAATTAGTTTCGAATTTAAAGGTTTGGTGAAAGTCACGGAGTTTGGTAAGGAATAACTAGTAAACGTTTTCACTGAAACGATGGGGATGTGTTTAAAAGCATATCTAGCTGCAGTGAATAGTTGTAAATTTGAAATTTATACCGTATTTAAAATACCATGCTTAACAAGAAAAACTAATTCATGCTAAATATTTTTGAGTCTTTAACTAAGATGTATGTGAACTAAATGTATTATTAGACGCACATACCGGTTGGTCTGGTTGTTTAAGACACCTGTTCTCGTTATCGAAAAGTAGTGAGCTCAAATGCAGACCCAACCGAAGATCTGTCATGTTCTCTAATGCCATCTGGAGGACATAAAAGAAGTCATTGTCGCAGTGTCCTCCATATGAAATTATGCCTCTGGGGATGACTGAAGAATTTCGGGTGTCATCTGCTTTGTTTCTATTTTAAAATTACGAAACCCACGCAATTTTAGAACAACGATTGTACACAAACTGTGTGAACCACTAGAAAAGAAACCATCATTTCTTTCCCTTGTGGTGCCGAAAGGTTGAAACCCTTGCCTGACTTTATTTAACAACATATTAAATATGTTTCTTAAACACTACAACTAGAAATGTTTTAATTTCACTATAAATGTTTTAATCATTGAAATGTTTTACTATTCAGAAATTATATAAATTTGTAACCTATTTGTAATAGTCATTTTCTTATATAAGAAGTGTTATTTCAGAATAATACACTTACACTGTTGGACAATTGCAAAGGACGGATAACATTATCATCCATAGCAACCACAAAATGAAAGGACGCAAAATGTGGAAAATTAGAATAAGTGTGGGATATAGTAAGAAGAAGTATGCGTATGCAATTTTTTTCCACGTCTGTTCATCACGTGATTCATAAGAATTCATAAGAATTTTAAAGTTTTTGACGCGTGTGAACAGTTGTTATTTCAAGTCAAAGTTTTACAGGAAAGATTTAATATACGAACTTGAAATTTTTGGCATGTCTTCCCGACATCACTTAGATGATTTTATGCGTGGCCGAATTATTGGAAAGATCGAAGAAAGGTGAAAAATAACAGATGTTGCTAGGGAGTTCGATATGGCTCACAACATTGTTTCACAGCTGTGGAAATCATTTAAAACTACTGGAATGTGTAGTAGGCGGCACGGAGGAAGTCGTGTTAGAAGTACGACGCCTGCAGAAGACAGATATATCGTCCTATCAGCAAAAAGAAACAGGTGCAGCACAGCTCAGCAGGTGGCAAATCAGTTTCTTGCTGCCTCAGGAAAGCAGATCTCTCGAAAAACTGTTGCCAGACGTTTGAGAGGAGGAGGACCCGCAGACCTGTTGTGTGTGTCCCATTGACCCGACAGCACCGTACTGCCCGTTTGCAATGGTGTCGTGAGCATCGCAATTGGACTGAACAGGAGTGGGCATGCGTACTATTCTCAGATGAGAGTAGGTCCAGTCTGTCATCAGATTGTAGACGCCAACTGATCTGTTGCGAAGAGTAGTACTGCTTATCGTCCAGAAAATATCCAGGAAAGGGACCGATATCCGACAAGCAGTGTCATGGTGTAGGCCGGCATCATGATCAATGGCCGCACGCCCCTACATGTGATTGCGAATGTAACTATGACAGGCCAACGATACATTAATGAAGTTCTACTTCCTAATATTCGTCTTTTCCGTGGTGCTGTCAGTGACAAATTTATTTTTATGGACGAAAACGCAACATGTCATCGAACAGTCGCTGTTCAGGGTTGTCTAGACAGCGAGGGTATTCAACGCCGTGCCAGGCGTTCACGTTCTCTGGATCTGAGCCCCATTGAAATCCTCCTCCGACAAACAAGAACACCCTCATCCGAGCACTCCCAAAGGAATGGGATAAATAGCCTCAACAGCTTTTGGATAATGTTGTACAAAGTATGATACGACGTGGGGAATGTTGCATCACACTCCACGGTGGACATATCCCGTACTGATACATTTCTTCAAGGTGCCTGCTGACTTTTAAATTCATTGTTCCATTTTTCCGAATGCAGCATCAAATCAACATTATTTTCTTTCAGATGTTTCACAGCTTTTGTACTTTCCAGAACAATAAATATTCTTTATTTTAATGTCTGAACAGTGTGGCAACTATATTTTATCCTACTAGGGCTCATGTCTCGCTTAATTTTATGTTATATTGCAATTAGTGATCCGTCCTTAGCAAATTTCCAGCAGTGTATTATTAAGAGATAACACTTGGCAGTATTTTCATGCGTTCGACACATTTAAATATATAAATGACAAACAAACATATTAGAGAGTCAGATCACAACAGATTTTATCACAGAAAAGAACACTGAATTTTAAAAATAATGTAACTTAATCTCATATATATATATATATATATATATATATATATATATATATATATATATATATATATATATATATATATATATATATATTAATAGTACATTTTTAAAAAATTAATCAAATACTAGATGGAGAATAATACATTGAAAATACGAAATATAGAAAATAGAGTGAAAATGTTCAATATATAGTTTAAAATTACAAAGAAAATAGAATAAAGGAAAATGGAGCGAAATGTCGACCTGGTCAGCTTCGTCAGGGGGTGTTGACCACATTGGTACACAGTATGGCTTTTCTGTATTGGCCTAAGATATAGTCTTAAAGAAGGCAATACACCACAAAGCCACCTGTTAATGAACACAATTGATGACTCTTTTTTTATTCTCACGAAGAATTTTATGATATCATATCTTTTTAGTGAATACCAGTGTTATAACTAAAAGGAAACGCGAATCAAGTCTATAATTAATAATGTAATCCTTCCTCTGAAAACATGCTTTAAAATTTGAGTTCACAATTAGTGTGGATGCTAATTAATACAACGTGACCCCCTTACACATCATCGGCTTAAGGAATGCTGATTCGTTCAACCGTTATTATTTATTACTTGACGCGGGCTTCCAAGAATAAATATTTAAAACTATATCTTGAATCTTCTGTTGATGCTGTGAAGCAAATAATTTAAAAATAAATGCAAATATAAATTCAAAACTTTTATAAATTCAAAAAAAAAACTTCCAGTAATATTTTTGCAAATTATTTAAAAAAACCCGCCATTTACATTTTAAAAAAAGTGGTAATTATAGAACATAAATTTATTTAACTATTACGTTTAATTAAAATCCTTATATTAATTTTTAAATCTTCTAAACACATTAATTTTAAACAAAAATTAATAAAAATACTTCTAGAAATCACATTTGAGGTGCAATTATTGAATAAATATTTAATTCAAAGATAAAAGTATTTTCTCTTCAGATATTCCACATGACTTTAACATCCGTTTTAATAACGATACTTGAATTGGAATGGTTTCAAAACTGATGGAACCATCAAAGCAATTAAAATGATAAAATGTTTATAAAAACGATTTTACTTTGTTTTTGTGTTGAGAAACAAGTCACTAAATATATTTTTTAAGCTAGTAAAAAATTGTCCAAGTGCAAGACACAATCAAGTCACACTTCTTCATACTTCGAATGACAATACCAAGTTCCTTGTTGTTCGCCGATCTCAATAATTACTGCTGAAGCTTATGTAAGAAACCTAAAGTTATTCGCATCTGAGCTGGATTCGAGAAAATGAAGGAGTCACAGGTCTTACAAAAATTCATTTCAGATAATGATATGCAAGCGTTTGTCGAGAATGTGTTCAATGAACATGGAATGTTTAAATCATGATTTAAAAAAAGAGGGTGGATTAAAACAAATTTCTTTCTAATCAGATAAATGTTTACATAAATTTGATGTTTATGTTTTAAGGCTGATATGCCACGTTATTTTCTTTTAATTCGTTTCTGCATTTTCTATTAATTTTTTGATCTCACACGATTTTTCTGGATCTAACAATAGTAAATTACAAAATATATATTTCTTAAATTCCATTTCGTAATAGTATAAAACTAAAAAATTTGGCTCGTTACAAATTGAAATGCAATTTATATAAAAAACTTAGTTTTAAAATAATCAGCATTTAAATACAGAATACAATAACAGTTAACTTAGACAATATTGGAATATTTAAAACTGAAATTAAAATTATTGAACAAGACTTTATGTACGCTGCTGTCATTTAATGTATAATGTATATATATATATATATATATATATATATATATATATATATATATATATATATATATAATTAGTAGTACATTTTTATAAAATTAATCAATAACCAAATTGAGAATAATAATCAAACATTAGATGGAGAATAATGCATTGAAAGTATGAAATATAGTAAACAAATAGAAAATTGTTCAATATATAGTTTAAAATTCCAAAGCAAATAAAAAAAAAAGAAAATGGAATGAAATTGGAGCGAAGTACTAACATGGCCAGCTTCTTTAGGTGTTTGTTGACCACATTGGTATATAGTATGACTTTTCTGTACTGACCCAAGACATAATCTTAAAGAAGCCAATATACCCCAAGACGACACTAAAAATGTCAAACCAAAATATGAAACCAGAATAAAAGAAGTAAAAGTCAGACCAAAATATATAAGCCAAAAATCTAGTGTTGCCAAAATACATTTAATTTATAGTAATCAAAATTAAATCCAAATCCAAACCTGCAAGAAGCATACCAAATACTACATGTAGACCAAATAAATGCATAAATTTAAAAACTAAGTGTAAGCATTATTGACAGTGACTAAAAAAATTTAAGTGTAACTACTTGATGAAAAATAATAATAAATTGAAAATACAATTTATTTTCAATGTATTTTCAATTTATCATTCTCCATCTAGTATTTGATTACTATTCTCAATTTGGTTTTTGACTAATTTTATAAATATATTATTATTCTTCATCTAGTATTTGATTATTATTCTCAGTTTGGTTTTTGAGTAATTTAATAAATATATTATTATTCTAAATATGCTTTTGATTAGTTTTATAAAAATGTACTATGAATTATATTTTAGTAATTCTATTTTAGCTGCTTTTGTGCTGAATGTATTGCTAAACATGTGTTATGCCTATTCTTGTGCTTTTCAATTTTTATATACTATTCTTGTATCCTTCAGATTTCGCTTATGATACTTCAAATCTTGCTTATATATATATATATATATATATATATATATATATATATATATATATATATATATATATATATATATATATATATATATATATGTACAGGCTTCTTTAAGACTATGTCTTGGGCCAGCCATTGCAGAAAAACCATAATTTGTGCCAATGTGGTCATATTGGTACTTCATTCCATTTTATATCTATCTTTTTTTGATAATTTTCCTTGAAAAAAAATTTTTTTCCCAAATAATTTTCTTTGAAAATTCTTCCAAGTATTTTCAATGCATTGTTTTCCATTTAGTATTTTCAATTGTACTATTCTCCATTTGGCATTTTTCATTGTATTTTATAAAATATACTATTAAATATATCTTCATAATACTATTCTAGCTACTTTTGCGCTAAGTGTATTGCTAAGCACAAATGGTTTTTTTATATATTCTTGTGCTTTTCAGTTCTGTATCTTACCTTGCATTATATATATATATATATATATATATATATATATATATATATATATATATATATATATATATATATATATATATATATATATATATATATATATATATATATATATATATATATATATATATATATATATATATATATATATATATATATATATATATATAT
Source organism: Latrodectus hesperus (assembly GCA_037975125.1). NCBI lineage: Eukaryota > Metazoa > Arthropoda > Arachnida > Araneae > Theridiidae > Latrodectus > Latrodectus hesperus. Next base: position 74,370,851 of record CM075855.1, on the reverse strand, counting down.
ATATATATATATATATATATATATATATATATATATAGATAGATAGATAGATAGATAGATAGATAGATATTCAATTTCTTCAGAAAACAATGATAAAATATAAAACATTATTGTGATCATAACCAATCATATTGAATCCTATCATGATATCGAAGTTTTAAAATGGGAAATAAATATAAGAACATTATACATAAAATATTCCATGATTTTTAAAAGCAAACAGTTATTCATAACCAAAAATTATGCGTAGAAAAACAACAATTTTAAATTTTATGTTTATAAATCTTAAAATTCTTTATTTTAAAATTACAAATCATTTCACAAATATATTTATTATTAGAAATCATCTCAAATCTCATATTTAATGACCATTATAATGGCGATAATTTTCTTATATATAAACTTGGCAAGTTAAATTGTAAATTTTGTAAAATATAAAATATTTATTGCATAAAATATTATTATAGTTTACGACATAAATATAAAAAATATATTTATATCTTAATTCATTAATGATGAAACAATTTAATAAATATCCCGTTCTAAATTTTGAAATGATCCCTCTATTTAGTACATGTATCATTTCGTTTCAATTTGTTCCCTAATTGAGAAATCGTTTCTTAATCAAATCCGTGAGTGACGCTATGAAACAGAATGTATTGCATCTTTGCATCGTCTGTATGATGGCAAGAGATATTTGTGAATTCAGAAATAACTCATTATATTCTACTGTGAGTATTCATTAAATAAAGGAATTGGGTAAAATGATTTGACGTATATAACAACAACTTATTTATTTAAATTTATATTTCAATATAATAGAATCTTGTATAATTTTGGTAAATCTAAATTTACAAACCATATTAGAAAAAATTCTCTTTCTTTCAAACATTTCAATTTTACATAATCGGTCTCATCATTTACTGAAAAATAAACATTTTCAAATTCTAAGCACTTTTGAATGGAATTTCTCAAAAGAAATGAAATTGTCAAAATTAATTTGAAGCAAAATATATTAACTACAAATTCTCATCTCTCTTCATTTGTTATGAGTATGTAAGTTAGGTTTATATATTCTTTTTTTAAATTAAGATATTAAAATTAATGAAGAGTAACAAAAATTTTATGTACGATTAATTACTATTTACAAATGAAATTTATTTCAAATCTGCATACATTTTCGACTAATGCAATTGCAAATCATAATTCTGAATTTTTTTAAAAAAAGAATGAATTTTATTTATGTTTACTTTTTCAATTTGATAAATATTTATTATTTCCAATTATTTCCATATTCAAGAAGGCTTAGTAAATTTAAAATTTATTGTAAATATTAAATAATACAATATTTGTAATTATATATATATATATACATATATATATATATATATATATATATATATATATATATATATATATATATATATATATATATATATATATATATATATATATATATATATATATATATATATATATATATATATATATATATATAGGAACAACGTGGATGGTGATATTCTAAGTGACATGCGTTGACACAACATCAATGAGAGTACGGATGATGTCCTAAGGACTGCCTCTCTATACCCTGTCAATCATTTGCCAAAGTACCTCTTTTGAAGGAAGCACAGTGGCAGGGTCTACAAATGGCGTCTAGTCATGACCCAAACGAGTTTGATTGCTGAGAGATCTGGAGGGTACTGTGGCCAGGAAAGCAACTGTGCACCTTGCAGGGCAGGTTGGCTGATGCAAGCAATGTGCGGTCGTGTATTATCCTGTGGATTAAAGGCATTGGGCAACCTTAATGTAGGGGAGCGTCACAGAACGCAGATTTCAAAATGGCATGAATACGATCTAGAGGTGACCTGGAATCATACGCATCGGCACGACAAACCATGATGCGTGGTGGGGTGTTCAACAATTGTTGCAAGGTCGGACATGTCTTCATGTCGAAACCACACTCGTACATGGTGACTATCTTTGAAGAAAACACCATGATAGTCCCATTCGAGTCTGGAGACACCGTAGAGAGAGGATTTCTGCACCGGGTATTATGGTATAAGATGGTATTGGATATCACTCTGGCGCTTCTCTAGTATGCATTGACGGTACTTTAAACAGTCAGCGCCACATCTCTAAGTTGTTGTTACCAGTATCCTTGCTAACCTTCATGATTTGCCCACGCCATATTTCAACAGGATAATGCGCGACCACACGTGGCACACATTCTGCAGTGATGCTTCGTCAATCGTCAGATTGAATTGTCTCCCTGGCCGGCTCTCTCTTCAGATTTTTTGAAGATAGAAACATGTGATCCATAGTTGCTCGACGATTGAACCAGATTACATCCCTAGCTGTTACACCAGATTAACTTTTGCAACGTGTGGAAGCTGCGTGGTCTGCTGTACCCCAATAACACATTCAAAGTCTCTTTGAATCAATGCCAAGGCTTGTGGCAGTAGTGATCTCCATCAATTGCGACTATGCTGGCTATTGATTATGTCAGAAACCACACTTCACAGAAGTCTATAAATTTAATCATTTGATACTTGGTCAACATATTATCTAAAAAAATAAATTTTGTTCTGATATCTCATGTATTTCTTGGTAAAATTAGAAAAAATTTACAGTTATTAATTTTATTGAACAAACACTGCTGAATATATAGCGCAATGCAGAAAAATAATACTGTTATTCATAAAAAACAGAGATGAAGATAGTATTTGATTTTTTATGTTACAGTGTTCGGGTATTTTAGAATAATTATCAGGAAATTTGAAATCTTTAAAGAAAATAGTGATACATATACGAAGAAAGAGATAATATGTGAGCATCTTTCAACTGTATACGATGTTTTCAACGTTTCATCAACATTTCTGTGACATTATCAGCCACTACTGATGCAAGCAATGTCCACAGAATTTGTAGATCAATGCAAAAATTTGTGAGAATGTCGTGAGGGATAAAAAGGACAATATCCAGGTTCAATATATCTCAAAGAGTTTCAGCGGGATTCAGATCAAGTAAGAATATTAGTAATAATAGGCGATGCAATAGGCGTTACGCCTATTATACCTAAGTGCATCGACTATAATAGGCATAATATTTTTCCTCTTTCAACTATAATAGGCATAATCCTTTACGAGGATAATTCCATGAGACGCGTGTTATCGTCAATAAAACGATATTAGGATTAACTTTTACAGTGTACATTTTTAAGATATAATATTAAACCCTGATACAGTATAGTTGTCGATTGACCGCGTTCATTGGTTTGCCGGTTCGATCTACACCATGAAAATTTCACTTTGGAATGCTTAATATTCGTATATTCGAGTAACTAACAAACATTAAAGGGCGTAAATTCTGTGTATTTGTTTTCTCCATATTCAGGCTTGTCTTTATCCAGGCCAGGTCCATATCCAAGGGTGTCTTTGGCCTGCAGAGCACATTTCGATTAGTCTTTGAGCATAGATTCGTCTACATGTGATACAATTCAATTGACATGTTGGCAACACTATTTCATTTGTACGGCTCTTGAACGGATGAATATTGGAACACAAACTCTTGATATCCGAGGGTTCAGACCATTAGAGTGTTACCGTCTGCACACAGCAGTAACAGACATCGTTTTATCAATGTATACTGTAGTCATTTGATTAGATATCTGTGCTATCGTATCATCTAGTCACCTGGTAATCAAATGATTCTTCAAATGATTCTTTTGCTAGTTTAAATTTATATTCAAAATTTTAGAATGACGAAATAATGAATGGCAAAGAATAATAAATATCTGTTATTTACATAATAATATAACAGGTATTTCGATTGCTTATAAAAGATAGATTTGAACTATTATGTACAGAACTTATTAACATCATCATAAGCGTATTCTGAACACATTAATGAACTCTTTACCATTTCTTAGATGATAAAATGAAGAGAAATTGTGTTATTCTTCTCAGTAGCATGCCTGAGAATATAGTTGATCACAAAATGCTAATCGGTTTTTCAATATATCAGTTTTATTTTACTTAACAATATACTTATAGGAAAATTCTTTTTATACATTTACATATATAGTATAAACTGCAGTTCTCCGAAATCCGTTTATCCGAATCAGTGATTACAGTGATCGCTTTCAGAATTTTAGAAAACTAAATTCGACTGGAGGAGGAAAAGGAAAATGAGAAAAAGCTCAAGAAAAGGAACAGTAAGAAAATGGAGAATGATGCGTTACTTGAGGAATTCACAAAACTATTCTTTTGAAAATTTCTGAATGTTAATTAAATTTCTGAAGTTGCAGATATACTTTGAAATTACAATAACTTTTTTTATTTGTAATGATAAATTACATGGGAATGAATTATTTCATTTTCCGCATATGAATAAATTAAAAAAAAGATAATAAAAATCATAATGAATGGTAGAAAAAGTAAAAATTATAAGATTAGGAACATTTTATCAAAATAATCTATTATTATTTTAATCAAATAACGAATAATTTTCACACATAAAAATAGCATTGTTTGGTTGAAGACTTAATTATATTTAAGGACTTAATTATTTTAAGCGTATTTGGTGTGTTCATATTTTTGCAAAATAATCGTTGCTTTGTTCAATATTTACTGACTAATGAGAAATTTTATTCGACACAATTGTAATTGCAATCTCGAAATATAAAAATTGCATTAGAAACTTTCAGACTACATTTTATAAAAAGAGAAAAATAAAACTGAGCATGATATTTAAAAGAAAGTGCTATTTCATGCGATTTCTTTGATGTATCATTAATTTTATATTGAGAAAGGACGCATTAATAATAAATTATAAAGAGACTTCACTTAACAACTAGTTCAAAAACAATATTTATTAAATATTATCAAAAATCAAATTGTTTTAAAATTTTCTTTTTTGCATTCATATGAAAGGAATTCCCATTCAATGTAACTTGATTTCGAAAAAAAGAAAATTATATATTTTGTTTTTTTTTCTTATGTTATTAATGATTAAGTATTCTTAGATCCACAAAAGTGCATATTATTGATATAATACAA